>OX456523.1:92891388-93212393 GCA_949748255.1 Eustalomyia histrio
CGGCCAAATGTATCCACAATCGGGAGAATTGTGGGCAAATTTTAGCAAACCAGTTCTGTGAAAACACCTGTGCAGGCTCGCGAGATGATAACGAACTTATTGTGGCCAGGAATTGAGGATATCACCCTGGACGATATGTGGTTTCAACAGGACGGTGCCACTTGCCGTGTTATCTCACGTGGTAGCGATGTCAATTGGCCGCCAAGATCATGTGATTTGATACCGTTGGACTTCTTTCTTTGGGGTTATTTGGAAGAAAAGGTGTAAGTCGATAAGCCAGAAACAATTCAAGAGCTAAAGGATGAGATAATTCGGCACATTAACGGCACAGAACCTCAATTATTCCTCAGCGTCATTGAAAATTTGGACCATCGGATGGGGGTGTGCCGCCGAGGTCGCGTCGGCCTTTTGACCGATATTTTGTTCCATACATAATTGAACCATACCATATTATCATAATAAAAAGAAATGACAATAATTTCCTAAATAATTTGTGTTTTATTCAAAATCAACATCGGCCCTTAAAATTTAACCACTCCTTATTTTGCACTGTATTCTTGTGTTTAAAGTAATGGAGTTTCATGAATTGTTGATCTGTTATTTTTTAAAAATCGAACCATTTAATAATAATTTATAAATTTTATAAAATTCCATAGATTTAGTATAAATTCGGAATTTTTTTTAAAAATCTAAAATTTTACAAATATAAATAAAGTTTATAAAAATAGATTAATTTTTTAAAAATTGATAACGTCTCTGTAGTTTATAAAGGCCTGCATACTTGTATTTCCCATTCTACACATATATCTACATGTAAAAGCCACGGTCTTTTTCGCTCACGCACCTGCAAAATGGGTTATAATTTTGTAAAAACAAAATAGATATCATTTTGACTTAAGATAGAACAAATTTATTTAATTTGTGGAGCAAAAATATTCCGAAACTGGCTCTTGAATTCATAAAATCCTTCACTCTTATAAATTTGATAATAATGAATTGAAATTTCGCAAACCCAGAGTTGGTCACGTAACCGGAACTTTGTGGCAGAAACCGGTCCTTAAGTTGGTTCACTTATATGAAAGTAACCGGTAACTTTAACATGGGCATATCGCTGACCTTGTTTAGGGTACCATATCACTGCATTGGTGTAAGTAAATGCGTAACACATCAGGATATAATTATCTTAGACACTACGTGATGTGTAACAAAACTAATCAAAATTAAAACGTTAGGTGACTGGCTCAAATGTAATTATCACAAGACTGAGGACAAGAAATTAATAAAATCTGGTTACATATCAATCGCAATGTGTTATGTTGCAAAACTTTTAGGGAATGAATAGCTTCGTGACATATCACTTGATTGTTGCAAGTATGCATGACACAAAGCAAACGAAAAAATATTAGCATGTAACCTGTCAAAATTTCTTCCGCGTGTGTCATATTAAGAACGTGTTTCTAAAAGATTCTATAAGGTACAGTCACTGAATTTACATGCAATGTTTATTACAAAAGTTTTTACAAATTTTTATATTTTGCACTGATCAATAATTTCATCTTTGAAGCTAAATCTCTTTCTACCGAGTCATTTCCTTAGGTTTGGAAATAGGAAATAGTCACTGGGGGCTAAATCCGGAGAATATGGAGGATGAGGTACCAATTCAAAGCCCAATTAATGAAATTTTGCCAATCCTTTGAAGTTGTCAGACGATTACGTTTATGGTCAATTGAGAGCAAACGCGGCACCCATCTTGCAGACAGCTTTCTTATATCCAGCTGATTATTTATCAATCTCGACATTTTCGGGTATATTGACCTCAATTGGCCGTCCAGAACGTTCAGCGTCAGTTGTACTTGTGCGACCACAACGAAAGTCAGTAAACCACTTTTTTTACCTTTGAAATCGATAGTGCAGAGTCCCCATATTATTTATCAAGCTTTTCCTTGGTTTGTTTGACGGGTTTTTGTTCGCAACAAATAATGTTTAATGAGCACTTGAAATTCACTTTTTTCCATTTTTAAAAAAATTTGCGAGGTTGTTTGTTTTGAACAGCTGTTAAACGCAAAGTAAATGAGGGAACTTGCTCAAAATTTGACAGTCGTCTATTAATAGATGGTACTTGATGGGAACAGTGCTGCATTTCAAATAACTACGAGGGAAGTTCGGAAAGTCACGAACTTATTGACCCGCCCTCGTACGTATTTTCTCAAAAAAAAGTAAATAATGCAGTCACAAAATGTGAATATTTTTCAAAATATTGTATATTCATTAACTATCTACATAGATTTAGTTGTAGATTTAATATGGATTAGGATAAACATTTGAAATTAAATGCTTCATATAAGCTTTGTTGTTTGATACTTTAAGAATTAAAGTTCATAACAAAAAAATTTAAAATATAGAGGATAAATATAAATTGTTAAATTTCGTTGATGTTAGTCTAATTGTGTTGTTGTTTTCAAGTTTGTTAATTTGTTTCCAAACACTCAATATAAAATAGACAATCATCGACAAGCAATGACCAGAGGGAGAAGAAGAGCATGGATATGGACAAGGTTGGGTAGCGTCAACCGAAAATACTAAGTATTCTATCCTGCTGGCTCTGTGGAATTTCTCAATTTTTATTCTCTATAATTTACTAATAAAAATTTTCATGTTTCTTTACAATAAAATATTTAATTTTAATAATAAATCCTACTATACTATTCACTTACAAATTAACAAATCAACAATTCATAAAACTTCATTTTCAAATTTTAACAAAATTGAAGAACAAAAAACTGTTTGCTATTTAATTAAACAAAGAAAACAAAATTTTCAAATTATGGTGGATTTACCAGCAGGTCTCTAAAGGTAAGTCTGCTCCAAACAGTCTCATTCACGATAAGGCTCTAGGAGGAAGTTTAGCTCTTTGGCTGCTAATTCTTTTCAGACTTTTCCTTTAATTTTACTCTCGCATCCGGTCGCACCAAGAAATATTTTTCCAAAAAGAGAATTTATGCATAATATTAATCAATATCCAATAATTCAGTTTCTAAATATTATTAAATAAACATCGTTTTTGATTCGCGAATTAAAATTGATTTTTTATGAAGTAATGTATTTTATATGTATGAAATGAACTTAGCATACATTTAATACATTGATTTTATAAAAATTGCAAATTCAAATTCAATTTACTCCTAAGAAATTAATGTTTTTATAAATATCGAGTAATTTTAACTAATTAAAAATTAACATTTCGTGAATCTTTAGAATTTTCACTCGCATTCAAGGCACACTTTTTACACACACATTTTTATGAAATATAACAAACTTAGATGTTCTTTTAAAAATTACTAATTGAATATTTAAAAAAATCTATTATTTAAAAAAATAGCTATAATTTTACTGGTCTATATGGATTATGTTAATCTTTATAATTACAAACAAACGTATTTGTTAGAATAGTATCACTACACATTGGACATAATGAAAATTATTTGTTGGTTCATCGAATTTATATAAAATTTTACACACACGCAACTATCGCATAGCCAAGCTTAATTTCAATTTCTCTCAAAAGGAGCTGATCTAGGGTGGAGTATTTAAGCGACTTTCAGTTTTAAATTTACAAAATTTTCCACTTTATAAAATGCCAAATTATTCCTTAAAAGTGATTATAAATTTATCACAGACTCGTGAAAAATGTTTGTTTAAATTAATTCGGAAAATGGATTAATGTAAAAAGTCTAAGGGCCAGTATTATAGTCACAACTTAATAGGATTTTCGACTTAAATATTACTAAAGAAATTTCCAAACATCCATTTTCAATTATATAGTCACCTTACCAAATAATATATAGCCATAGGGGCCGATAAATTATTTTACACCTTACTTCATTGATGAATTTTACAGACGATGAGTCTCAAGGTAAAGTATAGACCCATTATTACTATACACTCAGAAAAAAAGTTAGTAGAAAAATTTCTAAATGGTTTTTAATCCCACTTTACTATTTTTAGTATAAAAATTATTATTTAGTAATATTTTTTTCTATTTACATTTTAATAATTACAGAATTTTTATAGAATGTTTACAAATTTTTAAAAACCGATATGCTAAAATTAGCGAACATAAATCGCCTTAAAATGTTAAATAGGTTGAAAAAAGGGATCGGAAGTAAAGATATTTTTCACAACCGACTCATGTCCACAAATGGGACATCTACTTAAAATAGCAATAAAAACTTTTTGGTTCTAAAAATCAGCCATTAACACAATTGAAATTTAAAAAGAAATTATCAGCTTTAAAGTGAGTTAATTTGTGCATTTTAATAATTTTTTTAAAAATTTAAATTTTGCTATATTGTACAATTCATTGAGTTTACAACAGTTTACTAAAATTTAGTAGAGATCCCTAACTTTTATACTAATTTGATTGTAATAATAATTATAGTATTTAGTAATTTTTTTGCTGATTTTAGCAAACCGATTTTAAATTTCATTTTACAAATGGTTTACTAAAATTAAGTAGCGGCTACTAATTTTGTCTACTAATTTCTTTGTACTACACGTCAGCAGACATGTGTTGCTAAGATTAACAAAAATACCGCTGAGCTCAAATTATAAAAATTTCCCGTAATAACAACAAAATTTTCAGTTGCCATTATAGTCTTTTTTGGTGAGTGTAGGAAGTAGTTACTTAAATAATTACGAGGAAGGGAAAAGTAATGTGTCTAAAAATAGATTATCATAAAAAATATTTTTTTTAAAAAACAATTATTACAATTACTTCAAACGTTATAAAATATAACGTGGTCATGATGGGAATCGAACCTGCACTCACCAAAAAAAGTCTGTAATGTCAACTGAAACTTTTGCTGTTATTACGGGAAATCTTTCTAATTTGAGCACTGCGGTTGTTTTTGCTAATCTGAGCAACACATGCCTGCTGACGTGTAGTACAATGAAATTTGTAGCAAAAATTAGCTGCCGCTTAGAGTATTCAAAAAACCGGCCTTTTGGAAAACCCGGTTTCGGTTTTCTTCGAAAAATTGAATTTTAAAAAAACCGGTTTCGGTTTTTGCAGAAAAAACCGGTCAACTGTTTTTTTCGGTTTTTTTTAACTTGAATAAAAAGCTTATATAATTTGTTAATTGTTTTAATTACAAACAAAAAAAATAGAAATTTAATATATAAAGTAATAAAAATAAAAAAAAACATTTTTTGAAAAAAAAAAAATATTTTATATTTTTTTAATTGTATTTCTTTTCAACATTTTATTTATTGGTTTTAATATTTTTTTTTATATAATATCTTAAAAATTAATATTATAAAACTATATTCATATCAAATGAATAGAGATCATTAAGTTTGTAAATTGGGTAAACTGTTTGACATTAAATAAGCTTTTTTAATATTACATTTTAAATATGTAAACAGAAAATCTATTTTTCAGTTCTAAAATAATATTTAAGAAATAATATGCAATTAAAATGTTTCGTTTTAAGACGATTTTTTTGTTTGCTTTTGATAAAGCTAGAAGTGGAAAATACTCTTTCACTAATAGTAGATGTTGGACAAATATTCAAAAGACAATTATATAAATTGTCCAACATTTCAGTTTTTTTTGTCGCATTTATCAAGATATATGAAATCATCATATAATGATGAATGATTTTGTACAGTCTCTTTTTTAGGATTTTGAATACTGTTTATTGTGTTTTTTAGATCAGAAATTAAACTATTTAAATTTGGAATATACAAAGTTAAGTCTTCATCGGAATCTATCGGACTTACATCTAAGTCTTCATAACCAAACGATTATAAGAGTATTCGGAAACAAAGAGACCAAGTAACCCAGTTGGTGATGTAATTAAAAAAACCGGTTGACCGAACAAAAAAGACCGGTTCCCGGTTTTCTTCGAATTTACAAAATATTCGAAACCGATCGGTTTTTAAAAATAAAGAAACCGGTTGACCGGTTTTCGGTTTTTGAACGCTACTGCCGCTACTAAATCATAGTCAACTTTTTGTAAAGTGGAATTTAAAATCTGTTTGCTAAAACCAGCAAAAAAATTTACTAAATATTATTAATATTAGTACAAAATTTCAAATTAATTTTTTTATCGAGCATTAAAATTTGTTATTTTATTTATTTTTTTAGACAAAATTAAAAAAAAAAATCAAAGGCTTAAAATTTTAAAAACAAAAACGAAATTATCATTTTGGAGTCATTCTATATGAAAACACCGAAAAAAATTAAAAATTGTTGCTAGACCATTTTTGATTTTGTTAAAATTTTGTGGAAATGTTCCTAAGGGTTCCCAGAACCAAAATCCAAGAGGATTTAATTTTTGCACACGGTACTCCCGGTTTACGCAAAATAAAAAAACCAAAAAGTCTTGTTTTTGTGCGTAGTGGTTTGAGCTGTTAAAATTTTTCTGCTAGAGATATCTACATGATCAAGGCATCGTTTTAAAGCCGAAGGATTGTAGTTTCTATCAAAAATATAAAATTTGACTCAATTCATACACCCGAAAAATAACGTGGTATTGGTTTTTTGTGTTTTTCAATGAACAGAGAAATTAAAATAAAAACAAGTGGTATTATGAAGTAACAAAGAATAATTATGGACTAAAAAATATATTTAATAAATTCAGTTGATTTTTTAAATAGGCACATGAAGAGAACATACTTCATATAAAGTAGAAAATTTCTGTATTTTAGCTTTTCTTTAAACACCTGTGAGTTCAAAAGAAGTGAAAAAAACAAAACGGGTCTTGAAGTGTTATAAAGTTAAAGGTATATTTGATTCTGATTCCCAGCAAAACCACACATTACCAAATAATGAGTAAAGTAATGCATAGCCATAGGGGCCAATGGATTACTTTACACCTTACTTTATTGATGAAGTTTACAGGCGATGAGCCTCAAAGTAATGTATATACCGATTAATTTAGAGGTGATAATGTAAGGGGTTACTTATATGGTTACGAGAATGGAAAAAGTAATGTGTCAAAAATAGATTTTTTAAAAAAGAGGAATTTTTATTAAAAAAATTTATTACAAATATTTTATTTAAAATATTTGAAATTAAAAATAATGTGGTCAAGATGGGAATCGAACCAGGAATTCTGGCTGCCCGCCAAGAACTGAGCTATCGACGCATATAGTATTTGATTGCTTTAAACTTAAATGAATTGTTGCGCTTCGTTTTTTCGCTAGTGTTATCAAAACAAACATACACTACCCTTTTGCTTACAAAAAAGCACAAAGTAATGTGTCTAAAAATAGATTTTCAAAAATATTTCAATTATTACTTTACATTTATAAATCATATATTACGTAATCAATAATGAGTAACATATTACTTTATGCTTGCAAATAATGAAAAAGGTAACGAGCTATCATTACAAGGTAACGCATGAGAATATCGCACCTATTACCAATGTTTTGCTGGGTTGTAAATGGCGTATTACCAAAAATTAAGTGTAAAGAAAGTGCAAAAAGAATGATTACTCTTCGAAATAAAAATGGTGAAAAATCTAAAGAGCAAAAACGTCTAGAACTATTTAACCTTAAAGAAATCTACGTAAAGTTCAAGCAAACTTATCCACTTCTAACAGTAGGATTTTCAACTTTCGCTTCATTACGTCCCAAAAATTTTATTTTAGCCGGAGCAGCTGGCACCCATACTGTGTGCGTTTGCTGTATTCACCAAAATATGAAGCTTATGTTAGTGGCATGTAAAATAAAATTCACTTACAAGTACTTTATTAAAATAAAATAAAACTAATTCCACGATTCTTAATTACCCAGATTTAAACTATAACTTTTCTACTTTAAATGATAAAAATATACCATGTGCCTATTTTCTGCCACAAAATCTAATGAATTTATTAAATATATTTTTTTGGCTATAATTATTCTTTGTTATTTCATAATACTACTTGTTTTTATTTTAATTTCTCTGTATAAAGTATAAAAGTACATACAAAAAATCAAAAAGGCTTTTCTTTAAAACCCTGTAAATCCGAGAGTAGTGAAAATAACTAAACGGGTCTTGAAGTGTTATAAAGTAGGGAGTAAGTACTCTGTAATTTTCAAGTTTGTATCTGCTAACAAACATGATCAAATTGTAGCCTGAAATATGCAAATTTTCAAAATTTCAAGTAACGATTTTTTCATAGCGAGTTGCCAGATTGAGCCAATTTTAATTTTGTATTTTTCTCCGACATGTCTAATTTGTATCAGAGAATTATTATGGTTTTATATTCATTAGCGCCGACATTGGAGTTCATTGAAAAACACAAAAAACCAATAAAATATGCTTATTTTCAATATTTTTGACAGAAACTATAATTCTTCAGCTTTAAAACGATGCCTTGATCATGTAGATATCTCTAGCAGAAAAATTTTAACAGCTCAAACCACTACGCACAAAAACAAGACTTTTTAGTTTTTTTATTTTGCGTAAACCGGGAGTGCCGTGTGCAAAAATTAAATCCTCTTGAATTTTGGGTTTTGAGACTCTAAATATCATTTCCAGTTAGTTTGAGTAAAATCTAAGATATTCCAACTTTGCCGATTTGGTGATTTCTGTTTTGAAAAATATTTTAGTTAAGTGGATGTCCTATTTTTAGACATGAGTCGGTATATTCACTTCCGATACATTTTTTAATCTATGTAACATTTTAAGGAAATTTAAGTGTAAGTTTTAATTAGAAATCAAATTTCCTTCAATATAAAAATTTGTATTTTTTTTGCTAATTTTAGCAAATCGGTTTTTATTTCAATTTGTAAATTGATTTCTGAAATTATCAACACAAATTTGTAAATATTCAGCAAAAATTCTGTTATTTGTAAAATGTAAATAGCAAAAAGATGTGCTAAATAATATTTTTTTTAAAAAAAATCAGTACAAAAATAGTAAAGTGGGATTGAAACCGTTTACAAATTTTTCTACTAACTTTTTTGCCAGCCAAGAATTCTACCCACTGTACTATCGACGCATGTAATACTTAATTACTTTGAACATAAATGAATAGTTGAGATTCGTATTTTCGTTTTTGATATCAAAACGTACATACATTCCCCTTTTGTTGACAAAAAACCAAAAAGTAATGACTAAAAATATATTTTTAAAAATATTTTATTTATTACTTTACGTTTATAAATCATGCAATACGTTATCAATGATAGGTAACTCATTACTTTTTGCTTGCAAATAATGCAAAAGGTACGAGCTATCATTACAAGGTAGTAAATGAGTGTATTGCACCCATTGCCAAAATTTTGCTGGGTCATTTAAATCGAACAATGTCCATAATGCAGTTAAGCGAGAAATAATTTGTTTATATTGTTACGATTTTACCCTTTATAAAATCATTGATTTATTTACCTTTTAAATAAATCGAGTTCTTTCTATATTGCAAATAATAAACATAGTTTGAAATTATTTATAGCACTATTTATTTAAAACAAGCACTAAAATTACAGAAAACACTTTAATAACACACTTTATTCACACAATGTAAATAGACTAAACGTTACCCACACTTTAGTTGTTTAAAACTGAACTGCTGCATCACCAAGTACCCGTATTTATATGAGTAGTCCGGGACGGGAATTCCCGGGAATCCGGATAATTTTTCGTTCCCGTAATCCCGGGAATTTTGTACGGGATTTCCCGGAATTTTTTTATTGGAATTCCAAAAATATTTACACTTGATGGCAACTCTTTGTGTTGATATAATAAACAGCTGTTCGTGTTTTGATTAATGAATATTGCTTTGCTTAACTCTTTAATTGGTTGGCTTTATTAAAGAAAATTTTTTTTCGCAAGGTAATTTCAATGAATTTTTGATTTTATACGGCTTTAATAATATTGATATGTATATTTCTTTTAGATGGAAAACTCGTACGTGTGGCAATATTTCAAAAAGAAAACTGCAGACACTGCGTCTTGCACATTGTGTCCCAAAGTAACTGCGTGCAAAGGAAAAAGCACAAGTGGACTCATACGTTATTTAAAAAATATACATAAAAAAACTCTGCAAAAGGAAGAGAAAGACGAAGAACCACCACAAAAAATTATAAAAACTCAGACTACTTTGGAGAGATACTCACATAAAAAGGAAGAATTGTGTGTTGCATTTTCAAAACTTGTCACAATTGATGGTCTTTCAATAAGAGCAATTACTAGAAGTGAATTTATAAAAAACTCTATGACCCTTAATGGATTCCATCTCCCAAAATCCGAAGCAGATGTACAATCGTTGGTTATTAAGCAATATTCTGAAGTTAAGAATGAAATAATAAATAACATAAAAATTAAACTAAAGGAACATTCTAGATTTTCTCTAGTCATGGACGAATGGACTAGTGTACGAAATAGACGATACTTAAATTTATGTTTATACGGAGATGAAAAGACGTTTTATAATTTGGGAATGGTTTTTAAGAAACATATAGTCTCCACTATTACTGATGGTCCATACGTAATGAAGAAATTTTTAAGAGAAAGTCCGGTTGACGGAATTTTTTGTCTTAACCACGCTATTCATTTAGCTGTGGTAGATGTATTTTACAAAAAAAAAAAAACAAATATTTCTATTGTTGCCTCGGAATCAACGGATGATGATGATTACGATTGCGATGATTTTGATAACAATGAACTTTTAGTGTTAAACAATAATTACAAAACAGTAATAGAGCAAACGCGTCGTATAATAAAAACATTTAAAAAAAGTGCAGCAAAAAACAGTACTCTTCAAAAGTATGTACTCTCTGAGCAAAATAAAGAAATATCGCTCAATTTAGACATTGTTACTCGTTGGAACTCCATGGTTCCAATGATTGAAAAATTTTTACTTCTAAAAGCATGTATAAAAAACAGCTTAATTGAGTAAGATATTGGAGAACTTTGGATTGAAGGTAACATAAATGTACTAAAGAGTTTGTTTAATGTTTTGAAGCCTGTACAACTAGCAGTAGAGGCTCTGGGTCGTCGTGATATGAATTTACTAAAAGTTGATGCTATAACCACTACTTTATGCCAACAACTTTTTTTAAATCGCACTTCTATTGGCCAAACTATGTTCGATGCCCTTAAACAAAGAATTGAAGAAAGAAGAGACAAAAACTTGTACACATTATTAAAGTATTTAAATGAACCTGAAATATTCAATAATAATAATGAAAATAATTTATTTACACTCGCTACCAAAAGTTCAATTATTTATTATGCTGAATGTCTTCATAATCGTCTTTTTGAAGGAATAAATGAAGCTGTAGAGACTAAGTGCGATAATGCTGATAATATTGTAGTAGGAGAAACATTTGAAGATATCTTAAAGGCAGCAATAAATAACGTTAACGAGAAAGCTAAATTAAAGTCAAATAAATCAACTTTTTATATTCTAAAGTCCCAAGAAGAACGCAATTTTTAAATCTGGCAGCATTCGAAGTGTCATTGTTTGACATTTGAACAATTGTTATTGTTTGCTAGTAGAAGGTACGAGGTTAGTAAAAATGGAGCGCTACACGAATGAACAACGCATTCTCATTGTGAAATTGTTTTACCAAAATGGTGAAAGTTTTGCGGCTACAGTTCGCAAATTGCGATCAATTTGGGGTCACAATAATGCTCCAAAAGAGTCAACTGTAAAGAGATTAATGGATAAATTTGTCGAAACTGGGTCTGTTAGTGATGTAAAGACAACAACGCGCCATCGACCAGGTCGATCGACCGAAAATGTCGCAGCTGTACGTGATGATGTCGCTCAAACTCCATCCACCTCAATTCGACACCGAGCTCAGCAAATTGGTGTCTCCAAATCCACTTTGCAGCGAATTTTGACGAAAGATTTGCATCTTCATGCATACAAAGTTCAATTGACTCAGGAACTGAAGCAAGCTGACCATGGACACCGAAGGGAGTTCGTTAATTGGGTATTGGAGAGACAACATGAAAATGCTGATTTTGCCGATAAAATCATCTTCAGTGACGAGGCCCATTTTCATCTTGATGGCTTCGTCAATAGGCAGAATTGTCGCATTTGGGGTGAGGAAAATCCTCGAGTGATTCACGAGAAGCAAATGCATCCTCAACGTGTCACTGTGTGGTGTGGTTTTTGGGCTGGAGGAATCATTGGACCTTTTTTTTATGAAAATGAGGCAGGTCAAGCGCAAACAGTCAATGGTGTTCGGTATCGTGAAATGATAACCAGTTTTTTCTTGCCTAGAATTGAAGAAATGAATGTGGAGGGCATGTGGTTCCAACAAGACGGCGCCACATGTCATACAGCCAGAGAAACAATTCAATTGCTGCATCAGTCATTTCCCGCTCGTGTTATTTCGCGTTTTGGAGATCAGAATTGGTCGCCTAGATCGTGCGATTTAACACCATTAGATTTTTTTCTTTGGGGGTTTTTGAAGTCGATGGTTTACGCGAATAAGCCGACGACGACTCCAGCCTTAAAAGAGGAAATTGGACGCTGCATTAATGAAATACCGCAGCATTCATGCAAAACGGTCATTGAAAATTTCATTAAAAGATCGCGTGCATGCCAGCAAAGCCGCGGCGGCCATCTGCACGATATATTGTTCCATACATAACCTCATTCTGTCTACTTTACGATATAATAAAGTTTCACGATTTTTTTTAAATACCTGTGTTTTGTTTAAAATTTAAAAATTGCGTTCTTCTTGGGACACCCTTTATAAAAAAAGACTGCATTTTTTGAAGGCTGTGGTAGAAAAACAGAAAATGTTCAAAATTTGTACGATGCTCTGCTAACAATACGACCAACTTCTGTAGAGAGCGAACGGGTGTTTTCCATATCAGGAATTTTTGTAAACAGAATTAGAAACAGACTTTCGGATGAGTCTATAAACGCTTATTCAGTTTTAAAAACATATTTTCAAAACAAAGCTTAACAATTCTTATGTTTATGTATTATTTAACCAATTAATTTTATAAATAATAATAATTATCTATGTCTAAAAGGGAACTAAATTACTACGATTGATTGATATATTATAAACGTATTACATGTCGTTCAAATTGTTTTTTGTAATTGCAGAATGCTACATATGTATCTGATTTAGCCTTTTAATAACTTTTAAAAGTTTGATCTCATTTTTTTTTATCTTTTATATAAAACTATTTTTTCAAACTTTATAAAAGTTTGATTTCGTGAATTTGTTATGTTTTTTTAATAAAAAATTTACTTTATACAGTGAAACCTTCACTTCGGGAAATTCGAATAAAAATCCCGTTGTCCCGGGAAATGAAAAAGTCCGGGAAAACAAAAACCCTAGTAGTCAGGTATTCTAGCTATTTCCAGTTACATTTTTTATAAAAAAATTTTTTCACCAGTTCCGTGTTCTGTCATTATTTGAACTATAACAGTTCTAATTTCGTCAGCCACATTGCTGTTATGTTCATTTCTCTCTAGTTACATGATATATCTAGAAAGAACCAGTCAATGTTCTACCACCTTTTCAATAGTTGGTTGTAATATTAAAGTATTTATCACTATTTAAGACACTGAATTATATTTTACTCCAGCTTTGTGATATTTCCCTAATTCCACTATCATTAATGATTATATGATCTTAAATCCTACTAAATATTATTCATTCACCAATACAAAAATTTTTAAATTTTTATAAATTTTTCGATTTTTTTATTATAGTTTTTGATTTATTTTAAATTTTTCGATTTTTTATAAATTTAAAATTTAAATAAAAATTATATTTTTAAAAAAAATTCTCATTAAAAAAAATATTGATTTTTACAAAATTTTTTTAGTTTTTTTTTCAAATTTATATAAATTTTTGCAGTTTTTCTTTTATTTAATTAAAAGTTGCAAAATCGTACCTTTGGAAAATGTACTACAACCCGGGTAGACCGGGTAGACCGTGAAAAGCGGTCGACCGGTGTTTTTATTAGTGGGGATTCAATCCAAGCGCATGAACTTGGACTGACACTAATTTTGTTTTGTTTTAGAAATTCCCTTCAAGCACTTGTTACTTGAAAGGAGGTATTTGAATGAACAGTCAAAACGTATTAATTTGTTTTAACTGATAAATTATTCTTTATTGATCACTTACACTAGGCAACAGCCATTTTGTTATTTGGTTCTAGCATACTTTTTCTCATGGATTTGGACCTACTGAACACGAAAATGAATTTTAAAAATTTTTCTGTCGATTGGTTTGCGAGATACAAATTTTTTAATTTTTTTTTTTTAATTTTTGGAGGTACACTTACTATTTTGAGCATATCTTTAGTCTTCTTTGACCTATTTTATCCTACTACTACTCAAATTAAAGACAATTGAGCCGTCTACAACTTATTCTCAGAAAATTTTCAAATCGGGTTAGTAGTTTTGATGTTGGCGGCTTAAAAAGGTTAAAAAACTGCGTTTTTTTAGTAAAAATGTGGCTGAAAAATTCATATAAAAATTCATATAAAATGTAAAACGCGATGTTAACAGCGATTTTAATTTTTTTACGTATAGCTGACACTTTTCCAAAGAAAATAAGCCCTTACTTAACAAAATCTGATGACAAATGGCCGACTTATTATTTTTTTGGTAAACGACCGAAATTCCGCTATTTCACGATTTTTTGATTTTCATTATTTGCACAGCTTACCTACCCAACGCAAACGAATAAATACATTTGAACTTAATTTAAAATAAACAAATTAGTCTTCGTATATTATTTTTTAATTTATTTACAGCACTACATGCTCAATGTATCGCACAATTAGCTAAACTAACGAAATTAAACTAACTAATTAAATTAAGCAAATCAACGCACAAAAAAATGAGTAAAAACAAAGATATAAGTGTACATTTTATGCCATGTGGAAAAACTGCTGACTTCTTCTTTGTTTTTTGTATTCGCTGCAATCGGTCTCACGTATTAGGGTCCAAATATAGTCACCCATCATAGCCGTGTCATAGTTGCCCTGATAGCGTCGTTCCATAGCCTTCAATTCCTGATGAAAGCGCTCGCCGTGTTCGTCGCTCACGTCTCCTAAATTCTCAGGGAAAAAATCCAAATGAGAATCCAGAAAGTGTATTTTAAGTGACATGTGCACTCCCATGGCTTCATAGTTCTTTACCAGATCCTCAACTATGTCCTTATAATTCGGGCTTTTGTTGTTTCCTAAAAAGTTTTCCACAACAAGCCTGAAGGAATTCCATGCTGCGGCTTCGATGGGTGATAACAGCTTTGGGAATTTTTCATCTTTCAACATTTTTTTTATCTCGGGTCCTGCGAAGACTCCTTCTTTAATTTTTGCCAGCGAAAGGTAAGGGAAAATTGACCGTAAATAGGCAAAAGCTTCACCTTCTTTGTCTAATTTTTTGGCAAAATTTTTAATCAAACCCAATTTTATGTGCAGCGGCGGAAGTATTATATTTTCACGGTTCTCTATTAGTGGTTTGCGCTGAACATTTGCTTCTCCAACTACAGGTTTCGTTCGTACCGGCCATTTTTTTTTTATATAATGCTGATCATCAGCGCGGCTATTCCAAAGGCACAGAAAACAGCAATGTCGCGTATAGCCTCCTTGGAGTCCACACAGAATGGCCACAACTTTAAGGTCGGCGCATATTTTCCAATTGTATTTCCTATACTCTATGCATTTCAGCAAAATGTCCATAGTTTCATAGTTCTCCTTTGAATGAACCGCATGAGCAATAGGAACAGATGGCTTTTCATTCCCATTATGTAAGAGAACTGCCTTCAAGCTCTCTTTGTTGCTGTCAATAAACAACCTCCATTCGTTGGGGTTGTGAATTTGGTGAAGCTCTTGGAACAAGCCTGAAATGTCGCTGCAAAAACATATTTGGTCTTTCTTTGTATAAAATTTTGCATACTCCTTGTGACGGTTTCTGTACGCTGATACTTTCACTTCTGAAGCCGCAAATCCACACTGTATCATCCGAGACGCAAAAAGTTCGGATTTCTCCTTAGTGAGACCAAAATCGCGCACCCAATCGTTTAGTTCGGCCTGTGACAGTAATTTTCGCTTTGCACCCGGCTCAAATTCGCTTGCATTTGACTCAGACTCTTCTTCTGACGATTCTGCTTTTTGAAGAGATGCACCAGGGCACACTGGATATGGCACATCATGCGAATGTGGTACTGGAAGCGCAAACGATCCCACTTGAGCGTAGTTCCATTTAAAAAATCTTCCTACCCCACTGTTTGTGGTGAGGCAAAAATAACAGTCTGTGGAATGGCATAGCGGCTTTTTCCACATCATTGGTGTATCGAATTTCATATGGCGGCTAAAATTAAAATAAATTACTATATTCGCTATGTATAATGTGTTTAAATAAAAATTCTTACCTTCCGCCAGCTGCCCAGTTGGTTAAGATTATATAGCAAAGATCACACAGCGACTTAGGTGTCCATGGTTCTGTGATATTTGGTGAAATACCAAAATAATTCAAATAGTGCAATTGTACTGCTGGAGTAAACTTGTGTGCGTGATTTTTTTTTTATAAACTGGCCACAAACATTGCAGAAATTGTCTGGATCGTTCAAACACTCGAACACACGTAGTCTTTTACTCATTGTCTTCCTTGCGTTTTCTAAATATTAACTTCTTTACACTTTCACAGACAGTTTTGAAATGCAATTGATAACCGTGTCTCCTTATGTTTAAATATGTATGAGCATGTAGTGCTGTAAATAAATTAAAAAAAAATATACGAAGACTACTTTGTTTATTTTAAATTAAGTTCAAATGTATTTATTCGTTTGCGTTGGGTAGGTAAGCTGTGCAAATAATGAAAATCAAAAAATCGTGAAATAGCGGAATTTCGGTCGTTTACCAAAAAAATAATAAGTCGGCCATTTGTCATCAGATTTTGTTAAGTAAGGGCTTATTTTCTTTGGAAAAGTGTCAACTATACGTAAAAAAATTAAAATCGCTGTTAACATCGCGTTTTACATTTTATATGAATTTTTATATGAATTTTTCAGCCACATTTTTACTAAAAAAACGCAGTTTTTTAACCTTTTTAAGCCGCCAACATCAAAACTACTAACCCGATTTGAAAATTTTCTGAGAATAAGTTGTAGACGGCTCAATTGTCTTTAATTAGTAGGATAAAATAGGTCAAAGAAGACTAAAGATATGCTCAAAATAGTAAGTGTACCTCCAAAAATTAAAAAAAAAAAATTAAAAAATTTGTATCTCGCAAACCAATCGACAGAAAAATTTTTAAAATTCATTTTCGTGTTCAGTAGGTCCAAATCCATGAGAAAAAGTATGCTAGAAACAAATAACAGACAAAAGTTTGTTATTTGTGACCTAGTGTTATTTATACTAAAATTATGCTTACTTTCCTAAATTACACTGACTTACAATTTATGGTCTTTTAGCCAATAGGAAACAAGAATGCTAAAACTTGCTGAGTTACCATAATTGCTTTTAAATTTGTATAAAATTGACGGCCTTGATTAATGGTTAATGTTTAAAAGGCATGCAATTAATGGAATTTAATATTCATGAGAACTTAATATTCATGGGACAATTTTAATTCCCACGTGTAATCTGAACCACTTAACATTAAGGTGGCTCACACAATGAAGGTAAATATTAAGGTAACTCAATTGCCACAAGTCTGAACATTCTCCCCCGCGTTGAACGGATGTTCAAAACCAAAAAAAAAATAAATAAAATTTTATTGTCAACTTAGGTTGATAAATGATAAAATTTTCAAATGCAGTGAATGTTGGTTTCTGATGAACAGTTGAATTGTCGTGTCCAGCTGCTAGACCTCAATACTAAATTGGGAACGCTGGCGTGGCATTGGTAGAGGTATCTTCTCGTGTTCTTCGATGTGCGATTGTTGTGTATTTCGATTCCATTTTCATTTTGACAGCAGAATGATGATTGCAATGCTGCTTAGGAAAAGTGCTAGATAGCCAATTGTGTAGCTGTGCGTCTGGTGAGACTTCAATTTATTGGGTAATTTAGCGATATCATGTTGGTAATTTAGCGATATCATGTTAGGTCCTTAATGTTTTTGGCATATGCATCTTCCAAGGTTGTTGAGTTAACTTCTTTGTGGTTTATGGAACTAGTAGTGTTCTTTGGTAATATTAAGTCTGAGATTTTGCCAAGACTTGTGTATGAAGACCTCAATGTGCTCGATATGGTTTTTCTTCCGTTCATATTGACAAATTCGTGTTTTAGCATGCATTCTGGATCAAGAGTCAGTAAACCAGAGCCTTTTAATGATATAGGAATGATTTCCCTGTTGCAGACAGCTGTGGCTCTTGCGGATGGTGATGAAGCATATATCCATTGATTTCCTTTGCTGAGTGGTATCCATCGGATATTAGTTTTCTCCAGGATACAAGTTGGTGTTGTTTTGTTGTTGAATAAATTAATTTCGCATGTACAGACTTCCGAACCGTAACTGTAACGGATTTGGACATTGGAGCAAAGAAACACGCCTTGTTCCATTGTGTTGCAGGCGCTTAACTCTGAATTTGTAAATGGAACGTATTGCGCATGGGATGCAGATATGCCCAAAAACGTGGCACATGGTTTAATGGACACCATTATTCATTATGTTGGGTACAGGAATCAAGTGAAACATCTGGAGTTTTTCACGTTCAATCAATGGTAGAGTAATTTTAAAAACAGCGTGTTGGTGAGTTAGTTTGAATAATTGTAGCATTTTAGTTTTTTCTGTCACTCAAAGACTCATTGATGGTGGTGAATGGAGTGAGATCTGATCAACTTCATTTTGTAACTGTTCTGGAGTTAGTAACCATGGACTAATTTTTCCATGATGTGTATCCATGAGAGTGTCAAGGATTGATGATTGTATGCCTTTTACGTTGTTTGCAACTAGTGTTAACTCAAGAACAGCTGAATTAAATAGTTGATTAAGTTGCACTTGAAACAGCACATTTTCGATGTCATGTATATCATTTGAGAAGATTTTAATTTCCTGCTCCAATTGTTTAAATCTTGCCTTAGCCGTTATTTGATTCTGCCGGATGATATTAATTGTGGAATCAACGATTGATGTCTGATTCTTCAATAATTTTAGCAAATACGATTCATTTTCATTGACTTGTTTTATTGTTTCTGACATCTGTTCGGCGTATTCTGAATCCAGTACGCCAAATAATGAATGGGCGATATTGCCAACAATATCCAGTGCTCCTCTTTTAACTCGTAGTAGTCGGTTATCTAGTTCTCTTTCCATGTGCCGAAAGTGATCTATGATACCGAGACATGATGTGTTCGTTGTTATAAGCTTGCACACGTTTTCCAATGACCTTGTCCCATTGACAAGGATTGATGTTTCGGACCAATAAGACGCTAAATCATAGTATACGAATAAATTCCATTCAGTAGTTGAAATAGCGGCTGTTCCAATTTGCTCAAAATTGATTCCGACCCTTGATCCGAATTTCTTTTTTTCGATTGGAGTTCCAAATGCCATTGGAAACAGCAACAGTATGATGAGTAATGCTAGATTGAGATGGGTTGACAGTGTTTTCTTCTTCTTAGTTTTGGGTTCTTCACTTGAGTCATGTTGGTTTATTGTTGTACGGTCATTATTGTTTGGAACCTCTTCTTGTTCGTTATTTGTTTCGACGGGTAATAGCGGTAGTCGATGTATTGGTCGCTTGAATAGACCAGTAGCGGTTTTTACTTCAGCGACTCTTACAATTCCATCATCTCCAGGGTGAACTTGAACAACTTTTCCTAAAGGCCATTTCATAACTGGTGAATTGTCTTCTTTGATGATTACCATATCTCCTATTTTAAGGTTGGTGGACTGCGTTTTCCACTTGTTACGTTGCTGCAATTCATTTAGGTATTCTATGGTCCACCGTTTCCAGGATTCTTGTTTTAAGCGAGCTACAAGGTTCCAATGTGACAATGTTGAAGTCTTCATAGGTACTGCTCTGCTATCCACTGGTGATGTAAGTGCCTCGCCAATTAAAAAATGTCCAGGAGTTAATGCCTCAATTTTGTCTGGATCATTTGATAAAGTTGTTAGTGGACGGGAGTTAAGAATTGCTTCAATTTCGACTACTACAGTTTCTAATTCTTCCTGTGTTAAATTTGCAGTTGCAACATTGCGTAGAAGGAGGTGCTTTGCAGATTTCTCCGCTGCTTCCCATAATCCTCCGAAATGTGGTGCTCTTGGGGGAATAAAGTGAAACTGTATTCCTTTTGAGCTGGTTGAGGACATGATTGTTTCCTGTCCCCTTTTGGAGTAAATGCTTTCAGACAATTCTGACAGCTGGTTCCTGGGTCCTATGAAATTAGTAGCGTTGTCAGAGTAGATGTTCTGGCAACGACCTCGGCGAACAATGAATCTTTTTAAGGCGCCGATAAAAGCTTCAGAAGACAGGTCTGAGACTAATTCGAGATGCACGGCCTTCGTAGCGAAACAACAAAAGACAGCTATATAAGCCTTTGTTGGCCGTTTTCCTCTGATTTTGTAGTGGATCCAAAATGGACCGCAGTCGCAGAATGGTCGTGCAGGAGAAACCCGAGCTTGTGGGAGGTTTCCCATGATTTGTTGGCACAGTTGTGGTCGTGACCTGGTACATCTGATGCATTTCTGAACTGTTGATCTTGCCATTATCTTTCCTTTTACTGGCCAAAATCGTTGTCTCATTATGTTCAGTAGCGCCTGAGGACCACAATGTTTATTTTCTTCATGAATCATTATAAATAACAGCTTGACGAGAGGGTCGTTATGTGAGATCAACATGGGGTGTTTTGCATCATACTGTAACATGGCCGCCTCAAGTCGGCCCCCAACTCTTAGGATACGTCTTTCATCTAGCAATGGTGATAAGCTGCTGATGGAACTACTTTTGTCTACTCCGTTGTGGTTTTGGAGTTGTTTTAATTCTGCTGAGAAGTCAGAAGCCTGAATGGTTCGTATTATCAAGAATAGGGCATCATCGAGTTCAACTGGAGTTAATGATTTTCATATAGGCCGCTCTTGTTTTCTTATCCTCGAATTTTTGATGAATCTAAGGACATATCCCAGTATTCTTTGTAGAGACTTGAAGGAATTCCTGTGGTGAATCGTATATACAAAATCATTGTTGACGAGGGTGACTGCCGTGATTGGAGCTATCTTCCTTTTTTCAATGTCAGTGTCAGTTGGGATGTGTGGTTGTGATGAAAACGAGGGTGGCAACATTTCTTCTCTTCCGTGTAGGAATAGTGGCCCGTAAAACCATAAGTCACATGAAGCCAATTTTACTGCTGATAATCCCCTGGATAATACGTCAGCTGGATTGTCCTTTGATCGAACATGGCGCCATTGCTTGGGCAAGGTTAGTGATTGAATTGTAGCTACTCGGTTAGCAACGAATGTATGAAAAGTTGAAGATTGTGTGTTTATCCAAGATAGAACAATTTCAGAATAAGTCCATAAGAATACTGGCTGATCCTTCATTTGGGTATCGATTTTTACCCTGTGTACTAATTGAGCAGCTATTACGGCTGCACATAATTCCAATCGAGGCAGTGTTTGTTGCTTTATTGGAGCAACCCGTCTTTTTGCGCATAATAAACGTGAAATAACTCTTCCATCTTTAAGAGTTACACGGATGTATACCGCTGCACCAAATGCCTTTTCAGATGCATCCGCAAACACATGTAGTTGCGTTCTTACTGGAATGTCACCCCTGAAGATATGTCTTAAGATTTGTAGGTTGTTTAAGCTATCCAATTCGGTTCTAAATGTATTCCAGTCTGTTTGAAGCTCCCTTGGTAATGGTTCATCCCAATCTAACTTTAGTTGCCATAATTGTTGAATGAATATTTTTGCCTTCACAACAACAGGAGCCACTAATCCAAGAGGATCATATAACCTTGCTAGATCCGACGTCGCTGAACGTTTTGATACAGTTTTTAGCGGGTTCATTTTTACCTTGACGCAAAAACGGTCCGTTTTAGGCAGCCATAGTAATCCTAACGTTTTCACAGTGTTAGAGTTGTCACTGCTAAAATCTAAATCCACCTCTTGATCGCCGAGTGGAATGTTCTTTAATAGTTGTGGATGGTTTCCACACCATCTTTTGAGATTGAAGCCGTGTTTTTTTAGAATCACAATGAGTTCCCTTTGTGTTTCTATGGCTGTGTTAAGACAATCTGAACCTCCAAGGCCATCATCCACATAGAAATTATCTGTTAACAGTTTAGCTCCATATGGATAATTGACAATGTTTTCGTCGGCGATTCTTCGCAAGCATTGTGTAGCTAAATAGGGTGCTGCCCGGGTACCGTATGTGACTGTGTTGAGCTTGTAGTAGTTGATGGGTGATGATGGATCCTTCCTCCATATTATAAGTTGAAATTGATGATTGTCGGGATGAATCAATATTTGTCTGTACATTTTTTCGATGTCAGCAGTAAAGACAAATTTCGGCAGGCGAAAACGAAGTAAAACTGAAAATAGCTCACTTTGAACAGTTGGGCCGTTAAACATTAAGTCATTAAGAGAGTGACCTGTGGAAGTTTTGGCTGATGCGTCGAACACTACTCGGAGTTTGGTTGTGGTGCTGTCAGGTTTCAATACTCAGTGATGAGCAATGAAGTACTTGGGATCTAATAAGATGTTGGGGTTGATTCTTTGCATGTGTCCAAGTTGTTCATATTCTTGCATAAATTGAACGTATTGATTTCGAACCTTATCATTTTTTAGAAGTCTACGCTCGAGGCTTATGAACCTATTATATGCCGTCGCATGGGATTCTCCTAATGCTGCTGGATTTTCCCTGAATGGAAGGCTTACTATAAAGCGCCCATCTTCGGTTGTGCGCGTATTATGGTTGAAGTGTGATTCACACTGTCTTTCTGATGGCGACAAACTTTTCCCTGTGGATTCAATTTCATCTAATTTCCAGAGCTGTTCTATAGCCTCCTCTACCGATGAAGCGCTGGTAAATATAGCACACGTAAGTGCACCTAATGGGTTAGGAATTGGATTTTTTCCTATTGCACCTCCTACAATCCATCCTAAAGTTGTGTTTTGTAGGGTTGGGAGATCATCAGCAACGTGTATCGTCCCATTTTTAGTTAATTTGTAATAGAACTCTGCTCCAAGTAGCAAATCTATTTTTTCTTGCTTGTCAAAGTGAGGATCTGCAAGATAAATGTTATTGGGCATGTCCCACGATGAAATGTCAATATGTTGACTTGGTTGTGCGGGGATTATACTTGGTAGTACGTATGCTTCCACGTTCGTTGAGAAGCAACGATCCCTGGACTTCATTTGAATGCTTGTGCGATACCTGGATTTCTTTTGGATTTCACCAATGCCATCAAGGCAAAGTGAAGCTCCTGATGGTGAAATGGATAGTTTTTGGCAATGACGTTTCGATACAATATTCACTTGTGATCCTGAATCCAATACTGCTCTAAATTCGTCTGATGCATGGTTGTTGCTGTAGCTGTAACTGATGTAATTGCTACGACATTTGAGGCAGGCGCCCCTTTTGTCGTATGTGGATGTGAGACCCTGCTTGATCCTGAACTGGGATTTGGTGAGTTGTTGTCTTTCCTCTCCAAGTGAAGCAACGTGTTGTGCCTTTTTTCACATTTTCTGCAATTACTTGATTTGCAATTTTTTGACGCGTGATCACTTCTGAAGCAGTTGACGCATAGTTTGCTTTGTTGTACCCAGCGTAGTCGTTCTTCTTCTGACCATTGGTGAAATTTGTTGCAGTGGTAGAGCTTATGGCTACTGTTATTGCATAATTTGCATATGCTAATGCTGTGTCCATTGGATGTTATTATTGTTGAAACCGCCTTTTGTGTCAGTTTCTCCTTTGGAAGGATTGCCACCATAGATTGAAATTGAAGTTCCAGGAATGATAAGAATTCAGTTATCGTTGGCACATCCCTTGGGTTAGTTAGTGATTGCATGTACCTGATGTGCGTGTTTTTATCAAGCTTTTTAATCAATACTTGTATAAGTATTGCATCCCAAGTAGATGTTTCAATTTCCAAATTGTTCAATGCCAGTAAGCACTCTTTGGTGGTGTCATGCATAGATTTGATAGATTGAGCAGATGACGTCACGGACTGTAGGTTGAGTATTCTATCAACGAGGTTCGATACTAAAATTCTCTTGTTGTTGTAGCGATCCTGTAAAGTTCCCCAGGCAGTTTTATAATTTGTCTCGGATAGAGAGAATTGACTGATTAGATGTTCAGCTTCTCCTGACAAATTGTTTTTCAAATACCACATTTTCTGAATGGCGGGAATCGGCTGTTTATCCACCATTTCAGAAAACAAATCATAGAACTGTCGCCATTTTAAATAGTCGCCATCAAATTTCGGTATGGTAACTTTTGGCAAATGTAACGAAGAAGTTGACTGATTTGAAGGAATTGGCTGATGTGAATGAGTTGGCTGATTTAAATGAGTTTGCCTAATTGTATAGTCGTTTTGAACCTTGTAAGCCATTATGGACAGGCTGACCAAACGCTCTTGAACCTTGTCGTTTAACTCATAAAAACTGTTGATGTCAAAACCAGATAGTAATGGATCCTCACAACTTTCGCATATACTGTCGTATAAGTTATCGATCTGGTCCCAAAGTTTTTTGATCGTTGCCAGTTTGACGTCGTAGAATGGAAGTGGTTGAATTTCATCGGTAGTGGTTTCTACCTTTAAGAATCTGCTTAGAGCTATCATCCTAGCTTGTGCCTTTCTGATCAAGCCTTGGTCTTTAATAGACTCCTGCTGAAGCAATAATGAAGCACCAGTGTTTTTATCTGCTGGTAGCTTTTGTTGGGATACCGCCTTTATGCGATTAGCCTCTGTTGAAAATAACTTTGCATATGAGTTGTTAACTCACTGATTTTTGAGTAGTAGTCCTGCGTAAAATAATCATGCTCTGTCTTCAGCCTTTTAACTTCATCAAGCATACGTAATTCTGTATCCTTGCCCTCAAACTGGTCCCAAGCTTCCGATAGTCGTCTTATACGCTCCTCAAAGTATTCTGCGGTTGTTTTTCTGTCCGCAGAGTCTTTTTTGAAGTTTCGGACTATCGTTTGAATTGATTCGCCCGTTTCCAGTAGGGTATTCAATAACAGTTTCGCCGTTGCCATTGTATATGGTAGCCTTTGCCTGTTGTTCTGTCGATTTGTCGATTAAAATCCAGGAACTGATGAATTTGGTCACCAATGTTATGGTGCCTGTTGTATATGCTCCAACAAAAAATACTGGAACTGATGAATTTGGTCGCCAATGCTCCAACAGAATTGCTGGAATTGATAAATTTGGTGTAGAGGATCGATTGTTGCTTGTTGGGGCTTCCACTCGTGTAGAAGGCTTTATAGCGTTGGACTGCTGTCCAAGTGTTTGAGGTTGCGTGTTTAGATTGGTGCTTGATGTATGGACTGTTGTCCTGATGATTGTGGTTGCGTGTTCAAAAGGCGTTTATAAGGTGTCAAGAGTCCCTTACCGCTGGTGGGGGGAAACTCAAAACTTCAAAAAACGCTTGAAACAAGGGGTCACCAAAATGTTTTTATTTGGTGCTTGATGTATGGACTGTTGTCCTGATGATTGTGGTTGCGTGTTTAAAAGGCGTTTATAAGGTGTCAAGAGTCCCTTACCGCTGGTGGGGGGAAACTCAAAACTTCAAAAAACGCTTGAAACAAGGGGTCACCAAAATGTTTTTATTACTGGGGATTCAATCCAAGCGCATGAACTTGGACTGACACTAATTTTGTTTTGTTTTAGAAATTCCCTTCAAGCACTTGTTACTTGAAAGGAGGTATTTGAATGATCAGTCAAAACGTATTAATTTGCTTTAACTGATAAATTATTCTTTATTGATCACTTATTTATACTAAAATTATGCTAACTTTCCTAAATTACACTGACTTACAATTTATGGCCTTTTAGCCAATAGGAAACAAGAATGCTAAAACTTGCTGAGTTACCATAATTGCTTTTAAATTTGTATAAAATTGACGGCCTTGGTTAATGGTTAATGTTTAAAAGGCATGCAATTAATGGAATTTAATATTCATGAGAACTTAATATTCATGGGACAATTTTAATTCCCACGTGTAATCTGAACCACTTAACATTAAGGTGGCTCACACAATGAAGGTAAATATTAAGGTAACTCAATTGCCACAAGTCTGAACAACCGGTTTTAAAGACCAGTCTAATCGGTTTACCCGTCTAATGGGTAGACCGGTCGACCAGTTATGACGGTAGCCTCTTGTATACTATTTTATTTCCACCTATAGACTCAAGCCATAAACATCTTTGATGAGACGTAACTACATAAGTACAATATACAGTATTTTTATATTTCCTATTTTCCTTTCTTATTTACATTCTTATGTGTGTAGCAAAGGACATCAAGAGTTTTAACTACAAGTACAATAAACAAAATCAGTCTCTAGCGTTCAAAAATCTCTTTAAAAAGTAATTGAAGCGTATGAGTGAATTGCTTCCAATTTACACATTTCATAGTTCTTTCGTTTACTTCATTCATTCATAAACCCTCCTGCACAAACAATAAAATTCAAACACTTACCCAGTCATATTTTTATGTATTAATTTTCTATAGATAATTTTTTTTATTATTTGCTTAATTTCTTTTTTATGAAATCAAGTAAAAACAGAAAATAAAACATAGGAAGGAAATAATATGAAAGCCTACAAAGTCGTCATCATCAACCGGCACTCTCACACACATTGGTTCATTAAATATGCTTAATTTCGTTTGAAGTACTTCTTATGATAAATAAAGGAAAATATTTTATAATTCTTATAATCACAGCAAAGATATTTCAAGCATAATACTCCGACTTTTATGTAACTTGGATATCTTGTGGAAAAAATTCAAGATCAACCTGTCTCAGCCTTTGCGATACCTCGGAGAATAGGGTTCAATAACACTGTACAACAGTCCGAAACTCCCGTAGGCTTTCATTACGTTTTTTTATGTTTTCGATGTCGCTGAGTCCAAATATGAAGTATTTGTGGTGACCATAGGTTTCTGTGCTACAGGAGGGGGGGGGAGTCCTTACCGCTACTGTTAACTAAATTAATAGGTTTGTTTTTTCGAATTTTATATAAATAATACATACAAATATAAGTAGATATAGACTTTCTAAGAAGTTATATTTATACATATGCAGAGGTGTGCCCAGGAATTGGGGGGGGGACAATATATATTTTCTAAAAAATGTTTTTTAAAAGCTGGCAATTATAAAACCTAAATTTTTTGACCTATTTGAAGCATTTAAAACAAAATTTTCAGCTTTAAAATTCGTATAAAATTTTTATTTTAAAGTTATTTATCACATTGACTAAGATCTAATGTATACATTTAACACTGAACTTAAAAAATTAAGCGACGATTTTTCAATGTAAGGCTTGTCTGAATCTTACCCTTCACGATATACAGATATTCGGTTTTTTGATTCTGTTAGCCAACTAAATTCTTTTGACGAAACGTCAAAAACTCGGCTTGGTACAGTATTGTATAATCTCTGCTACATTTTCAGGACAAGAAAATCTACTTGTCATACTTGAGATTATTTTATAGGGTCCGCCAAATAACTTTTTTTTTGAAAATGCTATTAAAAAAAAACTACTGAATGTTTTCTCAAATTTCTTTTTTTATTTGAAAGTAAAATCCTTCCGGTTAATAATGGAAGATAATTTCATTCAAATGGCTGCCTCGGCTGGCCATGCAGTAGCCTACACGATCGGTCCAATTTTTAAGCACATTATCGATTGTGTGCAGCTGTATTTCACCAATGGCTTCACGAATATTGTCTCTGGCTTGTCGGCGTAACACTTATCTTTGACGGCACCCCACAAATAATAGTCCAACGGTGTCAAATCGCAGCTCCGAGGTTTCCAAACGACATCAGCTCTGCGGCTGATAATGCGATCTTCAAAAACAGGGCGCAAAACATCGAGTGTAGCTTCGGCTGTGCGGCACGTAGCGCCGTCCTGTTGAAACCCCAAATGTTGCCAATATCCTCCTCTTCAATTTTTGTGAACAAAAATTCGTTCAACATGGCCCGATAATGATCGCCATTGACTGTAACGGCCAGCCGAGGCAGCCATTTGAATGAAATTATTTTCCATTATTAACCGGAAGGATTTTACTTTTAAATAAAAAAGAAATTTGAGAAAATATTCAGTAGTTTTTTTTATAGCATTTAAAAAAAAAAAAGTTATTTGGCGGGAACAATACATAATGAATAACACTGATCTATAATATTACGTTGGATCATCTGTTTGTAAATTTGAACACTATTTTTGTTATCCTACCCGTCTTGGTAATTCTGGTTCCATACCATACAGCTTTACGATTTCAGAAGTCTCCAATAAACTCCACATCATTTCTACGCATCGAATTAAACATATCAATTAAGACTTACAGACTAATTAATAGTTATTTAATAAGAAATTTTAATTAAAACATTTTCATTAAAAAAAATAGCAATTGTAAATCAAAAAGGCAAATTTTTAATTTAAAAAAGATTATTTAAATTTTTATTCTCTATAATTTACTAATAAAATGTTCATGTTTCTTTGCAATAAAACAATTTATAGAAAAATAATATGATTATATGATCTAGAATCCTATTAATACCATTGATTTACCAAAATAACAGATCAACAATACATAAAACTTCTTTACCTTAAACACAAGGATACAGTGCAAAACATAATTCAAAAATGTTGTCTAATGAGTCATTCTATATGAAAACACCGAAAAAAATTAAAAATTGTTGCTGGACCATTTTTGATTTTGTTAAAATTTTGTGAAAATGTTCCTAATTGTTCCCAGAACCAAAGTCCATGAGGATTCAGTTTTTGCACACGGCACTCCCGGTTTACGCAAAATAAAAAAAACTAAAAAGTCTTGTTTTTGTGCGTAGTGGTTTGAGCTGTTAAAATTTTTCTGATAGAGATATCTACATGATCAAGGCATCGTTTCTATCAAAAATATAAAATTTGACTCAATTCATACACCCGAAAAATAACGTGGTATTGAAAATAAGCATATTTCATTGGTTTTTTGTGTTTTTCAATGAACTCCAGTGTCGGCGCTAATGAATATAAAAGCATAATTCTTAGATACATATTAGACATGTCGGAGAAAAATACAAAATTAAAATTGGCTCAATCTGGCAACTCGTTATGAAAAAATCGTTACTTGAAATTTTGAAAATTTGCATATTTCAGGCTACAATTTGGTCATGTTTGTTAGCAGATACAAACTTGAAAATTACAGAGTACTTACTCCCTACTTTTAACTTTATAACACTTCAAGACCCGTTTAGTTATTTTCACTACTCTCGGATTTACCGGGTTTTAAAGAAAATCCTTTTTGATTTTTTGTATGTATTTTTATACTTTCCTCAATTGTTATATACAGAGAAATTAAAATAAAAACAAGTGGTATTATGAAGTAACAAAGAATAATTATGGACTTAAAAATATATTTAATAAATTCAGTTGATTTTTTAAATAGGCACATGAAGAGAACATACTTCATGTAATGTAGAAAATTTCTGTATTTTAGCTTTTCTTTAAACACCTGTGAGTTCAAAAGAAGTGGAAAAAACAAAACGGTCCTTGAAGTGTTATAAAGTTAAAGGTATATTTGATTCTGATTCCCAGCAAAAACACACATTACCAAATAATGAGTAAAGTAATGTATAGCCATAGGGGCCAATGGATTACTTTACACCTTACTTCATTGATGAAGTTTACAGGCGATGAGCCTCAAAGTAATGTATATACCGATTAATTTAGAGGTGATAATGTAAGATGTTACTTATATGGTTACGAGAATGGAAAAAGTAATGTGTCTAAAAATAGATTTTTAAAAAAGAGAAAGTTTTATTAAAAAAAATTATTACAAGATGGGAATCGAACCAGGGAAATCTGGCTGCCCACCAAGAACTGAGCTATCGACGCATATAGTATTTGATTGCTTTAAACTTAAATGAATTGCTGCGCTTCGTTTTTTCGCTAGTGTTATCAAAACAAACATACAGTACCCTTTTGCTTACAAAAAAGCACAAAGTAATGTGTCTAAAAATAGATTTTCAAAAATATTTCAATTATTAGTTTACATTTGTAAATCATATATTACGTAATCAATAATGAGTAACTTATTACTTTATGCTTGCAAATAATGAAAAAGGTAACGAGCTATCATTACAAGGTAACGCATGAGAATATCGCGCCTATTACCAATGTTTTGCTGGGTTGTAAATGGCGTATTACCAAAAATTAAGTGTAAAAAAAGTGCAAAAAGAATGATTACTGTTCGAAATAAAAATGGCGAAAAATCTAAAGAGCAAAAACGTCTAAAACTATTTAACCTTAAAGAAATCTACGTAAAGTTCGAGCAAACTTATCCACTTCTAACAGTAGGATTTTCAACTTTCGCTTCATTACGTCCCAAAAATTTTCACCAAAATATGAAGCTAATGTTAATGGCATGTAAAATAAAATTCACTTACAAGTACTTAATTAAAATAAAACTTATTCCACGATTCTTAATTACCCACATTTAAACTATAACTTTTCTACTTTAAATGATAAAAATATATCATGTGCCTATTTTCTGCCACCACAGTAAAATATTTTAACATAGAAAATCTACTGAATTTATTAAATATATATTTTAGTCTATAATTATTCTTTGTTACTTCATAATACTACTTGTTATACCCTCCACCATATATGGTTTATTATTAAACATCCTCCAGAGCAGTTTGGTATTTAAAATGAGCAAAATAGGTCAAGCGGTTCAAAAGTTATGAGTGAAAATGTGAAGATACCTCTAAATTTTCCATACAAATTGGTACAATTTTTCTGTATCTATTTTTTTCTGTTAAGCAAGTAAAATGTTATTAAGTCTTCTTGTTCGATTACATTTATTGTCTTACATACTATGAGAATAATAACATTCTTAGAGCTATATGTGTGTTACTCTAATGACTATGTTAACGTAAAAAGCAACATTGTCAAAGTTGCTAACAGAGCAGACCTCTGTAAATAACATTACTAAAACTAAATAAATAACATTACTAAAACTAAATAACAAAAGTTCTGTTACATAAATTAACAAAACATATTCATAGTACAGTTCATGCAAAATTTAGTATATACGTATATCATCTTCAGCCCCTATGATTGCCGGAGGCTGGGCTCATATAGAATGATGTAAGGTCCAGAGGAGCTGGATCGTCGTCAATACGTCCATTAATTATACCGGCATTATATTTGGCTGACGAGCATATTATCGTGTAGCGCAAGTTTCTCAACAAATCTAACTTGCAACGGCATGCAGTACCTACAGAAGGGTAAAACATCGGCATTTCCATAGAGGTAACTATTTGAAAATCGTTTTATGAAATTTTCATAATTTTTTCTGAAGCATTTTCTAAGGATTTTCCGTTCAAATATCTCCAATTCTTTGGCTACTATAGGAGATATAGTAAACCAGATTCGGGTTTTCTTTAAGCTTTGTTGGTTTTTCTTTTCATTCCATATAATGTATTTTTTGTTTTTGTAACCAAAGACATTTATATCTAAAGAAAGAGCAAAATAGATAATTGCTTTAGTGCCGCTTCTTTTGAATAGGTGGCACTGAATTAACTAAAACAATACCCTGCCCCATGGCTATGTCCAAAGAAATTTATATATAAAGAAAGAGCAAAATGCACAATTGCTTTAGGTGGCGCAGAATCACATTAAAACTATAGCCTTGAATTAGGCTTTCAATTAATTTATTTACCAAAAATATTAAATTTACTACATACTTTAAGTTCTTATGCATTCAGATGTTGCTAGTTTACTTATTACATAATTTTAAATTCAATTTTTCAAATGTTTGACGTAATAAAAGGATTTGTTTCATATTTTTATGTCAAAAAAGAAATTTTCATAAAGGAAAATAGTATTTTTTTATTCCATTTGTATTTTTGAGAATTGAGGGATTGCCAAATGTATATTTATGTTAATTTTTTTTTTTATAAAAAAATACACATGAATAAAGTGCAATATTGTGCTCTTAAACATCTAACTGAATATTGAATTAAAAATTAAGGTATAATATGCACATAAAACATATATTTTTTATAGTTTATAGCAAATATTCATTTATGTTACGAAGAAAATAGAAAATCAATAATACTCTACTGCATATTGTAGCACAATATGGCTAATGGAGACTAGCTCTGCAGCAAAATATGCCTAATGAAGAGAGTGCACCTTCTGATGGGCCATCTATTGACAAATAGTTACAACTCATGTTCTTTCTTTAACAAATTAATTTCTTTGCTGTATTCTCTCTATTAGACAAACACACTTCGATTTTTTAAAGAAATAACATTCGTTGCAACTATTTGTCAATACATGACTCATCAGAAAGTGCATTCGCTCCATTAGGCATGTTCAGCTGCAGAGCTAGTCCCCATTAGACAGAACAAAATTGAGTATTTGATTTGATGCTTTAAAATGTGTTTTTTGTTCAGTCCATGGTTAAAAAAACTAGTGAAACTGTAAAGGTGCCTCTAAATTGCCCATACAAATTTAGAACAATTTCATAGTAACGACTGGTACATAACATATTTTCTCATATTTTTTCACCAGTCGCTTAGCAGTAAATATTTTGTATTCACCTCAAACATTTTTTCACCACTAAAATTTTTTTTCACCACAAAAAATTTTTTCACTTTAAAAAATTTTTTTCACCTCAAAATTTTTTTTCCACCAAAAATGTTCTTTTCACATCTAAAAAAGTTTTTCACCTACATAATTTTACTTCAAAAGTTTTTTATATTATTTCTATCAAAAACAGAAGAGAACATCTTTTTAGGATATTGGTGGAGGGTATTCAAAGATTCGGCACAGCCGAATTTTTACTTGTTTTTATTTTAATTTCTCTGTATATAACAATTGAGAAAAGTATAAAAATACATACAAAAAATCAAAAAGGCTTTTCTTTAAAACCCTGTAAATCCGAGAGTAGTGAAAATAACTAAACGGGTCTTGAAGTTTATAAAGTCAAAAGTAGGGAGTAAGTACTCTGTTATTTTTAAGTTTTTGTCTGCTAACAAACATGACCAAATTTTAGCCTGAAATATGCAAATTTTCAAAATTTCAAGTAACGATTTTTTCATTACGAGTTGCCAGATTGAGCCAATTTTAATTTTGTATTTTTCTCCGACATTTCTAATTTGTATCTGAGAATTATTATGCTTTTATATTCATTAGCGCCGACACTGGAGTTCATTGAAAATAAGACTTTTTAGTTTTTTATTTTGCGTAAACCGGGAGTGCCATGTGCATAAATTAAATCCTCTTGATTTTGAGTTTTGAGACCCTAAATATCATTTCCAGTTAGTTTGAGTAAAATCTAAGATATGCCAGCTTTGCCGATTTGGTGATTTCATACGCTATGCTACAAAAAAAATGCAAGAACTTGTGAAATGACCTAGTGTAGGTTGTAGGTCTACCTGAGTGTATTATATAACCGGTTTTATAAGTTGCAATATACCTTCCAAATTTCGAGATATGGGGGAAAATGTATTTTTTTGGACTAGCGCACTTAAACTATTCTTACTCAGTCATTTTTTAACCGATTTCGAAACGGTCAACGGCTTTAATTAGAATTAACGTGTAATATAAATATGTAGAGATTTTTTCAATAATATAAAAGTTTTTCATTTTTTTTTTAACTTTTTCATTTTCTACGAGGGCTTTTTTCGAATCTTCTTTTAAAACAACAATTATCTCAAAGTCAGTAACCTTCTGAGTAAAACAAGCTTTTATTCGTATAAATCGGTTAAAGAATGACATTGTTGTACTTTTTCTAAACAACGAAAATCCTATTTCGATTATATGATTCAACAAAAGAAATAATTTAAAGTACGAACTATTTTTTTTTTTTTAATTACGTTTATTTTTTAAAAATGTTTACTTAATCTACTACGTTTGTAAGACAAATCATCAGTTTCACGTTTTAGCGACCAGCAGCAATTCGCTGGCATTCTGATCTGACTTTTTCCTTCGAACCGCTTTTCTATTGTTGATAGCTCTTGGTGGAAGCGTTCGCCTTGCTTGTCACTAAATTGACCCAGATTTTCTAGGAAGAATTCCAAGTGAGAATGCAAAAATGTATTTTGATTGCATTCTGCATTGCATTTCTCCATACGCCTCTAGAAATTCACTAACAACATCAGTCAACACTTCTTTTGTTGCCCAAAAAATGTTTAGATAAAGATATAAAACTCATCCATGCTCCAACTTTTAATAAATCGAATGATTTTTATTAACACTTAGCTTATAACACAATTAAATATTTTAGTTAGCTTTTTTAAGAAAAATATGTTATTTTTTAAAGTTGCACCACTAATACTAACTAGTAAACAACTTTTTTGCAAATATCAAAAAAAAGTAACGGTGTTATTACAAAAATAATTTAAATAATGCCTTATTTACAATGATAGAGTACTAAACTATACATAGATTTTCTTTATTTCTCCTTCGCACTTATGTCTTGTTTGTATTATACTAGCTCTTTTTTAGTACACTCGTATAATAAGTCCTAAAGCTAGAACTGTAATTGACCTAAGTTCCTTAAGTTGGATTTGGCATACGCCGAACTTCAGTAACAATCTAAAGTAAAAAAATTAATTTCTTTGTTAATTAAAACGTAAGTAATAAAACAAAAGCCAATTTTAATTGGGTTTTAACGGCGATTCATTAACAAAAATTAAAAAAAAAAATAGTTTAAGGAATTCTAATATCTCTTGATTAGAAAAAGTATTATAACTTTCTCAATTTTTAACCGATTTACACGAATAAAAGCTTGTTTTACTCAGAAGGACACTGACTTTGAGGTTATTGTTGTTTTAAAAGAAGATTCGAAAACCCTATTATATATCATTGAAAAAACTCTACATATTAATATTAATACATAGTATACGGGAAGTACACATATTTGGAAAGAGCACGTTCGTTTATAATTAATGTCGTTGACCATTTCGAAATCGGTTAAAAATGACTGAGTTAGAAAAGTTTAAGTGCGCCAGTCCAGAAAAAATACTCTTTCCCCCATATCTCGAAATATTGCAACTTATAAAACCAGTTATATAATACACTCAGCTAGACCTACAACCTACACTAGGCATTTCCCAAGTTCTTTTTCAGTGTAGCACCGTGTAATTAACTATGAAAATATATTATGTTGTAGATTTAATAATGATTAGGACAAACACTTGAAATTAACAGCTTCATATAAGCTTTGTTATTTGATACTTTAAGAATTAAAGTTCATAACAAAAACTGTAAAAAATAGAGGATAAATATAAATTAATTAATTTCTTTGATGATAGTCTAATTGTGTGATTTTTTCGGTTTGTTAATTTGTTTCAAAACACTGCAAGGAACGCAAAATTTTGATGAAGTGGTTGCATGGGTCCTTTCATGCTCCTTCATTGTGGAGCGCTCAAGGAAAAACTTTCCACACTCAACACAATGTTTATTTTTATGTTGAAGCATGTTGTGTTTGGTGTTGAAAGCAGCAGAAAAACATTTTGAGCTAGTTTTTTATTTTTTTATTAAAAAAAAATTTCACACAGAAAAAATAAGTGGATAAAGTTCTCAAAGATATTTTTTTTTTATTAAAAATTTGTTTTAACAAAAAATTTTTAAAAAGTTCAACAAACAGGAAAAACCGGATGATGAAGTAAGATATATTTTTTTTTTCTTTTTTTATTTAAAATTTATTTTACAGACAGAAAAAGTTCAACAAACACGAAAAAACGTATAAAGTAATCTACTGATATGATGAAGTAAAAGATACGGTACTTAATTTTCTGATGGGATTTTCGTCCAACCATGATTCTACATCTTTATTATTCGACTCGCTGCCTGCGTCTCATTCGCTAGTGGCAGAGAAAGATGTACTGAAGGACCTGATACATGTAGTTGCATCATCTATAAATTTAGAGAAAATTCAGTCAACGATCTTATAAATCTCTATCATAAACATCTAAATTTTTAATTAAATAAAAAAAAATAACCGAAATTATTATATTATACGTATTTAAATTTATAAGAAATATTTAATGAGATTTTAATTTAAGAATTATTTAAAAGAAAGTAAAATAAAACCAAATACATAAAACTAATTTATAGTATTGTTTTTTATTATACACAACTGAACAAACAAACAAAACACTAACAGATTCCAATTACCGCTTTATTACAAGAAACAAAACCGAACAAACAAACAAACAGATTCGAATTTCATTAAAACATAAAAATTTGTAGATTAATGAAAATGTCACATTAATAAATAATTAATTTATGACCTACTTGTACATTTATATGTAGAATGTATATACCAAACACAAAAAAAAAAAAATAAAAACAAAAATAGAACATAAATACAAGAAAGAAAAAATGGAAATTTTCTCTTAATACAAAAAAACAAATATGTAGATCAATGACTTTCACTTAATGCAAATTTCCTCTTAATACAGAAACAAATATGTAGATCAATGACCACCAAAGAATAGAAAAAAAAACACAAGAGATAAAAAGAATTAACCGACGACAACGCTACCCTATATATTTTCAAAAAGATCCTTGTCACATAACACCTTCTAGCAAAACACATGACAATTTTTGTATAACCACCACATTTACATTATAAGCAAACAACCGACGGTAGAATGTATATACCACCAAAGAATAGAAAAAAAACACAAGAGATAAAAAGAATTAACCGACGACAACGCTACCCTATATAATTTCAAAAAGATCCTTGTCACATAACGCCTTCTAGCAAAACATAGACATGACAATTTTTGTATAACCACCACTTTTACATTAAAGCAAACAACCGACGGTAGAATGTATATACCACCAAAGAATAGAAAAAAAACACAAGTAAAAAAGGGCTAAATTCGGCTGTGCCGAATCTTTGAATACCCTCCACGATAGGGGCTGAAGATGATATACGTATATTTGCATGAACTGTAATATGAATATGTTTTGTCAATTTATGTAATTTAAATACCAAACTGCTCGGGAGGATGTTCAATAATCTGGGTAAAAATAGGCACCCCCACGTATATACTAAATTTTGCATGAACTGTAATATGAATATGTTTTGTCAATTTATGTAATTTAAATACCAAACTGCTCGGGAGGATGTTCAATAATCTGGGTAAAAATAGGCACCCCCGTTTGCGTCTTCGAGTCGTGATCGCCATTTCAACAGAAAGACAGACGGACATACAAACAGACAGACGGACATCGCTAAATCGACTTAAAATTGCATAAGGATCACGAATATATATACTTTATGGGGTCTTAAACCTACATTTCGATATGTTACAAACGGAATGACAAACTGATATATACCCTCACCATATATGGTGGAGGGTATAACAAGAGATAAAAAGAATTAACCGACGGTCACACTAACCACATACTTTCAAAAAGACCAAAAACAAATATGTAGATCAATGACTTGCACTTGATCACAAAAATTTTGTATTACAACCCTTTTATATTATAGGCATACAACCGACGGCCACACTAGAAGGCAATTCAATCAATATGAGTCCTCAGCTAAAATGAAGGCAATTAAATCAATATGACTCCCCAGCTAAAATGAAGGCAATTAAATCAATATGAGTCCCCAGCTAAAATGAAGGCAATTAAATCAATATGACTCCCCAGCTAAAATGAAGGCAATTAAAGCATTTTGTGTCAACATCAAAAAGCAATTAAATCAATATGAGTCCCCAATTCCCTACTACTAATGTCATTTAAATGACCGCCTCTAGATTGGTTGCAGCAGTCGAATCTTTTGAGGTAGTTTTCGACCGCTTTATCGCACATTTCGGGCGATATCCTTGCGATAATTTGACGAATGTTGATTTTTAAATTCTCCAACCTTAAGAAATTATCCGCGTAGACAAGGTCTTTGAAGTAGCCTAACAAAAAAAGTCTAACGGCGCCAAAACGCATGATCTTGGTAGCCAACAGAGAACTGCATTTGCTGATTGCAAAACGTTCATACGCAACCAACACAATAATAAATATGTGTTTGCGTTCAAACCCTGAATATACTCCAACACACATATTTGTTGATGATTTCAAATCAATCAAACGACGTGCAAATTGTTTTGTCACTGATTTATAATCATCAGTCGTTGTTAAACCATTGATTTTATTTTGTTCATTCGAGCCAACAACAATTATTTTGATGTAGAATAAATCAAAAAAAAAAAAAAAAACAACAAACAACGTGTATGAGTGTAATCATAATTAAAACAAAATAGTTTCTTATCTTTAAAAAGTGGGTGGTTTTGTAGAAACACATTTCATATGTGTATATTAGGGTGGGTCTAAAATACGTTTTTTTAGAATTTTTATTAGGAATACCAAAAATATTATTCTTTGTGAATTTTTTTTTAATTTAGGTTGACATCTCAGGCTCGCCCAATCCGGTTAAAGTTAAATATTGCCTAATTTTCCAACAAAATAGATAAAAAAATTTAGACAATATTTAAATTTTTCCGGATTAGGCAAGCCTGAGATATCGACCTAAATTTTTTTTCCAAAAAAATATTTATATTTCACAAAGAAGAATATTTTTATTACTAATAAAAATTCTAAAAAAGCGGATTTAAGTCCCACCCTAATGTAAACAATATCATTTATGAAATGTGTTTCTATTTTGTTTTAATTATGAATACACTCATACGCGTTGTTTGTTGTTTTTTCTGATTTATTCAACGCTGACTTTTTGTTGAGTGATTAAATTTGCAGTAAAGATAATCAAAATATGATTCAAACTGATCCGAATTACGCGTTCAGTAACATGATGCTGATTTTATTCTACAGTTAATTTTGTTGAATTACTAAATGTGAACAAGAATTTTTGTGTATGATTAAATCAAGAAAAAAGTTGATTTTGCAGTTCTCTGGTGGCCAATCAGCATATCTACGTCGTTGTGAATAGTCAGCCGGCGTGAGTTTGACTTTATATGGATGGTGGTAAAAATAAAATTGCAAAATATTACATAATGAGCTGTTAGATAGGCCCAATTTCTGAGAACGCAGTGGAAGTAGTCGGTTTTTGCTCTGGTAATGTCATATTTTCCAAAAAATTTATTTTATTTTATAGGAAAGTTGTGATAACCAAAAATAGTTAAAGGTCACTTTATTGCTAACTTTAGCTTAAGTAACTTTTAGCTAACACGTACCTTAAAGGCAAGTTATAATAATGTGCCTAAGAATGGCACATTAAACATACGTCACATTAGATAGATTATTTAGCAAAGCGAAGGATAAAATAGATAAGTCGGAAATGTTCAACTTAGTTTATAAAATACCTTTTATTGGAAAAAAATAAATGAAAGACTAGAATTGCAGTACATAAATCTGATCAGAAATACAGGCACACTACCCTGATTTTACACACGGAGCAAAATTACAGACACAGATATATTTTGAAAAAGTTACAAATTATGAACGTTACATCTAAGCAACGAATTAAGAATAAAACAGACATAGCAACTATGGCTCAAAATTATAGACATTTAGTAACTAAAAAAATAATATTAAGTTAAATAACATATATTGGAAATATTTTTCTTCGTGTAATATTTTAAATTTCAAATATTGTGATTTTTGTTTTCTGTGATATGTTTATTTTTTAATATTGAGAAAAAACAATTTCTGAATTCCAGCATTTTTTATTAATTATACATTCATAACATTATGTAGTTTAATAAAAAAGTTTTTTAATTTACTTTTAAATGTAAAGGAACATACATTTATTTTTAAAAGAAATATGTATTGTTACTATTTTACCCTTTATAAAATCGTTGATTTATTTACCTTTTAAATAAATCGAGTTCTTTCTATATTGCAAATAATAAACACTGTTTGAAATTATTTATAGCTCTATTTATTTATAACAGTCAATTAAAAATTACAGAAAAACACTTTAATAACACACTTTATGTAATAACACACTTTATTTGGACTAAACGTAAGCCACACTTTAGTTCTTAACACTCCCACGTTTTATTTTATAAACTGAACTACTGCGTCACCAAGTACCTGTATTTATATGAGTAGTCAGGTACATTAGATTTTTCCAGCTATCAAAATTCGTGTGAAGAAATTTCTTGTAACAGTATATTAACTTTTTTATATATTTGTCCGAAATTAATTACTATCATTTTCGATTTTTCAGTTTCATTTATTATTTTCATTAGTTTGAAATTTAATAAAAATTTGTGGTTTATTTGTGTCCGTAACAACTATTGCAAATTTAAGTTTTGTTAGCTGTATTTTTTAAAAAAATATTCAAAAAATTCCATTTTTTTTTTAAATTAAATGGTTTTTTTATATACAAAATTATTTCAGTTCAAATTAAAAGAATTTCATAAACACACAAACATATTCACACAAAAAGTGTCTATAGGCATACAAACATACATTTTGTAGATTAAGAAACAAACAAAAAATACAAAAACGGAAACAATTTCAAATAAATGATTAAATCATTTTTTTTAAGGAATTTGTAGGTAAAATTTTAATATTTATTTTAACTGATTAATCATTTGTTTCTAACGGATGTGTCAGTTGTTTAAACAACATTTAAAAATAAATAAAATAAACAATATCATTTAAATAAAAAGTAAGTAGACCGGTTTTTAAATGAAATATCATTTCTTGTAAATGACATTTTCTGTTATTTTAACATACAAACTATTTTAAGTGTACAAACAAATTTTACCTAAAGAAGTCACCCAATGTGGTGACGATATATTTGGATAAATAAATAATTATAATTATTTTTTTTTAAAGGATCTTAAACCCATTTAAAATTAAGTTTTAAATACGTTTACGCGTTCTTCGGTTTCACTAAATAAATGACACTTCAGATGACATATATTTAACAGCTAACAACCTTCCCAGACCGGTGGTTTTGAAACCATCCCGGTATATGTGTGTTGTTAATCGACATCTAATAATAATAACACTTATATGACATACCAGCGAAGCACAGTGGCACCTGTAGAAGAAGTGAGGTTGCAAAAATCAAAAATTTCATGTGCCGCTAAAAAATTTGAATAAACTTATTTTATAGGAAATTGTCCAACGATTTCAAATATGCTACTATTATTTCAGATACAGTATCTCAAAAACTAGTTAACAGATCGCCATTATTTTTGATTCTATTGGTAGATCTATTTATTAAGAAAAGAATAAAAAATTGTACTGTTTGCTTTGTGTTTGTCCAGGTAAATCGACATTTAGCAACTATCCATTTTTTCAATATTTCTCAAATTTTATGGAGAATAAAAAAAAACTATAAATTTCTACATTTGCCATATTTTTAAAATAAGATCTTTGATTATTCCTTTACCTAATGCAAAAGTTTCCAGCTGCCCGTCCTTGCCCCATTTTTTGCTAGAGGTAAAATTAAAAAAAGTCATGGTTCCAATAATGTGTTGCATGCAGTTTTGGGCAATTTATGACATATAACCGTAAAAACCCATTCATATTGTTTCGCTCGTTATTTTTAAGATATATGATTTTTGTTTTTCATTCTGTAATGCTTACCTGAGATCCTCTGTTAAATTCTGCTCCCTGAATACAGATGCAGATACAGGATGTACAAATAAAGGTACGCACCTAATATAAAAAGTGCGTTGGCGTACAAATAGTCCAATACATATCCAATACATGTAGGCACAAATCTTATTCGGACACGTGCATGATATCAAAATTACATAATTTGACCTAAGCCTAGGAGATTGGGAACGATCTTGAATGTTTTAAACTGCAAGGAAAAAGTTGATTCTGAAAAATATGGAGAATATGCTTCGCAGAAATTTATACACAGAAAAAGTTGACCCCGATAGTTCATATTATCGCATGGCAAAGGTATAGTTGAATATCAGAGGGTCAATTCTCGTTCTGTGATAATGTGAAGTGAAAAAAAACTTTTCATTTTCGTTTTCATAAGCACTTTTCACTCGAACTTTTCACAAATACATAAATTGCGATTCTCGTATGTATTATGAAAAAAATGTTTCATTCGCACTGTACCCATGAAAATTTTGTAACTGTGTTACCCAAAATTTAAAACAAATGTCAAAACAGAGAAAAACGTAAACAAAAGTGAATTAAGTTCGTAAAATTTATTTTAAATAATTTTATAAAAATATCTGAATTAATTGTATGGATATTGCTCAAAGAATTCCGGATGAATAAAGGTAAGGCAATGATGTTACAAGCATTTAATTGCAGTAAATAATTTAATAATTTATAGGAATTTTTTGAGAGTGCTGAGACGCATACTTCGTGCTGACCACAATCCATTCGAGATGACAACCGACAAGCACTTCATTGATTTATATCGGCTTACTTTAAATGAACTATATTTGGTGCGCGTATGAAGTCTAATATTACTTAAAGAAAAAAAATTTCATAAAGAATATAAATAAACTATAAATAAATATGCCATACTTTTGCCATTTTTCACTGTCCTTTTGGGTCCCACTAAAACTGGTGAGGCTCGCCGCTAATTCGTTACACTTTTTGTCTCTAAATTTGGCACCATCTGCAGTTACAAATCTGTAAATATGGGATTAATAAAAGTGTGATTATGGTTATTAAGCTACTTACTTATCGTTTGCAATGTCCACATGCTTTTCTTAATAATTAATTAAATACCCCTTTTGGCTTTCGCTGGCACGCTTTCCTCTTACAATCTTCTCTTTTTTTTCACTTATAAATAGTCTGTGTAAACAATTTTTTCATATGAAAATATTTTGACAGTTGTTTGCACTGTTACACAAAACAAGAATCGCCAGTGCTGTGCAATCGTGAAAAAATCTTGTTTCGTTTTACTTTTTTTTTCATATGAAAACGTTTTGATATTTCTTTACATTTTTTCACAGAACGCGAATCAAAAGTACTATGAAAACGTGAAAAAACTTTTCATTTCACCGTTTCACAGAACGAGAATTGACCCTCAGACCTTGCTAATTGAAGAGCTTTCTGAAGAAAGCCTCTTCAATATGTAAGCAGCATCTTCCGATCTATTTATTTTCATTATTCACGAAAAGAGTTAGAAAATAATTATAGTTCAAAAATGATTAGTCAGAGTTATTAAATATTAAAAACAAAATTTTTTTTGAAATCTTTTCTGGAATAAATCTGAATTAAATCAGAAAAGCCTTAAAAAAGAAACATAAAAAATCAAAAATTTAAAAAAAAATATCATACTTTACTTCCCATAAAATTGATTTTTCCACAAATTTGAACTTTGCTAAACCATAAGTAGGCACCAAAAATTCGTAGAACCCTTTTCAAACACTCATTTCATAGGTTGATCAATTACCTATCATATGCATTTTAAATTAATTATCTCATTTGGTCCAAAAGTTATGATTTTTGCAACGAAAAAACTCAAACCACGCCACTGTGCGACGTTCTTAGCGTAGAAAAATGTATAAAATGTGTAACACCATGTTTCCATTATGACCAAAATAATATGTTTCGAGGAAATCATTTCAAACTGTTTCCACTAGCAAAAATGCGTTTTAAGTTTTCGAATTTTCGACATTAATTTGACGTTTTATATTCACAAGAAATAAAATAAAAAAAATTTTACTTTTTGTAGCAATTTTTTCGTTCGATTTATTAAATCTTCTTTTTTTATGTATATTTAAAGTTTTTTACATTTATTACTACAACCTTGAATGACGCTTAAAATTTTTTTTCGAACTTGTCAAATGCAAATGTCATTTTTTCGAATTCATCATTCTTCATGAATGGATAACACAGTTAGTATAAACACAATTCAGTGTTAATCAGGCTATTTTCGATATGTTCCAAAATTGAACACGTTGTTTGAGATGTTTTGCACATGTTTTGCTCGCATAAAAATATATAGGAAAATACTTACCAAAACACGTATTTTGAGCAAAACTTGTAATTTCGCTTAAAACAAATATATGGAAATGCAGTATTAAGTTTTATGTAATATTTCTGTAATATTACGCTAATTCGGTAAATGCAGGGTGATTCAGTCACGAACCGACGAATTTCAACAGCGTATTCATGAAAATATGTCCACTACGACCATCCCCAAAAATGCAAGTGTGCGAAATGGCAACGGTTTGAAATTTTTCGGATTGGTGGTCGGAGGGTAGTAGGGTAAAATTGCTAACTTTGGAACCAGTAGTCGGATTTTTTGTTTGTTTTTGGGCTTGTTGGAAAGGTCTTTGGGAGACCTTTCAGATAGAGCCTACGGTCAGAACCGGTCGTCCGGGTAGACCGGTTTTCACGGTCTACCCGGTATTTACGGTCTAGACCGGACGACCGGGTATTAGTACTTTTTCAAAATGTACGCCTTTGGTACTTTTAATTTTTAAAATCGAAAATTTTTTAAAACTTAAAAAATTTAAAAATTCATAAATAAAAATCAATAAATTTAGTAAAAATTTTGTCAAAATCGAAAATTTTTTAAAAATCGAAAATTAAAAAAAAAACAAAAATTTTTTTAATAATCGAAAAATAATGAATATACATATATAAAAATTCACACATTTTATAAAAATCCATAAAATTAGTAAAAATTCGTTTCGTATACAACACATTTATGAATCCCAGCAAAACTTTGGTAATGAGTACGATATACTCATGCATTACTTTGTAATGGTAGCTCGTTACATTTGTATTATTTGCAAGCATAAAGTAATGACTAACCGATCATTGATAATGTATTGCATGATTTATAAACGTAAAGTAATAATCTAAATATTTTTGAAAATCTATTTTAAGAATCATTACTTTTTGTTTTTTGTAAGCAAAATTGTAATGTATGTACGTTTCGACATAACGAACGAAAACATGAAGAGCGTTGATAGCTCAGTGGGTAGAGTTCTCGGCTGGCATCCAGTTCCCAGGTTCGATTCCCATCATGACCACATTATATTTAATAACGTTTGAAATATTTGTAATAATATTATATTATATTTTTTATTAAAATATATTTGTAGACACATTACTTTTTCCACCCTAGTAACCATATAAGTAACCACTTTCTTAATCACCTCTAACTTAATGGGTCTATACATTACTTTGAGGCTCATCGCCTGTAAAATTCATCAATGAAGTAAGGTGTAAAGAAACATTATTTGGTAATATGTGGTTTTGCTGGGATATAAAAAAGCCACGTTCCTTTTCGGTCGCATTTAACAACAAAAAAATATATAATAGAAAAGGATAAAAAATATCAAAGTTTACATGAAATTTTATTGTTGTTCTTATTGAGTATGTAGGTAGGAGTGTGTGTGTATGCTGTGGAAATTTTCATGGATGCTCAGTATGTAAAACTTGTTGTTGTTGATGTTAAAATACAATATAAAGGTGGCCTTTATTGTATGAGGAAAGTAAAATAAATTTCTATCGCCAATTTTAAAAATAAAATTTACCAGAAAAATAAAAACTCATAAATAGTTTTATTTTATTCTTGTTTTTTTTATTATATTAAAGTTTGTATGGAATTTGAAACGAAAAGACGTATTTATTTATTTCTTTATTTATTCTAATCTATAATCCAACATTTTTAGTAAAAAAATATTAACTTTAAATATAATTTAAATTGACTATTGTTCTTTTGTAATTTTTTGATTTGTTCGTTTTGTTATTTAAAAAAAATTAATTAACTTAATATTAAATTTTGGAATTCATTTTAAAATTTTAGCACTTTCAACTTAAAAACTAAGAAAAAACAAAATTTTATTTAAATTCAACGTAAAATTTAAGTTCACTGCACGTATTGTTGAATACCTTTTATATTATATACTTATATATTTATATAACATATTCTATATTTAATATATAATATATTTTATATATTTATTTTTAATATTTTTTATATGTTTGCTATATTTTTATTTTTTATATATTTTAAGAAAACGTATGAAAAAAATTTGTTTGCTAAAAATATTCCTCTAATATTATTAAAAAATTTAATAAAAAAGTACATTCAGACCAAAGCGTTTTTAATTATATTTTGTAATTATTTAGTTGTGTAACTTTTTCATAATGCAATGTTTTGAATACCTGACATTTACCATGTCTATAGTTAAAGGTACAATGACATCTAATTATATGTAATTTCAGAAACAATTGCTCTGTAATTAAATACATAAAGTAGTTAGTATTCTCTATGTCTGGTTTAAGCTGAAAAAACGTATTCTTACAGCCATATGCATAGACATTTAGTTGATTACAGACTTATAGGAAAATTTGTTGTTCTTTTACTTAATTTGATTTATCTGCGTTAATACACACAGTGCAAAATTTTCACACGCTCTGCTATATCTTGTTCAGTTCTTGACATATGTTCAATTTAAATTGAAATCTGAAATTTAAATTGAAACGCTTGCTTAATTAAAGAGCTATTTTGAGAATAATTTTGTTTCAAAGTAGAAAAATAAAAATTTACAATTTGATCTCAGAATTATGAACATTATTTTTTGCAAAATTTCTACGTATTACGAAGCAGGTCGACAAAAAAGACCGTAGCTATTTCATAAGAATGTATGAAAAGTAAAGGACTTTCTGAATTCAAGAAGCAGTTTCGGAATATTTTTGTTCCACAAGTTGAGAAATATTTGTCAGATTTAAGTCAGAACTACGTCTAGATCATTTCTCCAAAATTTCAATTCAGTAAGATCCACGGAATAAAAACACCGTACATGGGACCGAAAAAGACCGTGGCTATTTCATACATATGTATGCAAAGTACAGGACTTTTTGTCTTAAAGAGCCGGTTTCGGAATATTTTTGTTCCACAAGTTGAAAAATATTTGTCAGGTTTAAGTCAGAACTACGTATAGATCATTTCTGCAAAATCTCAATTCATTATGATCCACGGCATAAAAACGCCGTACATGGGACCGTGGCTATTTCATACAAATGTATGCAAAGTACAGGACTTTCTGTCTTCAAGAGCCCGTTTCTGAAAATTTTTGTTCCACAAGTTGAAAAATATTTGTTAGGTTTAAGTCAGAACTACGTCTAGATCATATCTGCAAAATTTCAATTCATTATGATCCACGGCATAAAAACGCCGTACATGGGAGAGAAAAAGACCGTGGCTATTTCATACAAATGTATGAAAAGTAAAAGACTTTATGACTTCAAAACACTGTTTAGAATTTTTTTTCCTCTACAAGTTAAATTAATTTGTTCGATATTTAGTAAGAATTGTGTCTATATTGATTTTACAAAATTTTAACCTATTGCGAGCTATGGTATAAAAACGCCGTGAATGTGGCCGAAAAATACCGTGGCTTTGTCATATACGGTACATACCATAAATGTGTAGTAACCACGGTAAGAAAAAACAATTTCAAAATTTGACTAGTGTTATCTATGTTTTTATTACTATTTACTTTATTTTGAATTTAAATAATGATCATTGACTTTAAATCATTAACTTCATGACATAATCGACTTATTGATTTTATTAAATCTCTTGATGTAAAATAAGCCACCAAAATATGTAAGTGTTTGTGGTGTAGTATGTAGAACAAATATTTGTTTTATCTAAAATATTCAAATGTATAAGTATCAAAAATATCCAAGAAAATTAAAAAAAAAAAAATTTTAAATTTTGCGGAACTTCATAACATTTATGTCAACTGAACAGCAAAAATATAAAATTTATTATGAAGAAAGTTGCCGTAACCTCAAATGTTCGATTGGCAGCAAATACGGTAGCCACAACCGATAATGTTCTCTTGGTGTATGTACCTGCATTAGGGAATCCTCTAATGTACGATGAAGAGTATTAAAATTTTAGGTAAGAGTTTTTCTGTGAATTTTATTATTGTAGGTAATGTAATATGTGAAAAAAAATTTATATCACATTCCTCATACAATAAGGGGCACCTTAATATGCATATGTCAACACATCATATCATACACACACATGAGTATACCAACACACTTATTAGTCAACAACAACAATAGCGTTATAAATTCGTTAACAACATAGAGGAAGAATAGTATAGAGGATGCAACGCCGTCAGCGGCCAAATAAAATATTATACAGAATACAAAGGTTCGGAAACTTGGAGAAAACAGGGGAAAATTGAGCAAATTTCTCTGATTTCTGCAAAAATTTGAGTAAATTTCCCTGTTTTTAAACCTTTTTTTTTAAATCCAATTGGGAAATCTGCTAAAACTAATTGGATTTGCAAAGAAATTCAATTGGAATCGCAAAAAAACCAATTTGAAGAGATGCTGAACCTTTGAAATCTGCACATACAAAAGAAAGAGAACGTTTTTTACGACGTGAGAGACATCGTCATGGTGTGTTAACAATTTTGGAAAAATGTATGGATATTTATAATATTATAGATTTTTATAAAGTTGATATATTTTTAGAAAATTTATAATTTTTTTTTATATATAGATTTTTAAAAAATTTTGGATTTTTAAAAAGATTGTTAAATTTGTACTAAATTTATGGAATTTTTTAAAATTTTTCGATTTTAAAATTTTTTTATGGATTTTTATAAAATTATCAATTTTTATTAAAATTGTCGATTTTTAAGAATTTTTTCGATTTATAAAATTTTTTTAATATAAAAAATGTTCGATTTTTTTTACAAATTTATATAAAATTAATTTTTTAATGAAAATGAATTTTTCTATTATTTAATTAAAAGTACCAAAAACGAACATTTGCAAAAAGTACTACAACCCGGTTAACCGGTTTTAAAACCGGTCTGACCGGCCGACCGTAAAACCCGGTAATGGGGGGCTCTACTTTCAGAACAAAAAAAAATAATAAACAACACAAATTATCATCCATTATCACGTTTTAATGTTGGCCTTTTATAAAGTTTAATACCTGACAGAAATAAATTAGTTTATGTTCAGCTGATAATATTTACAATGTAAAAAGTACTTTTCGATTAGCCGCGTAAAAGTATTTCAAGTCACTAGTTCTGCACCTTAGTTTGCATTCATGCAATTTTTAATTTAACAGAAGGGTTGCGCGATTTTAGATATATATTCTATTTGGCTACATATTCATATTTTTATAAAAGCAATAAACAACACCATTTGTTACTGAATCAAGACTGATGAAAAACGGTGACGTCCGTTTTTACAGCAAAGCTTTGTGTTGGAGAGTCCGTAAAAATGTTTCTTGGGAAGTTAAAAAATATCCTTGAATTCACATACATTCAAACATGTAAAATAAAAATACTTATCCATTGTGTATTTATTTAATGTTTTTGCTTTTTTACCACCAACACTTAAGTTTACTTAGCAATTGTTCAATTCAGAATCCTTGTTCTCATCGATAGAATGCCGCAAATTAAAACAGTCATGAATATTTTACTAATCCAGAGCTGATTAACATATTTAGTACAACGAACTACATACTTTTATAAAAAAATTAACAGCGTTTTCAAATTGGCGTAATAAAAACGCGTTTATAAAAATATTTACTGTTAAATACAATTTTAAAGCACAGAAAAAACCAATTTTTATATTTGATTGCCACAAATGTAACCAAAACGAAAAAAGTTCACATCTCCGCATTGGAAAAAAAAATAACCAATTTTGGTGAAAAATAACCAAAACGGCAACACTGACTACGACTGTTAGATGACGAGCTCAAACACTACGATTATGTACTGTACTGTGAACACATACACTACCTTGTGGTATTGTATACGGTTCGTTTAGCTTATGTGTACCTTTCTTATTTGTGTCTTTCTGTTGTTGTACACAACCAGAATTAACTACGTTCTGCATATGTTAGCCTTTTTGGTTTTTATTTGGTGCTTGCTCATACAGACTTGCGTACAGTTAGCAACGTGCGTGCAGTTCGCATCGATGAGTTAGCATCGGTTTTTTTAATGTGGCAATGCTGTAAAAAGTAAGATTTGACAGGTGCTTGCTGAACTCCTCCCAATGTTGTCCAAATCGCATGTCGCAAATCTCTATTGAACAGGATTTTTAAAATTACCCCATTTTGATACAAAATACTATGTACCTTAAATAATAAAGATAAAAATTTTAACGAAAAACCTAAATTTTAAATTTTTGCATATGCCTTCGGTCTAAATTTTGAGACGGAATCAAAACTCTGAATATGAAATGTATGTCTAAAGGTAAGTAGTAACATAAGAAAGTTATTTCTAATGCGTGCAAGTTGCTTCCGACTCTGGATTATTAAAAATCTTGAAATTTCTATTTTTGGCAAAAAAAACCTTCCTGGCCAGATTGTGGGATGGAAACAAAAACTTCAAAAACGAAATATATGTCTAAAGATAGGTAACATGACAAGATAAAGATAGGTAGTAACATTAGGAACATGATTCCAATGCGTGCAAATTACTTCCGACTCTGGATTTCTATAAATCATGAAATTTCTATTTTTGGTCACCAAATCTTCCCGGCCAGATTGTGGGATGGAAACAAAAACTTCGAGTACGAAATATATGTCTAACGATAGGTAGTAACATGAGGAACGTGCAAATTGCTTCCGGCTCTGGATTTTTAAAAATCTTGAAATTTCTATTTTTGGCAAAAAATCTTCCTGGGCAGATTGTGGGAAGAAAACGAAAACTTCGAGTACGAAATATATGTCTAAAGATAGGTAGTAACATCAGCAACATGATTCCAATGCGTGCAAATTGCTTCCGACTCTGGATTTCTATAAATCATGAAATTTCTATTTTTGGTCACCAAATCTTCCCGGCCAGATTGTGGGATGGAAACAAAAACTTCGAGTACAAAATATATGTCTCAAGATAGGCCGTAATATGAGGAACATGATTCCAAAGCGTGCAAATTGCTTCCGACTCTGAATTTTTAAAAATCTTGAAATTTCTATTTTTGGCAAAAAAAATCTTTCTGGCCAGATTGTGGGATGGAAACAAAAACTTCGAGTAAGAAATATATTATATCCTTAATCCCTAACCGAGCACTAGCAACAAAGGCTATCGGCTCGTTGTAGCGAAAACAAACCAGTGCCTCTGTTGGGAATCGAACCCACGACCCCCGCACTGATAAGCTAGCAAGCTGCCAACTAGCCTACCGGGGCTAGTAACATGAGGAACAAGATTCCAATGCTTGCAAACTGCTTTGTGGAAACCTGCATCTAATTCTTTTTTATTTTTTTATATCCCTCCAAATAGAATAAAATAGTTGTGCCATATCTTGTGCAAAGGTATTGCACAAATTATTAGTACATTGTCATGGTAATAAAACCTTATAACTTTAGCAAAAACTATACAAACATTAAGTAGAAGCAAGTACATACTTCGTAAAATGTTAATAATTTTTACTTATAATTTATTAATTTTTCTTTATTTAAATTATAAATAACAACGATTTACAAAAATTACAAATAAAGAAAATACGTTTTGTGAATTTTTTGTTTAATTTAATTTTGTTTTCCTTCAAAAGTATGCCGTGTTTCATTCTACGTTGTTCCAAAATAAAATTATTGATAATTTCACACAATCTATTTATAATCCAACTTTTGTTTGTGTATCTCCAAAAAATATAAAGATGTCCAATTTGTGTGGGGCGAAAGCTGCTCATAGCCGCCATTATATTTATTTTTGAATTCGAGCTGCCTCCGATTTTTGCTAATATATGTCTTTTGACTTAACGTAGCTGATATTATACAAAACTAATTACAGATGGTCATTATTGTTGCATTAATAAAAAATTTAATAGAAAAAAAACTTTTATTTCACTTTAACAACGAATTTTTTTTAACTGAAACCCATTAAACAAATGCCAATGGCAGCAGCTTTCTAACATTACCGGAAAAGTATTTAAAAAATATTAAAATTACAAAACAAAATTTTAAAACAAAAACATGTTATTTTAAATTACACTATGTTACAATAAAAATTTCAAGAAATTGCGAAATGACCTAGGTTGTAGGTCTAGCTGATTGTATTATATAACCGGTTTTATAAGTTGCAATATACCCTAAAAATTTCCAGATATGGGGGAAAGAGTATTTTTTGGACTGGCGCACTTAAACTTTTCTAACTTAGTAATTTTTTAACCGATTTCGGAACGGCCAACGGAATTAATTAGAAATGAACGTGCTCTTTCCAAATATATATACTTCCCGTATACTATTAATATAAATATGTAGAGATTTTTTCATTAATATAAAAGCTTTTTATTTTTTTTTTTAACCTTTTGCATTTTCTACGAGGGTTTTTTTTCGAATCTTCTAAAACAACAATAACCTAATATTCAGTGTCCTTCTGAGTAAAATAAGCTTTTACTGTTGGCAGCCAGTCTAGACTGACGTGTTTTTGCTCGTTCCGTAATAAATTAAAAAAAAATCGGTTATAAACTGTTAAACTAAAAATAAAAAAGCATCTGGACGCTTAATAAATAAACCAACCCGTGAAAAAATATTACATTTCCCGGTTTACTTAAAGAGAATAAATTAAAGTAAAATAAAATAAAAAGTGTTTAACAAAATAAATTGATTTAGTGCTTTGTTCATTACTCCTATTGTTGTTGTTATACAAACATAATTCAAAAAGTATATCGTTACCTTAATTTAGAAAGGACGTAACTGACAACTTTTTTGAAATAGCGTTTTTTCCATATTCGTATAGAAAAACATAAAATACATCGTTACTGAAAAAATTAGTGTGCCTTGGAAAAAATTAACGGTTTTATAAGCAATTTCAAAAAGACGTAACTGATTTCAAAAAAAATCATGAAAGAAAAGGGCGTAACTGACTTATGTAGAGCACAATTACATTATGACTTTTTTCGAACTTAAGCCATGCGTATCGAACATAACGGTACTGGCTTATGGGAGAGAGAGGCAGAGTAGACAAACGCCATGTTGCTTTATTTTGTTGGTGTTTTCAGTCATAATGTAAATGTGCTCTTAGTAGGCATTGCATTTCTTAATAGTTGAATGTTTATAGCCTGTTCCTCTATTTTGAAAGAACACGTTCGTTCGCTTTCTAGTCGAAAGAAAACTGATTTGGGTTTCACTAACTCTATTTCTATGCGAACGATGACTCGAACGACAAGTCGATTGAAAACGTAACTGTTTTCATACAAAATTTGGTTTCTCTATTTCGAACAGCTCGAACGCAAATGTCAAAATCAGTCACTTGCTATTTTTTTGTCGAGAAAATATATATTTGATATTTTTAACAGCAAAATGAAGTAAAAAAAGCAATGGATAACAAAAGGTAAGTACAAAATAATATAATTATTTATAGTTTATTAAGAATTTTAGTTAAAAAAATCAACAATGGACCAGCCGAAGACGCATGTAATTTATATAGAAGAAAGGCCTGATTTTGCCGGAGGGACTCTGGTGTTCGGAGCAAACAAATTTTCTGCGGAGGAGGAAATTTGACCAGAAAACTAAACTTCGTTTCACCCCCTATTACGCTGTTGCTGAGTGGTAAAAGATAAGTGTGTATTGTTTGTGACTTTCGTTTGCCCCAAGCAGCTCATATTTACATTTTTTTATTTTACAAGAGCAGTGACCGCATCGAACAGGCAACAGAAAAACTTTCCGATTATCAATCTTACTTACAACCAATCGATAACAAACATTTTCAAAAATAAACACATTCTCAAATAAAAATTGATTTGTTTATTGTTATTTTTTATTTCATTTGTCATATACAGCTGATCACTGTTAAACAGGGTTGTTTTTGTCCTTAAGCAGTTTAGTAGTATTTTTGCTACTTTTAAAGAAAATTGTAACAAATACTCAAAATATATGATCTGGCATCTCTGTGATTTGTAAATGCGTAAGAAACAAAAATTGACACACGTAAGTCAAGTCGATCGAAGGCTTTCGAAATAGAGAAACCCAAATTGATTCGAATTCGAGTGACTTGCTTTCGTTCGACTAGTTTTTCGTTCGAGATCGAGGAACAGGCTATTAATTTGTATTCCGGAATGCATGAGTCAGTGTAAGTTTCATTTGTGTACAGAGCGGTCAGAAGTAAACTGTAGTGTTCGAATAAATAAAAATTATAACTAAAAAAATTAATTTCGCATAGTCATTTTCCTTAGAGTGTGTGATATAAATGCCTGTTCAAAACCATGAGTTATTTGTGTTGGGTGGTTCAGAAGGAGGCTGAAGATGACCTGGTCGTTCGGGTCGAAAGTGTGCACTCCCTCTAGCGCTGATCCTTACAATTTATTCCATTTAATAAAATAAATTAGTGTTTACTATTCGTTAGTAACATTAAAAATTATGATCTTGAGCCTGATAAAAAAAAATTATAAATATATAATTAAAACAGATAGATCAAATAATATACAGAATTTACATATAAAAACATAGGGCACGATGTAATTTATAATCTAATATAACAAACAACACTTAAATATGTTGTGACGTGAAAAATATTAGTATGCCAGATTCCCAATTAGTTCCCAGAAATGGAAACATTAACAATTGGAATGGCAGCCCTGTCAATTTGTGCTTCGAGAATCGAGGATGGAAAAAGCTCATTTGTACGGGTAATCATTCACTAATGAAAGAAAAAAAATTTAATTTCGCATAGTCATTTTCCTTAGAGTGTGTGATATAAATGCCTGTTCAAAACCATGAGTTATTTGTCTTGGGTGGTTCAGAAGGAGGCTGAAGATGACCTGGTCGTTCGGGTCGAAAGTGTGCACTCCCTCTAGCGCTGATCCTTACAATTTTTTCCATTTAATAAAATAAATTAATGTTTACTATTTGTTAGTAACATTAAAAATGATGATCTTGAGCCTGATAAAAAAAAAAATTATAAATATATAATTAAAACAGATAGATCAAATAATATACAGAATTTACATATAAAAACATAGGGCACGATGTAATTTATAATCTAATATAACAAACAACACTTAAATATGTTGTGACGTGAAAAATATTAGTATGCCAGATTCCCAATTCGTTCCCAGAAATGGAAACATTAACAATTGGAATGGCAACCCTGTCAATTTGTGCTCCGAGAATCGAGGATGATTGCCAAAGGGTATTCTATAAATAGATGGAAAAAGCTCAATTGTACGGGTAATCATTCACTAATGAAAAAAAAATTTATTTCGCATAGTCATTTTCCTTAGAGTGTGTGATATAAATGCCTGTTCAAAACCATGAGTTATTTGTGTTGGGTGGTTCAGAAGGAGGCTGAAGATGACCTGGTCGTTCGGGTCGAAAGTGTGCACTCCCTCTAGCGCTGATCCTTGCAATTTTTTTCCATTTAATAAAATAAATTAGTGTTTACTATTCGTTAGTAACATTAAAAATTATGAAAATTATGATATAAATATATAATTAAAACAGATAGATCAAATAATATACAGAATTTACATAAAATGGACTGTGTGCATAAAAACTCAAGTGGTGATAATGAAAGTCCAGATGATGTTACTCGCAAGAGAAAAAAAATTGCAAACAAACTTGAATGGAAGAGTGTAGCAAATAGAAATAACCGAATGAAAGGTGTACAATATATGGGTATGTAGAACAATAATATTTCCGAAAAGCCTTGTAGAAAACTTTGCGTAGCGTGTTCATCTAAAGTGTTGCACGAAACTGTTTAAAATTTACGGAGTCCATGCGACGATGAATTTTTGGTGCGTTTTGGGAGATGTCTTGGGACCAGAAACGATTGTATGTGACTAACCTTGCAAAATTCGTAGAAAAAAAAGAATTTTCTCCGAAAATTCCAGACGATCCAACTCAATGGAATATTATTTGAGATATGAATCAAAGCGATTACAAGTGTGCCGTACAATGTTTCTTTCGATCGGTACCTGTGGAAAACATGGCACGCAGATATCTCCTGAAAAATCGTCATACGAACGTATACAATTGAAAAAAAAACTCATCAACTGGGAAAAAAATGAACAGCGACGAGCCTATCTAAAGAAATTCCTGGATGATTTGCCTAAAATGGAGTACGATTATTGCAGGAAAAATACTAAAAGATTTTACTTTGAAGGAAATTTTTCGTCGTATCAAAAACTGTACAATCTTTACGTGTACCAATGTGAAGCTAATAACGAACATTCAAACGTGAAAATGTCATATCCCATCTTTTCAACTATTTTAAAAGAATCAAACCTATCAATATTCAGACCTAAGAAAGATGAATGCGATGTCTGTGTGCAACATAAATTGAAAAATTATCCGGATGAAGAATATGAAAAACATAGAAGGGAAATAGAGCAGATGCGCCTAGAAAAACGTAATGATATAATAAACGCTGAGGATGGATTATGTGCAACGTTTTGTATGGATACCCAAGCTGTAAAATTAGTGCCTCAGTTAAATGCATAATTTCACGATATACAATGTCGTGACACATGAGTCACACAACTACGTATGGGATGAAAGTGATGGTCAGCTTGTGGCATCAGTGTTCGCAACATGCATTATAAAGCATTTGAAATGTTTAATAGCTACATCGCCAGAAATTCCTAACATAATCATCTATTCCGATGGGTTTTCCTATCAAAATAGAAATGCCATTTTATGAAATGGCTTGCTGGATTTCTGTGTTGAAACCAACATTACTATCGAGCAAAAGTATTTAGTTAGAGGACATACCCAGATGGAGTGTGACGCTACACACTCTCTTATTGAAAGGAAAGTTGGTAAAAAGCAGCTAAATCTTCCATCTCAATTTGTGCAAATCATTTGAGAGGCAAGAAAATCTCCATCAACGCTACAGGCAATCCAACTGGATTATACTTATTTTCAAGACTTTGAAAGTATTCCTAAGAAATACTCATCCATTCGGCCAGGTGAGAACAATTTTTCGGATGGAAATGTTTATATACAAATCAAACTGACTTTTCAGGTAAACGCCAAGGGGATCCTACCGTAAACATGGTGAGGGCTTTGGCATACGACCCTTCTGAAGTAATATATTTTAAGACAGATACATGTAAGGAACCCACAGCTCCAGGCAGATTGTATGAAAACAAGATATTAATATCCAAAAAAGTGGGATAGCTTACAAGACCTAAAAAAAATGTTACCTGCAGACTGTCACGCTTTTTATGAAAATTTACCTTATATCAATTAATAAAAGTACCTTTTATATTTTTCTTTATTCAAATCTATTCATTTTACTGAAATAAATCTTTATTTTTGTTAAAACATGATTTTTAAAATTAATTAGACTAAATGTAAACGTTTTACCAAAGGCCTTACTAACATTTTTTTCAAACAATTCAAAATCAAAAGGCCCTATCTAACACAACTTTATTTAATGTTGAAAAAATACAAAAAAAAATTTGCACGCAATATTCGTCTCTGTTTTTTATTCAAACTGCATCAAAACTTTTTTAAAATATCTAAAATTCTGACATATATTCAGTTTTTTCCTCCTCCTGTAAAATTTTTCAGATGTCAGTTACGTACTTTCTAAATTAAGGTAACGATATGAGTTTAACCACATCTCCATTAAATGAGAGGAGACTCAGTGTAAATGGTAGAAATGCTTATTTTACAATGAGCGTAGAGAGCAGTGTTGAAAATAAAATTGCAAAAAAATTGAAATGATCCGCAATACAATAAAAACTATTAAAGTGCTAAACCTACCCCCTCTCCTTGTAAATGTTTTCCTTACTCTAACAGAGTTTTTGCGCAAAATAAAACATCTAAGGCTGTATCACCTACTTGCAATTGTTTTCCAACTATAAATAGTACTAGCAGTGACCCTAAAACTAGTAGTGAAAATTCGATCCCGCCTACTACTATGCTAAAAAAAAGTTCCATCTCCTATGAAGCAAACTCAAACTACAGTAGGTACCCAGAAAATTAGAACCCCAGATATAAAAATGAAGCCTGTAAGTAGCAATGACAAATCAACTCCAAAATCTACCGAAATTAGTTTGGATGGATATATTACTGTGATGAAGCGAAAACGCAGTCCTAGATCCTTTAAAACGGCCCCATCAGCTAAACATATCAGGGAGCAGAATACTGAAAAATGAGGTAGTCGATTTTCCCTTCTAGATAATGGCTGAGATGATCCAGCACCATCAGGTAAGGGCTTTAGACCACCCCCGGTATACATTAGAGAGCAAAACTCAACCGATTTAATAAAGATTGATATTATCGGTGAAAAATCGTTTCACGTTATCCCCCTTAAAAGAGGTAATATTCCAGAAACGAAAATCCAGATATATAGTGAAGATAACTTTCGAAAATTGATAGGTTATTATGAAACCGGTAAAAAAAACTTTTACACTTATCAATTGAAGAGCTGTAAAGGTTTGCAAGTAGTGCTTAAAGGTATTGACTCTAATGCTGACCAGTCAGAGATAAAAGAGGCTCTGGAATATAAAAAATGTGGAAAAAATACCCTAGCCTTTATTTCGTATTGAGCTAGAGCCAGGAGATGTAAACTTGAGAAAGGGCCAGAGTCACCCAATATATGCAATCGGGTACCTTCTGTATAGAAGAGTTTCTATTGAAGAACCCCACAAGCGTTCAGGACCCGTTCAATGTCATAACTGCATATTGTGAGCTTCCATCGGTATGCGTGGTTTGCGGCGAAATGCATTGCACTAGTGATTGCAAAAAGCCTAGATCCGATACGACCGCCAAAAAATTTAGCAATTGTGGCGGAGGCAACACAGCTAATTTTAGAGCCTTTTCTGTATACTCTTCGGAGAGACAGTTTTTCGTTAATAGAAGACAAGTTGCACAGATGCAGACGCGGACTTTACCTACGCCCTTAATACAGTCTAATGCTGGGGCAGTATCATTCGCAGACGTTCTACGACCCCGTCAACAACCCTTTACTTAATACACCCAGCAAAACCAAACCCTGTTAAAGATTATTAGTCTTACGCAAGTGTTGTGAACCCTAAAGCACTACCACAAGCTCAAAATGTTAATTTTAGTAGACTCCAAGCTACTATTGATTCTCTTGTGCAAACTATAAACAACATTATGAACTCAACATGATGCAGGAGATGATACGAATGCAGTCTACTCTATTGCAGGCTGTGTTAGGCAAACCATGAACTGTCTAAAAATATGTTAATGGAACGCGAACGGCATTCGCTAGCATAAGGACGAACTCGATTATTTTCTCAGAAACAAGCAAATAGATATAATGCTTGTTTCTGAAACTCATTAAACCCCTCGTAGCTCTTTCTCAATCCGAGGATACACGTTGTATGATACAAAAGATCCCACAAGCAGAGCATGTGGTGGCTCAGGCATATTAATTAAAACTCGATTAAAGCATTATCTTATGTGTGATTTTTGCGAAGATTATCTTCAAGCTACTACAATATGAGTAGAGGAGTTTGATATGAACCTAGTTATCTCATCAGTTTATGCTCCCCCGTAATTTAAGATATGTGAAAATCAGTTTACATCTTTTTTTAACTCATTAGGTTCACGCTTTCTGGCAGCTGGCGATTATTATGCTAAGCACACATTCTGGGGGTCACGCCTCATTACCCCATCCATGTGTATGGATGTGATTTCAAGTGGAGAACCGACATACTGGCCATCAGATCGTAATAAAATACCGGATTTAATAGATTTTGGAATATCAAGAAATATCGCAAGGAACTTAGTTTGTGTAAAATCATCCCTGGAACTCTCCTCCGATCACACACCCACTATTGTTACTCTTTTTAATAGTATCCCCATCTGGTGACTTAGAGCTAACAGGTAAAGGAACAAATTGGCTCAAGTTTAAAAAATTTATCAGTACTCATTGCTCGGAAAACATATCTCTAAGAACACCAGATGAAATCGACCTTTCGCTTAAGAATTTCAAATCTAATCTCAAACTAGCTGCTCGACTTGCTACTAAACCCCGCCCACAATTCAGACAAGAACCAATTCTTTCTGTTGATGTCGAACGAATCTTGAACGAAAAAAGAAGAGCTCGTAGAGAGTGGCAACTGCACAGATCTCCACAACTCTAAGCTCGATTGAATGAAAACACAAGAAATTTATGTAAATTACTTAAATCACGGAGAACAAACTCACTAAATAGATTCTTAGAAAATCTCGAGCCTACAGCCAAATGAGACTACTCGTTATGGCGTGCAACCCAGGATTTAAAAAGGCCTGCCTTATATAAGCCTCCTTTGCGAAAACCAAACGGAGGTTGGGCGAGAAATAATACTGTAAAAGGAGATCTGTTTGTTAAACACTTAAGAAATGTATTCACGCCAAATGATTCCAGCGCAGAGCAGTACCCGTTCGGTTTGAAATGCGAGAGGTCGAAAAGGCAATTTTTGATTTAATCCCCAAAAAAGCATCTGGCATTGATAATATCAGTAATAAAATGCTCTTGGAGTTACTCCGGATAGCTGTAAAAATAATTTTGTTTATTTTTAATGCTATATTACGCCTTGAATATTATCCCCCAGAATGGAAAGTTTCACTCGTTAAAATGATACCCAAGCCAGGTAAAGATCACACAAAAGTTGAATCGTATAGGCCTATCAGTCTGTTATCATCTATCCAAACTTTTCGAAAAGCTACTAGTGAATATATTAAATGAAGCTGTTGCTGAAAACAATTTAATACCCGCACACCAGTTTGGTTTTAGAAAGAAACATGGCACAATTGAGCAAGTTCACAGACTGGTAAGTGAAATTAGAAAGGCTTATGAAGAGAAGGAATACTGTTCTGCACTTTTCATTGATGTCTCACAAGCTTTTGATAAAGTTTGGCATGAAAGACTACTCTTTAAAATCAAGAATATATTGCCATCTAATACACACAATTTACTCGAAAGCTATATAACAAATCGAAAATTTATAGTTAAGGAAAGCGATTTTATAAGCACTCCACAAAATATACATGCCGGTATTCCACAAGGTAGTATATTGGGAGCACTTTTGTATATCCTATATACCTCTGACATGCCAACAAATACTGACACACATACTTCCACATTTGCCGATGATACGGCGATCCTAAGTTGGCACAATAACCCACTCAAGGCTTCTCGAATTTAACAGAATCACGTTTGTCAATTAGAAGTGTGGCTAAATGAGTGGAAAATAAAGGTGAATGAGCAGAAATGTGTTCATATTACTTTTACGTTAAGAAGAGAAACTTGCCCTTTAATCCGAATAAATAATCCAAACATGCCCCAACATACAAGTGTCAAATATTTAGGCGTTCATCTTGATGTGAATTGACACGTGGAAGAATCATATAGGTGCAAAATTAAATCAGATGAAATTAAAAATCATTGAAATCAATTGGTTAATCGGAAGAAACTCCAGACTCAGCCTCGATTGTAAACTATTTCTGTACAACTCGATAATAAAACCCATATGGTGTTATGGAATTCAACTCTGGGCAACGGCCTCCCATTCTAATGTTCAGGGAATTCAAAGAAAGCAGAACAACATTTTACGATTAATAAGAGGTGCTCCCTGGTATGTAAGAAATTCAAATATACACTCAGATTTGAATGTTCCTCTAGTTGAAGATGAGGCCGTGAAATCTGCCCATAGCTATTTAGGTAAACTGGAGACTCATCCAAATGAACTAGCGCGTAATCTACTTGGAAACCGCGGCCACCAGCGTCTGAGAAGGAGGGCCACAGCCGACTTGGCATACTAGTACAAAGGACCTATGCTTTGAGAAAAATTTGAGATAATACATGAATAATTGATATTTCGTCTGGCACTGGCTGGACTAAGTAACTTAGTTTTTAGCTTTTAAGATTTGTAATACTTATTTTTAATTCACCAGAGCACCAGAAAAGTTTAAGTGCGCCAGTCCAAAAAAATACTCTTTCCCCCATATCTCGAAATTTTGAGGGTATATTGCAACTTATAAAACTGGTTATATAATACACTCAGCTAGACCTACAACCTAGGTCATTTCGCAAGTTCTTTTTCAGTGTAGCACCGTGTTATTATTGAGGAAAGCGAGGTTTCGTCATCAAATTCTGATGAATACCTTTATTTTAATAACTTTATTTTGGCTTCTCATAATGTTTTAAAGTAACTTTTCAGAATGTTTGGACTATTTTGGATATTTGCATAAAATTGGCAAACAACTTTTACATAAATATAAATTTTGTAGTTAAATAACAAGTAATAATAATAGGCCTTTGCCTACTATTTTCCGCCGCAAAAAATTTCACGACGATTAGATAGATGCTAACGCAACGTTTTTAGTGCCTTTTTTTGTCTAAAGTATTATTGTGAAAGTTGTTAAATTTTTGTAAAAAATTTCGTTTGAAAAAAAAAAATTTAATTTTCGGCAATGTATATTGGTGTAAGTATACATTTTTTAGTAATTTGTTTAATTAATACATATCAAAATTTTCTCATTTAGTCCCTGTGCGAGGTATCTTAATAAATTCTAAGCTTAATACAAATTGACAAAAGGTATTGGAATTTCTTTGAAAAAATAATTTAAAAAAATTTGAAATTTCATAAAAATTTAGAAGCCTGAATTTAGTTTAATAGATTTTATTTAGCCAGTTCGCACACACTCTAATGCAAAGTAAATGTACACCTAATCTTGTTTTTATACGGTACATACGAAAATAGATGATTTCAACAATCTCAAAAGACCTAAACAAATTATTCTGTAAAACAAACACAATTTTTGTTCATCAGTACACCATTGTCCATTTTATTTTACATATTGAAATAATTTTGTAATTAAAAAAATGACTTAAACAAAAAAGACCGTGTAAAAATAGGATTAGGTGTATTTCTTCAAAAAATTATTTTTTATTAGAAAATTCGAAAAAACAAAGAATTTTATGTCTATATCTATAAGAACTTGTTTTTAATATTTTATCAAATTAAAATATTTTTTATGTTAAATATTTTTGTTTACATTTAAAAGAGAAAAGACAACAATTTCTAAGACTTGGCAGCTTTTTTTATGCATTCTTAATTTTTAAACAGATATATCTATAATTACTTAGCAAGTCTATATCTACTTAAATTTGTATGGAATATTTATATAACATTCGAAAAAAACGAACCTATTATTGTATAATTGTTTTTTTTTCATATTATTTTTTATAGAAAATAATTTTTATGGAAAATGTAAATGGCGGAAGAGGCCAAGGATGGCGAGGAGAGAGAGGAAGTAGGGGAAGAGAAAGCAATAGGGTAAGAGGTGGAAGGGGAAAATCCCTCCCAAACCAATCGGACATTCTTCGTCCGTCCAGATTGCGGAGGAGGATGATTTGTTTAGGAGGGATTTTCCTCATTCCTCCAATTAAAGAAATGAGCCGATAATAATTTTAGATTCGGAAGAGGAGTCGATGAGGCTATTACACCTCAACGAGAATCCATTTGAGTTAAGTTATGAGTAGTACGCCTCTATATAGCTTCACCGATAACAACACCCCAACCCTAAACCGATAACTACACCCCACCCCTCCACCGATAACGGCAGCTTCACCTCACACGCAATTTGCATTTTAAAATAATCGATTTGTTTTACATTGTAAAAAAAATAATCGTTTTTTATTTTAAAATGATCGTTATATTTTATGTTAAAAAAATATTTTTATTCATATTTTCAAAAAATTGTTTTAAATTTAAAGTTAATTCTTTAATTTTATTGTTTTTGTTAATAATTATTGTTTATTGTAATAAAAAATCGACTTAATTTTAAAATAAATATTCAATATTTATTTAAAAAAAATCATTTTGTTGTTTTTCATTTGTTTAACTACTAAGAATAAAATTAAAAACAAAAATACATTTTAGATTTTATTAAGTGAAACTGGATGTGTATTTCAAAATGGTAATAACTAAAATAAGCAAAGAAAAATCCAAAAGCTAAACCGTTATTACCTCAACTGTCGTTCGGTTTTATCGGGTATTCAATCTGCTAATCGAAATGTTCCTCATGTTACTAGCTATCTTTAGACATATATTTCGTTGTCGAAGTTTTTGTTTCCATCCCACAATCTGGCCAGGAAGATTTTTTTGCCAAAACTAGAAATTTCAAGATTTTTAAAAATTCAGAGTCGGAAGCAATTTGCTCGCATTGGAATCATGTTCCTCACGTTACTACCTACCTTTAGACATATATTTCGTACTCGAAGTTTTTGTTTCCATCCCACAATCTGGCCGAGAAGATTTGGTGACCAAAAATAGAAATTTAAAGATTTTTAACAATCCAGAGACGGAAGCAATTTTCACGCATTGGAATCATGTTCCTCATGTTACTACCTATCTTTAGACATATATTTAGCTCTCGAAGTTTTTGTTTCTATCCCACAATCTGGCCAGGAAGATTTTTTTTTGCCAAAAATAGAAATTTCAAGATTTTTAAAAATCGAGAGTCGGAGGCAATTTGCACGCATTGGAATCATGTTCCTCATATTACTACCTATCTTTGGACATATATTTCGCTCTCGAAGTTTATGTTTCCATCCCACAATCTGGCCAGGAAGATTTTTTTTGCCAATAATAGAAATTTCAAGATTTTTAAAAATCCAGAGTCGGAAGCAATTTGCACGCATTGGAATCATGTTCCTCATGTTACTTAGCCATATATTTCGTTCTCGAAGTTTTTGTTTCCATCCCATAATCTGGCCAGGAAAATTTTTTGGCCAAAAATAGAAATTTTAAGATTTTTAACAATCCAGAGTCGGAAGCAATTTGCACGCATTGGAATCATGTTCCTCATGTTACTACCTATCTTTAGCCATATATTTCGTTCTCGAAGTTTTTGTTTCCATCCCACAATCTGGCCAGGAAAAATTTTTGGCCAAAAATAGAAATTTTAAGATTTTTAACAATCCAGAGTCGGAAGCAATTTGCACGCATTGGGATCATGTTCCTCATGTTACTACCTATCTTTAGACATATATTTCGTACTCGAAGTTTTTGTTTCCATCCCACAATCTGGCCAGGAAGATTTTTTTGCCAAAAATAGAAATTTGAAAATTTTTAAAAATCCAGAGTCGGAAGCAATTTGCAAGCATTGGAATCATGTTCCTCATGTTACTACCTATCTTTAGACATATATTTCGTTCTCGAAGTTTATGTTTCCATCCCACAATCTGGCTGAGAAGATTTGGTGACCAAAAATAGAAAAGCTTAAAAGTTTTATAGTTGATCTTTATTGTTGTTGTGTGATGGGTTATAGTTCGGCTTAAGACCATAAATTTTAAAAAGTAAAAACTAAATTTTTAATTATTTTTATTTTAATATCAATATTTCGAATCAGCTTCGCTGTTCATCTTCAGGAAAAACTAAATAAAAATACAATAATAACACATATAATAAATATATATAATAAATAAATATATATATATATATATATATATATATTAATGATTACATACATTTAATTATCTGTCCATAAAGAGCGGAGTTGAAAAATGACTATATTGCTTAACGTTTATTTATCAACTAGTTTTCTATTTTAGTCGTCGGTATTTGTTTACAGTGTGTCGGTATATCTGAGCACACTTGTCGGTATCAGTTTTGTAGTTAAGTCTCTTATTATATGATACATCAATTATATGTAACATCTCAATCAGTGATGAGTTTTGGAAATTTGTGTTTTGTACCGAACTAATGGCAAAATTGTACCAAAACGTCTTACATTTTGCCAAAAGTATATTCTTAACCCTGCACCATACTAAAAAAATATAGTATTTTATTCCAAATTACATTTGAAAAATTTTATTTGCATATTTAAGCTTTAAAAAACAAACAAAAAATTCAAAAAGTTTTAAAACATGACAGTCTTTTAATTGATATATATATATATATATATATATATATATATATATATATATATATATATATATATATATATATATATATATATATATATATATATAGCTTTGCATTTCTAGATTAATGTCGTTTATAATTTTTAGAACATAAGATAAAAATAACAAATACATCTTCATTACATTATCTTTCAAGCTTTTTAATATGAAATCAGCTTTTTCATTATCTTTAGATTCATAACTAAAAAGAGTGAAGAAATAAGTAAGTGGGTCCCACTGTTCGAGTATTCTGTCCATTGCAGCTTTGCGGGATAGCCATCTTGTTGGTGCATATTTTAGTATTGCATGTTCCAAAAATATTAAAATATTGTTGAAATTTTATGAATTCTTCTTTCCGAGATGAGCTGTTACAAAATACTTGATTTATGCTTCTTATAAGTTCATCAATTGTTTTTGGAAAACACTCGGAAGCGTGTTGAGAAGCTGAATTTAAATTATGACAAATACAGCCACTTACATATATGCTGGTTGGACTTCCTTTAACTGAGCCTGAACACCATTAGTTTTTCCCATCATCACTGAAAAGTTGTCTGCACCGAAACCAACCATATTTTCAATTGGAATTTTCTTATCTTCCAAATTTTTTATAATAGCATTAAAAATAGAAAGGGCAGTTCCATTAGAAACTTGAGTTATCATACAGACGAATCAAAATTGACTTTTTTTTTTGATACAGTACAATCAGTACTTTCGTCGACAATAATGGAATAATATTAATTTTTGCAAATATCAACAATTTGCTTCGTGTTGGCGGGACCAGTGCAATCTGTAATAATTTTTGTGGCTTTCTTGCGATGGATGTTAAAACTTTTGACAATATTGGAATCGCAAATTCCATTTTTTAACAGCATATTTAAATGGTTTAAAACAGCAAATGGTAAATGGTATATATATATATATATACATATTAAATATGCAAGTACAAATTTTTTAATACATTATAAAAAAAATAAAGTAATTTTCGTGTATTCAATTACCATATTTAATATGGTATTACAAAAGTTTTCTAATTATATTACAATGAATAAAAAAAATAATTTTGGTAAACACTTAATCTAATAATGCATCCTTTTCTATATCAGAGTTTTTTAAATTTGTTTGGGTTATTAATTTAAATCGTCGTTGTCATAATAAGATCTGGAATTTGATTTCAATAAATCTTTTGTTTGGATTAAGGATGATAATGTATTTATTTGTAGTCTATTTCTCAATTTGCTTTTAACTAAATTTTGTAAAGAAAATACTCTCGCTACACTTGCTGACGAGTGCGGTGTAGAAAGAACACCTTGAACAATACAAAAAATATTTGGGAATAAAACTTCATTTAAACTATTCTTAACCATTGAAATTTTGTTTCAAAATTCACATATATTCAAATTTTTAAACGTTTTTAAGTCTTCTAATTCGGATATTGCCCTGTACTCATTATTAATGTTTTCGACGTTTTTAGCTTTTTTCAAGAACAACTTAATCACAAAAGGAACAATGCTATTAGTGTCGCCATTCAATACATGTTCCGGTAACGTAATTTTTAAATTTCAAAATGTCATCTTCTGGAATGGATTTTGAAGCGATGAATAATTCGACTACTGCACCGCAATAAACTTCTTCATTTGGAAGTTGATGGTTATTAAGGTTTATATTATCAATATTCACATTATCAATAACACGTTTGCATAAAAAATTAAAAAAAAAATAGAAAAGACAATCTTTTCGTTATTATGTGTTTCTTCGCTTTGCATTTCTAGATTAATGTCGTTTATAATTTTTAGAACATAAGATAAAAATAACAAATACATCTTCATTACATTATCTTTCAAGCTTTTTAATATGAAATCAGCTTTTTCATTATCTTTAGATTCATAACTAAAAAGAGTGAAGAAATAAGTAAGTGGGTCCCACTGTTCGAGTATTCTGTCCATTGCAGCTTTGCGGAATAGCCATCTTGTTGGTGCATATTTTAGTATTGCATGTTCCAAATAATTAAAATATTGTTGAAATTTTATGAATTCTTCTTTCCGAGATGAGCTGTTACAAAATACTTGATTTATGCTTCTTATAAGTTCATCAATTGTTTTTGGAAAACACTCGGAAGCGTGTTGAGAAGCTGAATTTAAATTATGACAAATACAGCCACTTACATATATGCTGGTTGGACTTCCTTTAACTGAGCCTGAACACCATTAGTTTTTCCCATCATCACTGAAAAGTTGTCTGCACCGAAACCAACCATATTTTCAATTGGAATTTTCTTATCTTCCAAATTTTTTATAATAGCATTAAAAATAGAAAGGGCAGTTCCATTAGAAACTTGAGTTATCATACAGACGAATCAAAATTGACTTTTTTTTTTGATACAGTACAATCAGTACTTTCGTCGACAATAATGGAATAATATTAATTTTTGCAAATATCAACAATTTGCTTCGTGTTGGCGGGACCAGTGCAATCTGTAATAATTTTTGTGGCTTTCTTTCGATGGATGTTAAAACTTTTGACAATATTGGAATCGCTAATTCCATTTTTTAACAGCATATTTAAATGGTTTACAACAGCAAATGGTAAAGTATGCTCTGCCGCAAAATTTGTTACCATTATTTCCAAATTCTTGGCCTTATTATGAACAGAATCAGCAAACGATACTTTTGAAACAAAGTGGTCAATTCTTGTTGTAGATTTAGCTTGATTTTCTAACTTCTTATGACCCTCCGATTCACCATGCCTTTGGATGTGAAATTGGCTTCCAGTAATTTTAGCATTACACAAAATACAAATTTTTCCGCTTCCTTGTTCTTTTAACCAATGATAAGTTTTTATCCAATTACTATTAAATTTTCTATAACTTTTGGCTTGGGAGACGGCGCCAAATCACATTCAGTGGATTTTTCTGTTCTGTAAAAAGAGTTTGTGTGATTACAATTGAAAATTATGCAATTGTTATATTCTTATACTTCAACAAATTTGTCCATGTTTGTTTCAAAAATTTTCTATTTTTTTTAAATATTCACTTTTTCAGAAAATAAAAATATATATATACATAAAAAAAAACTAAGAAAATGTCACTCGATTTATTTTTGTATTGCTTTGATTTAAAATACCGTTTGAAAAAGTCAATTTCTTTTGAAAATTCAAATTGAGAGACAATGAAAGGGGTTACCTTTGACAACAAAACATCGTTTCAATTAAATTTAGTGTTAATTGAATGGACTTTTTTAATTTTTGTTGAGGATTTGGGATTAATGTGTAGTCAAAAAAGTACTGAGTGTACCACTAAACTCGTAATTGTGCCAAAAATGGCACAATTGTACCACAAATCTCATCACTGATCTCAATAGTGTATCTCTTAGCATAATTACTCTCTTTTTGTAATATGCTCACATCTTTAAAATTTGGTTTGTGTCCTGTTATTGTACTATGGGCCGCGAGTGATGTTTTTTGTTCTATAGGTTTGTTTATTATTAATTAGTAAAGAAAATATGAACAAAATCATTTGCATTTCAAAAAAGAATAATTTTCCAAAGAAAACAATTTTGTGACTAATAAAACATGTAAAAACGGCATAAATGAACAATAAAGAAGAAAAACCAGCAAAAATAGATAAACCATTAACGTACATACATGGACTTTCGGAAAGAATAAAAAACTCAGATATTTATGATAAAGAAAAATATGAAATAGCTCTTAAAACCTGCAATAATGCAAATAAATTGTTTAGCAAAACAAAATTGGAAAATGAAGAAAAATTGCATGTTGTATATAAAATTAATTGCGATGGTGATGGAAACAACACTTGCAATAAAGTATATGTTGGTACCACAAAAACTAAATTAAAAACACGGCTATCATTGCACAAGTCAGACTACAAGGCTATAAACCAGTGATCGGCAAAGAGTCGCCCATGGGCGACTCACTTATACTAACATACTAACACAGATAGCATGAAAATAAAAATAATAAATCAGTCTCAGTTGAGCTTTCGTTCAGTAAGGTGGTGTCGACAGATAGTACGTACATTACACTGAACGAAATGTCTTACGAAGAATGGGAGTTTGTCGAAAATTTTTTCGGCAAACTAATGTATTAAGCCAGCGTACGATGCCACGCGTATGTAAGTATTATTTAGAGAGGCATTATCTTTTATGTTAAAGGGAATATGAAAATATTTCTAATGACGCAAGAATAACTAATTTTGACCCTAAAAAACCATTTTATGAACAAATGATTGTTGATTTTGAAGAATATAAAATAGAAAAAAAGGAGTATATTAAAATCTTTAATATTTCTTTTTTTATTTCTTTATTTTTTTATTTATTTATTTGTTTATTTATTTATTTTTTTCTTTCTTTGTTTATTTATTTGTTTATTGATTTATTTATATATATATATATACTTTTGTTATTTTTTTGTTATGATTTTTTTGTTCTCATCCTTTGTTTTTTATGTTTGTTAATATGTACATAGCTTTAGGAAAATTACAAACACATTTCTTTCAGTGAATTAAGAAAGGGAGAGCGTAACTCACCCATACAATTGCAAAAATATGGTTGTATTAGTTTGCCGATCACTGCTATAAACAAACCTATAGAACAAAAAACAGCACTCGCGGCCCATAGTACAATAACAGGACACAAACCAAATTTTAAAGATGTGAGCATATTACAAAAAGAGAGTAATTATGCTAAGAGATACACTATTGAGATCAGTGATGAGATTTGTGGTACAATTGTGCCATTTTTGGCACAATTACGAGTTTAGTGGTACACTCAGTACTTTTTTGACTACACATTAATCCCAAATCCTCAACAAAAATTAAAAAAGTCCATTCAATTAACACTAAATTTAATTGCAACCATGTTTTGTTGTCAAATGTAACCCCTTTCATTGTCTCTCAATTTGAATTTTCAAAAGAAATTGACTTTTTCAAACGGTATTTTAAATCAAAGCAATACAAAAATAAATCGAGTGACATTTTCTTAGTTTTTTTTATGTATATATATATTTTTATTTTCTGAAAAAGTGAATATTTAAAAAAAATAGAAAATTTTTTGAAACAAACATGGACAAATTTGTTGAAGTATAAGAATATAACAATTGCATAATTTTCAATTGTAATCACACAAACTCTTTTTACAGAACAGAAAAATCCACTGAATGTGATTTGGCGCCGTCTCCCAAGCAAAAAGTTAATAGAAAATTTAATAGTAATTGGATAAAAACTTATCATTGGTTAAAAGAACAAGGAAGCGGAAAAATGTGTATTTTGTGTAATGCTAAAATTACTGGAAGCCAATTTCACATCCAAAGGCATGGTGAATCGGAGGGTCATAAGAAGTTAGAAAATCAAGCTAAATCTACAACAACAATTGACCACTTTGTTTCAAAAGTATCGTTTGCTGATTCTGTTCATAATAAGGCCAAGAATTTGGAAATAATGGTAACAAATTTTGCGTTGTAAACCATTTAAATATGCTGTTAAAAAATGGAATTAGCGATTCCAATATTGTCAAAAGGTTTAACATCCATCGAAAGAAAGCCACAAAAATTATTACAGATTGCACTGGTCCCGCCAACACGAAGCAAATTGTTGATATTTGCAAAAATTAATATTATTCCATTATTGTCGACGAAAGTACTGATTGTACTGTATCAAAAAAAAAAGTCAATTTTGATTCGTCTGTATGATAACTCAAGTTTCTAATGGAACTGCCCTTTCTATTTTTAATGCTATTATAAAAAATTTGGAAGATAAGAAAATTCCAATTGAAAATATGATTGGTTTCGGTGCAGACAACTGTTCAGTGATGATGGGAAAAACTAATGGTGTTCAGGCTCAGTTAAAGGAAGTCCAACCAGCATATATGTAAGTGGCTGTATTTGTCATAATTTAAATTCAGCTTCTCAACACGCTTCCGAGTGTTTTCCAAAAACAATTGATGAACTTATAAGAAGCATAAATCAAGTATTTTGTAACAGCTCATCTCGGAAAGAAGAATTCATAAAATTTCAACAATATTTTAATTATTTGGAACATGCAATACTAAAATATGCACCAACAAGATGGCTATACTGCAAAGCTGCAATGGACAGAATACTCGAACAGTGGGACCCACTTACTTATTTCTTCACTCTTTTTAGTTATGAATCTAAAGATAATGAAAAAACTGATTTCATATTAAAAAGCTTGAAAGATAATGTAATGAAGATGTATTTGTTATTTTTATCTTATGTTCTAAAAATTATAAACGACATAAATCTAGAAATGCAAAGCGAAGAAACACATAATAACGAAAAGATTGTCTTTTCTATTTTTTTTTAATTTTTTATGCAAACGTGTTATTGATAATGTGAATATTGATAATATAAACCTTAATAACCATCAACTTCCAAATGAAGAAGTTTATTGCGGTGCAGTAGTCGAATTATTCATCGCTTCAAAATCCATTCCAGAAGATGACATTTTGAAATTTAAAAATTACGTTACCGGAACATGTATTGAGTGGCGACACTAATAGCATTGTTCCTTTTGTGATTAAGTTGTTCTTGAAAAAAGCTAAAAACGTCGAAAACATTAATAATGAGTACAGGGCAATATCCGAATTAGAAGACTTAAAAACGTTTAAAAATTTGAATATATGTGAATTTTGAAACAAAATTTCAATGGTTAAGAATAGTTTAAATGAAGTTTTATTCCCAAATATTTTTCGTATTGTTCAAGGTGTTCTTTCTACACCGCACTCGTCAGCAAGTGTAGCGAGAGTATTTTCTTTACAAAATTTAGTTAAAAGCAAATTGAGAAATAGACTACAAATAAATACATTATCATCTTTAATCCAAACAAAAGATTTATTGAAATCAAATTCCAGATCTTATTATGACAACGACGATTTAAATTAATAACCCAAACAAATTTAAAAAACTCTGATATAGAAAAGGATGCATTATTAGATTAAGTGTTTACCAAAATTATTTTTTTTATTCATTGTAATATAATTAGAAAACTTTTGTAATACCATATTAAATATGGTAATTGAATACACGAAAATGACTTTATTTTTTTTTATAATGTATTCAAAAATTTGTACTTGCATATTTAATATATATATATATATATATATATATATATATATATATATATATATTCATTGCGTATACTTTGAAGACATCTGTATATACAGCCAAAAAAGTCCCTATAATATGCGCTGTATCCAGTAAAATGTCTTTAGTGTAAACAGTAGAATAACGAAAAGTTTAAGGACAGTCCCCAAAGTAACCAAATGTCTTCATAGTAACTTGTGGAACGAAAACCCGTCCCCGCAATATGTGCTGTGCACATATATATATATATATATATATATATTCATTGCGCATACTTTGAAGACATCTGTATATACAGGCAAAAAAGTCCCTATAATATGCGCTGAATCCAGTAAAATGTCCTCAGTGTAAACACTAGAATAACGAAAAGTTTAAGGACAGTCCCCAAAGTAACAAAATGTCTTCATAGTAACTTGTGGAACGAAAACCTGTCCCCGCAACATGTGCTGTGCACATATATAAATATATATATATATATATATATAAATATATATATATATATATATATATATATATACATATATGTGCATATATATATATGTGCACAGCACATATTGCGGGGACGGGTTTTCGTTCCACAAGTTACTATGAAGACATTTTGTTACTTTGGGGACTGTCCTTAAACTTTTCATTATTCTAGTGTTTACTCTGAAGACATTTTACTGGACACAGCGCATTTTATGCGCAATGCATATATATATATATATATATATATATATATATATATATATATATATATATATCAATTAAAAGACTGTTATGTTTTAAAACTTTTTGAATTTTTTGTTTGTTTTTTAAAGCTTAAATATGCAAATAAAATTTTTCAAATGTAATTTGGAATAAAATACTATATTTTTTAGTATGGTGCAGGGTTAAGAATATAGTTTTGCCAAAATGTAAGACGTTTTGGTACAATTTTGCCATTAGTTCGGTACAAAACACAAATTTCCAAAACTCATCACTGATTGAGATGTTACATATAATTGATATATCATATAATAAGAGACTTAACTACAAAACTGATACCGACAAGTGTGCTCAGATATACCGACACACTGTAAACAAATACCGACGACTAAAATTGAAAACTAGTTGATAAATAAACGTTAGGCAATATAGTCATTTTTCAACTCCGCTCTTTATGGACAGATAATTAAATGTATGTAATCATTAATATATATATATTTATTTATTATATATATTTATTATATGTGTTATTATTGCATTTTTATTTAGTTTTTCCTGAAGATGAACAGCGAAGCTGATTCGAAATATTGATATTAAAATAAAAATAATTAAAAATTTAGTTTTTACTTTTTAAAATTTATGGTCTTAAGCCGAACTATAACCCATCACACAACAACAATAAAGATCAACTATAAAACTTTTAAGCTTTTCTATTCTTGGTCACCAAATCTTCTCAGCCAGATTGTGGGATGGAAACATAAACTTCGAGAACAAAATATATATCTACAGATAGGTAGTAACATGAGGAACATGATTCCAATGCTTGCAAATTGCTTCCGACTCTGGATTTTTAAAAATTTTCAAATTTCTATTTTTGGCAAAAAAATCTTCCTGGCCAGATTGTGGGATGGAAACAAAAACTTCGAGTACGAAATATATGTCTAAAGATAGGTAGTAACATGAGGAACATGATCCCAATGCGTGCAAATTGCTTCCGACTCTGGATTGTTAAAAATCTTAAAATTTCTATTTTTGGCCAAGAATTTTTCCTGGCCAGATTGTGGGATGGAAACAAAAACTTCGAGAACGAAATATATGGCTAAAGATAGGTAGTAACATGAGGAACATGATTCCAATGCGTGCAAATTGCTTCCGACTCTGGATTGTTAAAAATCTTAAAATTTCTATTTTTGGCCAAAAAATTTTCCTGGCCAGATTATGGGATGGAAACAAAAACTTCGAGAACGAAATATATGGCTAAGTAACATGAGGAACATGATTCCAATGCGTGCAAATTGCTTCCGACTCTGGATTTTTAAAAATCTTGAAATTTCTATTATTGGCAAAAAAAAATCTTCCTGGCCAGATTGTGGGATAGAAACAAAAACTTCGAGAGCGAAATATATGTCTAAAGATAGGTAGTAGCATGAGGAACATGATTCCAATGCGTGCAAATTGCTTCCGTCTCTGGATTGTTAAAAATCTTGAAATTTCTATTTTTGGTCACCAAATTTTCTCGGCCAGATTGTGGGATGGAAACATAAACTTCGAGAGCGAAATATATGTCTAAAGATAGGTAGTAATATAAGGAACATGATTCCAATGCGTGCAAATTGCTTCCGTCTCTGGATTGTTAAAAATCTTGAAATTTCTATTTTTGGTCACCAAATATTCTCGGCCAGGTTGTGGGATGGAAACATAAACTTCGAGAACGAAATATATGTCTAAAGGTAGGTAGTAACATGAGGAACATGATTCCAATGCTTGCAAATTGCTTCTGACTCTGGATTTTTAAAAGTCTTGAAATTTAAATTTTTGGTCACCGAATCTTCCTATCCAGATTATGGGATGGAAACAAAAACTTCGAGAACGAAATATATGTCTCAAGATAGGCCGTAATATGAAGAACATGATTCCAATGCGCGCAAATTGCCTTCGACTCTCGATTTTTAAAAATCTTGAAATTTCTATTTTTGGCAAAAAAAAAATCTTCCTGGCCAGATTGTGGGATAGAAACAAAAACTTCGAGAGCTAAATATATGTCTAAAGATAGGTAGTAACATGAGGAACATGATTCCAATGCGTGCAAACTGCTTCCGTCTCTGGATTGTTAAAAATCTTTAAATTTTTATTTTTGGTCTCCAAATCTTCTCGGCCAGATTGTGGGATGGAAACAAAAACTTCGAGTACGAAATATATGTCTAAAGGTAGGCCGTAATATGAGGAACATGATTCCAATGCGTGCAAATTGCCTCCGACTCTCGATTTTTAAAAATCTTGAAATTTCTATTTTTGGCAAAAAAAAAAAATCTTCCTGGCCAGATTGTGGGATAGAAACAAAAACTTCGAGAGCTAAATATATGTCTAAAGATAGGTAGTAACATGAGGAACATGATTCCAATGCGTGCAAATTGCTTCCATCTCTGGATTGTTAAAAATCTTTAAATTTCTATTTTTGGTCACCAAATCTTCTCGGCCAGATTGTGGGATGGAAACAAAAACTTCGAGTACGAAATATATGTCTAAAGGTAGGTAGTAACGTGAGGAACATGATTCCAATGCGAGCAAATTGCTTCCGACACTGAATTTTTAAAAATCTTGAAATTTCTAGTTTTGGCAAAAAAATCTTCCTGGCCAGATTGTGGGATGGAAACAAAAACTTCGACAACGAAATAGATGTCTAAAGATAGCTAGTAACATGAGGAACATTTCGATTAGCAGATTGAATACCCGATAAAACCGAACGACAGTTGAGGTAATAACGGTTTAGCTTTTGGATTTTTCTTTGCTTATTTTAGGTATTACCATTTTGAAATACACATCCAGTTTCACTTAATAAAATCTAAAATGTATTTTTGTTTTTAATTTTATTCTTAGTAGTTAAACAAATGAAAAACAACAAAATGATTTTTTTAAATAAATATTAAATATTTTTTTTTAAATTAAGTCGATTTTTTATTAATATAAACAATAATTATTAACAAAAACAATAAAATTAAAAAATTAACTTTAAATTTACAACAATTTTTTGAAAATATGAATAAAAATATTTTTTTAACATAAAATATAACGATCATTTTAAAATAAAAAACGATTATTTTTTTTTACAATGTAAATCAAATCGATTATTTTAAAATGCAAATTGCGTGTGAGGTGAAGCTGCCGTTATCGGTGGAGGGGTGGGGTGTAGTTATCGGTTTAGGGTTGGGGTGTTGTTATCGGTGAAGCTATATAGAGGCGTACTACTCATAACTTAACTCAAATGGATTCTCGTTGAGGTGTAATAGCCTCATCGACTCCTCTTCCGAATCTAAAATTATTATCGGCTCATTTCTTTAATTGGAGGAATGAGGAAAATCCCTCCTAAGCAAATCATCCTCCTCCGCAATCTGGACGGACGAAGAATGTCCGATTGGTTTGGGAGGGATTTTCCCCTTCCACCTCTTACCCTATTGCTTTCTCTTCCCCTACTTCCTCTCTCTCCTCGCCATCCTTGGCCTCTTCCGCCATTTACATTTTCCATAAAAATTATTTTCTATAAAAAATAATATGAAAAAAAAAACAATTATACAACAATAGGTTCGTTTTTTTCGAATGTTATATAAATATTCCATACAAATTTAAGTAGATATAGACTTGCTAAGTAATTATAGATATATCTGTTTAAAAATTAAGAATGCATAAAAAAAGCTGCCAAGTCTTAGAAATTGTTGTCTTTTCTCTTTTAAATGTAAACAAAAATATTTAACATAAAAAAATATTTTAATTTGATAAAATATTAAAAACAAGTTCTTATAGATATAGACATAAAATTCTTTGTTTTTTCGAATTTTTTAATGAAAATGAATTTTTCTATTATTTAATTAAAAGTACCAAAAACGTACATTTGCAAAAAGTACTACAACCCGGTTAACCGGTCGACCGGTTTTAAAACCGTTCTGACCGGCCGACCGTAAAACCCGGTAATGGGGGGCTCTACTTTCAGAACAAAAGAAAATAATAAACAACACAAATTATCATCCATTATCACGTTTTAATGTTGGCCTTTTATAAAGTTTAATACCTGACAGAAATAAATTAGTTTATGTTCAGCTGATAATATTTACAATGTAAAAAGTACTTTTCGATTAGCCGCGTGAAAGTATTTCAAGTCACTAGTTCTGCACCTTAGTTTGCATTCATGCAATTTTTAATTTAACAGAAGGGTTGCGCGATTTTAGATATATATTCTATTTGGCTACATATTTATATTTTTATAAAAGCAATAAACAACACCATTTGTTACTGAATCAAGACTGATGAAAAACGGTGACGTCCGTTTTTACAGCAAAGCTTTGTGTTGGGAGTCCGTAAAAATGTTTCTTGGGAAGTTAAAAAATATTCTTGAATTCACATAAAAATACTTATCCACTGTGTATTTATTTAATGTTTTTGCTTTTTTACCACCAACACTTAAGTTTACTTAGCAATTGTTCAATTCAGAATCCTTGTTCTCATCGATAGAATGCCGCAAATTAAAACAGTCATGCATATTTTACTAATCCAGAGCTGATTAACATATTTAGTACAACGAACTACATACTTTTATAAAAAAATTAACAGCGTTTTCAAATTGGCGTAATAAAAACGCTTTTATAAAAATATTTACTGTTAAATAAAATTTTAAAGCACAGAAAAAACCAATTTTTATATTTGATTGCCACAAATGTAACCAAAACGAAAAAAGTTCACATCTCCGCATTGAAAAAAAAAAATAACCAATTTTGGTGAAAAATAACCAAAACGGCAACACTGACTACGACTGTTAGATGACGAGCGCAAACATTACGATTATGTACTGTACTGTGAACACATACACTACCTTGTGGTATTGTATACGCTTCGTTTAGCTTATGTGTACCTTTCTTATTTGTGTCTTTCTGTTGTTGTACACAACCAGAATTAACTACGTTCTGCATATGTTAGCCTTCTTGGTTTTCATATGGTGCTTGCTCATACAGACTTGCGTACAGTTAGCAACGGGCGTGCAGTTCGCATCGATGAGTTAGCATCGGTTTTTTTAATGTGGCAATGCTGTAAAAAGTAAGATTTGACAGGTGCTTGCTGAACTCCTCCCAATGTTGTCCAAATCGCATGTCGCAAATCTCTATTGAACAGGATTTTTAAAATTACCCCATTTTGATACCAAATACTAGTACCTTAAATAATAAAGAGAAAAATTTTAACGAAAAACCTAAATTTTAAATTTTTGTCAATTTTTGCATATGCCTTCGGTCTAAATTTTGAGACGGAATCAAAACTCTGAATATGAAATGTATGTCTAAAAGTAAGTAGTAACATAAGAAACTTATTTCCAATGCGTGCAAGTTGCTTCCGACTCTGGATTATTAAAAATCTTGAAATTTCTATTTATGGCAAAAAAAAAAAACCTTCCTGGCCAGATTGTGGGATGGAAACAAAAACTTCGAGAACAAAATATATGTCTAAAGATAGGTAGTAACATGAGGAACATGATCCCAATGCGTGCAAATTGCTTCCGACTCTGGATTGTTAAAAATCTTAAAATTTCTATTTTTGGCCAAGAATTTTTCCTGGCCAGATTGTGGGATGGAAACAAAAACTTCGATTCGGATTTCTATAAATCATGAAATTTCTATTTTTGGTCACCAAATCTTCCCGGCCAGATTGTGGGATGGAAACAAAAACTTCGAGTACAAAATATATGTCTAACAATAGGTAGTAACATGAGGAATATGATTCCAATGCAAGCAAATTGCTTCCGAATCTGTATTTTTAAAAATCTTGAAATTTCTATTTTTGGCAAAAAATCTTCCTGGGCAGATTGTGGGAAGGAAACGAAAACTTCGAGTACGAAATATATGTCTAAAGATAGGTAACATGAAAAGATAAAGATAGGTAGTAACATCAGCAACATGATTCCAATGCGTGCAAATTGCTTCCGACTCTGGATTTTTAATAATCTTGAAATTTCTATTTTTGGCAAAAAAATCTTCCTGGCCAGACTTTGGGATGGAAACAAAAACTTCGAGAACGAAATATATGTCTAAAGATGGGTAGTAACATGAGGAACGTGCAAATTTCTTCCGGCTCTGGATTTTTAAAAATCTTGAAATTTCTATTTTTCGTCACCAATCTTCTCGGCCAGATTGTGGAATTGAAACAAAAACTTCGAAAACGAAATATGTCTGAAGATAGGTAGTAACATGAGGAACATGATTCCAATGCGTGCAAATTGCTTCCGACTCTTGATTTTTAAAAATCTAGAAATTTGGTCACCAAATTTCTCGGCCAGATTGTGGGATGGAAACAAAAACTTCGAGTACGAAAAATATGTCTAAAGATAGGTGGTAACATGAGGAATATGTTTCCAATGCGTGCAAATTGCTTCCGACTCTGGATTTTTAAAAATCTTGAAATTTCTATTTTTAGCCAAAAAATCTTCTCGGCCAGAATGTGGGATGAAAACAAAAACTTCGGGAACGAAATATATGTCTGAAGATAGGTAGTAAAATGAGGAACATGATTCCAATGCGTGCAAATCGCTTCCGACTCTTGATTTTTAAAAATCTAGAAATTTCTATTGTTGGTCACCAAATCTTCTTGGCCAGATTGTATGATGGAAACAAAAACTTCGATTACGAAAAATATGCATAAAGATAGGTAGTAACATGAGGAACATGATTCCAATGCGTGGAAATTGCTTCCGACTTTGGATTTTTAAAAATCTTGAAATTTCTATTTTTGGCCACCAAATCTTCTTGGCCAGATTGTGGGATGGAAAAAAAACTTCGAGAACGAAATATATGTCTAAAGATATGTAGTAACATGAGGAATTTGATACTAATGCGTGCAAATTGCTTCCTACTCTGGATTTTTAAAAATCTTGAATTTCTATTTTTGGCCACCAAATCTTCTTGTCCAGATTGTGGGATGGAAACAAAAACTTCGAGAACGAAATATATGTCTAAAGATAGGTATTAACATGAGGAACATGATTCCAATGCGTGCAAATTGCTTCCGACTCTGAATTTTTAAAAATCTTGAAATTTCTATTTTTGGCAAAAAAAATCTTCCTGGCCAGATTGTGGGATGGAAACAAAAACTTCGAGTAAGAAATATATTATATCCTTAATCCCTAACCGAGCACTAGCAACAAAGGCTATCGGCTCGTTGTAGCGAAAACAAACCAGTGCCTCTGTTGGGAATCGAACCCACGACCCCCGCACTGATAAGCTAGCAAGCTGCCAACTAGCCTACCGGGACTAGTAACATGAGGAACAAGATTCCAATGCTTGCAAACTGCTTTGTGGAAACCTGCATCTAATTCTTTTTTATTTTTTTATATCCCTCCAAATAGAATAAAATAGTTGTGCCATATCTTGTGCAAAGGTATTGCACAAATTATTAGTACATTGTCATGGTAATAAAACCTTATAACTTTAGCAAAAACTATACAAACATTAAGTAGAAGCAAGTACATACTTCGTAAAATGTTAATAATTTTTACTTATAATTTATTAATTTTTGTTTATTTAAATTATAAATAACAACGATTTACAAAAATTACAAATAAAGAAAATACGTTTTGTGAATTTTTTGTTTAATTTAATTTTGTTTTCCTTCAAAAGTATGCCGTGTTTCATTCCACGTTGTTCCAAAATAAAATTATTGATAATTTCACACAATCTATTTATAATCCAACTTTTGTTTGTGTATCTCCAAAAAATATAAAGATGTCCAATTTGCGTGGGGCGAAAGCTGCTCATAGCCGCCATTATATTTATTTTTGAATTCGAGCTGCCGCCGATTTTTGCTAATATATGTCTTTTGATTTAACGTAGCTGATATTATACAAAACTAATTACAGATGGTCATTATTGTTGCATTAATAAAAAATTTAATAGAAAAAAAAACTTTTATTTAACTTTAACAACGAATTTTTTTTAACTGAAACCCACTAAAGAAATGCCAATGGCAGCAGCTTTCTAACATTACAGGAAAAGTATTTAAAAAATAATAAAATTACAAAACAAAATTTTAAAACAAAAACATAAGTTATTTTAAATTACACTATGTTACAAAAAAAATTTCAAGAAATTGCGAAATGACCTAGGTTGTAGGTCTAGCTGAGTGTATTATATAACCGGTTTTATAAGTTGCCTAACAATTTCCAGATATGGGGGAAAGAGTATTTTTTTGGACTGGCGCACTTAAACTTTTCTAACTTAGTAATTTTTTAACCGATTTCGAAACGGCCAACGGAATTAATTAGAAATGAACGTGTTCTTTCCAAAATATAAAAGCTTTTTATTTTTTTTTTTAACCTTTTGCATTTTCTACGAGGGTTTTTTTTTCGAATCTTCTAAAACAACAATAACCTATTATTCAGTGTCCTTCTGAGTAAAATAAGCTTTTACTGTTGGCAGCCAGTCTAGACTGACGTGTTTTTGCTCGTTCCGTAATAAATTAAAAAAAAATCGGTTATAAACTGTTAAACTAAAAATAAAAAAGCGATCTGGACGCTTAATAAATAAACCAACCCGTGAAAAAATATTACATTTCCCGGTTTACTTAAAGAGAATAAATTAAAGTAAAATAAAATAAAAAGTGTTTAACAAAATAAATTGATTTAGTGCTTTGTTCATTACTCCTATTGTTGTTGTTATACAAACATAATTCAAAAAGTATATCGTTACCTTAATTTAGAAAGGACGTAACTGACAACTTTTTTGAAATAGCGTTTTTTCCATATTCGTATAGAAAAACATAAAATACATCGTTACTGAAAAAATTAGTGTGCCATGGAAAAAATTAACGGTTTTATAAGCAATTTCAAAAAGACGTAACTGATTTCAAAAAAAATCATGAAAGAAAAGGGCGTAACTGACTTATGTAGAGCACAATTACATTATGACTTTTTTCGAACTTAAGCCATGCGTATCGAACATAACGGTACTGGCTTATGGGAGAGAGAGGCAGAGTAGACAAACGCCATGTTGCTTTATTTTGTTGGTGTTTTCAGTCATAATGTAAATGTGCTCTTAGTAGGCATTGCATTTCTTAATAGTTGAATGTTTATAGCCTGTTCCTCTATTTTGAAAGAACACGTTCGTTCGCTTTCTAGTCGAAAGAAAACTGATTTGGGTTTCACTAACTCTATTTCTATGCGAACGATGACTCGAACGACAAGTCGATTGAAAACGTAACTGTTTTCATACAAAATTTGGTTTCTCTATTTCGAACAGCTCGAACGCAAATGTCAAAATCAGTCACTTGCTATTTTTTTGTCGAGAAAATATATATTTGATATTTTTAACAGCAAAATGAAGTAAAAAAAGCAATGGATAACAAAAGGTAAGTACAAAATAATATAATTATTTATAGTTTATTAAGAATTTTAGTTAAAAAAATCAACAATGGACCAGCCGAAGACGCATGTAATTTATATAGAAGAAAGGCCTGATTTTGCCAGAGGGACTCTGGTGTTCGAAGCAAACAAATTTTCTGCGGAGGAGGAAAATTTGACCAGAAAACTAAACTTCGTTTCACCCCCTATTACGCTGTTGCTGAGTGGTAAAAGATAAGTGTGTATTGTTTGTGACTTTCGTTTGCCCCAAGCAGCTCATATTTACATTTTTTTATTTTACATCTTTTATTTTACAAGAGCAGTGACCGCATCGAACAGACAACAGGCAACAGAAAAACTTTCCGATTATCAATCTTACTTACTACCAATCGATAACAAACATTTTCAAAAATAAACACATTCTCAAATAAAAATTGATTTGTTTATTGTTATTTTTTATTTCATTTGTCATATACAGCTGATCACTGTTAAACAGGGTTGTTTTTGTCCTTAAGCAGTTTAGTAATATTTTTGCTACTTTTAAAGAAAATTGTAACAAATACTCAAAATATATGATCTGGCATCTCTGTGATTTGTAAATGCGTAAGAAACAAAAATTGACACACGTAAGTCAAGTCGATCGAAGGCTTTCGAAATAAAGAAACCCAAATTGATTCGAATTCGAGTGACTTGCTTTCGTTCGACTAGTTTTTCGTTCGAGATCGAGGAACAGGCTATTAATTTGTATTCCGGAATGCATGAGTCAGTGTAAGTTTCATTTGTGTACAGAGCGGTCAGAAGTAAACTGTAGTGTTCGAATAAATAAAAATTATAACTAAAAAAATTAAATTCGCATAGTCATTTTCCTTAGAGTGTGTGATATAAATGCCTGTTCAAAACCATGAGTTATTTGTGTTGGGTGGTTCAGAAGGAGGCTGAAGATGACCTGGTCGTTCGGGTCGAAAGTGTGCACTCCCTCTAGCGCTGATCCTTACAATTTATTCCATTTAATAAAATAAATTAGTGTTTACTATTCGTTAGTAACATTAAAAATTATGATCTTGAGCCTGATAAAAAAAAAATTATAAATATATAATTAAAACAGATAGATCAAATAATATACAGAATTTACATATAAAAACATAGGGCACGATGTAATTTATAATCTAATATAACAAACAACACTTAAATATGTTGTGACGTGAAAAATATTAGTATGCCAGATTCCCAATTTGTTCCCAGAAATGGAAACATTAACAATTGGAATGGCAACCCTGTCAATTTGTGCTTCGAGAATCGAGGATGATTGCCAAAGGGTATTCTATAAATAGATGGAAAAAGCTCATTTGTACGGGTAATCATTCACTAATGAAAGAAAAAAAATTTAATTTCGCATAGTCATTTTCCTTAGAGTGTGTGATATAAATGCCTGTTCAAAACCATGAGTTATTTGTCTTGGGTGGTTCAGAAGGAGGCTGAAGATGACCTGGTCGTTCGGGTCGAAAGTGTGCACTCCCTCTAGCGCTGATCGTTACAATTTTTTCCATTTAATAAAATAAATTAGTGTTTACTATTCGTTAGTAACATTAAAAATTATGATCTTGAGCCTGATAAAAAAAAAAAATTATAAATATATAATTAAATCAGATATATCAAATAATATACAGAATTTACATATAAAAACATAGGGCACGATGTAATTTATAATCTAATATAACAAACAACACTTAAATATGTTGTGACGTGAAAAATATTAGTATGCCAGATTCCCAATTCGTTCCCAGAAATGGAAACATTAACAATTGGAATGGCAACCCTGTCAATTTGTGCTCCGAGAATCGAGGATGATTGCCAAAGGGTATTCTATAAATATATGGAAAAAGCTCAATTGTACGGGTAATCATTCACTAATGAAAAAAAAATTTATTTCGCAGTCATTTTCCTTAGAGTGTGTGATATAAATGCCTGTTCAAAACCATGAGTTATTTGTGTTGCGTGGTTCAGAAGGAGGCTGAAGATGACCTGGTCGTTCGGGTCGAAATTGTGCACTCCCTCTAGCGCTGATCCTTACAATTTTTTTCCAGTTAATAAAATGAATTAGTGTTTACTATTCGTTAGTAACATTAAAAATTATGATCTTGAGCCTGTTAAAAAAAAAAAAATTATAAATATATAATTAAAACAGATAGATCAAATAATATACAGAATTTACATAAAATGGACTGTGTGCATAAAAACTCAAGTGGTGATAATGAAAGTCCAGATGATGTTACTCGCAAGAGAAAAAAAATTGCAAACAAACTTGAATGGAAGAGTGTAGCAAATAGAAATAACCGAATGAAAGGTGTACAATATATGGGTATGGAGAACAATAATATTTCCGAAAAGCCTTGTAGAAAACTTTGCGTAGCGTGTTCATCTAAAGTGTTGCACGAAACTGTTTAAAATTTACGGAGTCCATGCGACGATGAATTTTTGGTGCGTTTTGGGAGATGTCTTGGGACCAGAAACGATTGTATGTGACTAACCTTGCAAAATTCGTAGAAAAAAAAGAATTTTCTCCGAAAATTCCAAACGATCCAACTCAATTGAGTATTATTTGAGATATGAATCAAAGCGATTACAAGTGTGCCGTACAATGTTTCTTTCGACATTGGGATTACACGAAAAATGGTTCGAAACTGGATCGGTACCTGTGGAAAACATGGCACGCAGATATCTCCTGAAAAATCGTCATACGAACGTATACAATTGAAAAAAAACTCATCAACTGGGAAAAAAATGAACAGCGACGAGCCTATCTAAAGAAATTCCTGGATGATTTGCCTAAAATGGAGTACGATTATTGCAGGAAAAATACTAAAAGATTTTACTTTGAAGGAAATTTTTCGTCGTATCAAGAACTGTACAATCTTTACGTGTACCAATGTGAAGCTAATAACGAACATTCAAAAATGAAAATGTCATATCCCATCTTTTCAACTATTTTAAAAGAATCAAACCTATCAATATTCAGACCTAAGAAAGATGAATGCGATGTCTGTGTGCAACATAAATTGAAAACTTATCCGGATGAAGAATATGAAAAACATAGAAGGGAAATAGAGCAGATGCGCCTAGAAAAACGTAATGATATAATAAACGCTGAGGATGGATTATGTGCAACGTTTTGTATGGATACCCAAGCTGTAAAATTAGTGTCTCAGTTAAATGCATAATTTCACGATATACAATGTCGTGACACATGAGTCACACAACTACGTATGGGATGAAAGTGATGGTCAGCTTGTGGCATCAGTGTTCGCAACATGCATTATAAAGCATTTGAAATGTTTAATAGCTACATCGCCAGAAATTCATAACATAATCATCTATTCCGATGGGTTTTTCTATCAAAATAGAAATGCCATTTTATGAAATGGCTTGCTGGCTTTCTGTGTTGAAACCAACATTACTATCGAGCAAAAGTATTTAGTTAGAGGACATACCCAGATGGAGTGTGACGCTACACACTCTCTTATTGAAAGGAAAGTTGGTAAAAAGCAGCTAAATCTTCCATCTCAATTTGTGCAACTCATCCGAGAGGCAAGAAAATCTCCATCAACGCTACAGGCAATCCAACTGGATTATACTTATTTTCAAGACTTTGAAAGTATTCCTAAGAAATACTCATCCATTCGGCCAGGTGAGAACAATTTTTCGGATGGAAATGTTTATATACAAATCAAACTGACTTTTCAGGTAAACGCCAAGGGGATCCTACCGTAAACATGGTGAGGGCTTTGGCATACGACCCTTCTGAAGTAATATATTTTAAGACAGATACATGTAAGGAACCCACAGCTCCAGGCAGATTGTATGAAAACAAGATACCAATATCCAAAAAAAAGTGGGATAGCTTACAAGACCTAAAAAAATGTTACCTGCAGACTGTCACGCTTTTTATGAAAATTTACCTTATATCAATTAATAAAAGTACCTTTTATATTTTTCTTTATTCAAATCTATTCATTTTACTGAAATAAATCTTAATTTTTGTTAAAACATGATTTTTAAAATTAATTAGACTAAATGTAAACGTTTTACAAAAGCCCTAACTAACATTTTTTTTCAAACAATTCAAAATCAAAAGGCCCTATCTAACACAACTTTATTAAATGATGAAAAAATACAAAAAAAAATTTGCACGCAATATTCGTCTCTGTTTTTTATTCAAACTGCATCAAAACCTTTTTAAAATATCTAAAATTCTGACATATATTCAGTTTTTTCCTCCTCCTGTAAAATTTTTCAGATGTCAGTTACGTCCTTTCTAAATTAAGGTAACGATATGAGTTTAACCACATCTCCATTAAATGAGAGGAGACTCAGTGTAAATGGTAGAAATGCTTATTTTACAATGAGCGTAGAGAGCAGTGTTGAAAACAAAATTGCAAAAAAATTGAAATGATCCGCAATACAATAAAAACTATTTAAGTGCTAAACCTACCCCCTCTCCTTGTAAATGTTTTCCTTACTCTAACAGAGTTTTTGCGCAAAATAAAACATCTAAGGCTGTATCACCTACTTGCAATTGTTTTCCAACTATAAATAGTACTAGCAGTGACCCTAAAACTAGTAGTGAAAATTCGATCCCGCCTACTACTTGCTAAAAAAAAGTTCCATCTCCTATTAAGCAAACTCAAACTACAGTAGGTACCCAGAAAATTAGAACCCCAGATATAAAAATGAAGCCTGTAAGTAGCAATGACAAATCAACTCCAAAATCTACCCAAATTAGTTTGGATGGATATATTACTGTGATGAAGCGAAAACGCAGTCCTAGATCCTTTAACCCTTTCGCTACAAGTTTTTACTGGGTTGCTTAAAAAATCCAATTTTTTGGAGTTTTACTATTATTGGCCCTGGGAACAACAATCAATACTCAATTTTTCAAATTTTTTATCCTAAATGTGTTTTTTGGAATGTATCCATATGGATACAAATTTTGTGTATGGTAAAGAAAAATGCTAGTACAATATGTTTTTTTATAATTGAGATTTTATTTATTTTAGTAGTTTTAACATATAAAATTAAATTTTTTTCAATAAAAGCAAACATTGTATATACTTACATGCACAAACTAAAAATTATAAATCTAAAATTCATATAAATACAATAAATTTAGACAAAAATAACACATAAATCTATATTTAATACATAAAATACATATAATCTGAAAAATAAAATATCTTACCAACAATTTATTCATTTGATATATAATGGAATTCCTTGAAGAAATTTCTCGATCCATTGGGAATGCACAGGAAAACATTGCACTTTGAACACTTGTATCTAGTTTGTCCTTTACATCCTTTGACTTTGCATCTACCTTTATCCGTCGTGTGTTCTGGCCAATGCTGATTTCCGTCATATCGAACAGAAATTGAAGGTGTTGATTTACGTTTCTTATCGGAGGTCGTTGGACTGATTGGAATATCCTCATTTTGCATAATGTTGGGCGTCCACGCTTACGAGAACATTCCTGTTGATTAGACCGAGCTAAAAGACCATGCGCAATATCGTTACGAAAGCTCAGTAAGTCCATATACTTATTTTTCAAATTATTGTTTTCATGATCCATTCTATACTCTAACCACGAGTTACATACAACTAAATCGATGAAATGGTCAAAAATCTTAAGAGTCCACTTTCCAGATCTAATCGAAATTCTATATAAAGAAAGGAGAAAATCCATTTTGTCTACTCCTCCCATATTGATGTTGTACTCTGATACAATGCATGGTTGTGTTATTTCAAAACTTTTCTTTTTTTCAACACAAAATCGTGACACTTCGTTGACGGGCTCATGGCCATGGATTGATGACACGAGTTGTATAATTCCCTCATCAAGCCATCTAAGAAGAAAAATATTGTCTGCTCTTTCTATACGGAAGTCAAAAGTTCCACGGCCTTCTTTTTTCAAATCCTTTTCAGACTTAAAATCAATTTTGCCGAATCTATTCCCTCTTATAGTACCTGTAGCCCAAATTCCTTTTTGGCGTAAATATAATACTAAATTAAGAGTTGTAAAATAATTATCAAAATATATTTTATGATTTTTTTCCTCAGGAACAGTTTTTACAAGATGAATCACAATATCAGAGCAAAATCCTAGTTTTGAGCCAGTTAATATTGTTCCATTTCCCTGATATATCTCAAAATCATAAACTATGCCTTTGGAGCTACAAAGGCAAAATATTTTCATTCCCCATTTGATGGGTTTTTTAGGCATGTACTGTCTCAGAGTGGTTCTTCCTTTAAAAGGAACCATCATCTCATCAACACAGAGATTTTCATCTTTTGGAATAGCGTACGATTTTTTTGTAAACATATTTATTATAGGGCAAATTTTATAAAGCTTATCGCTTCGTGATTGGTCTATTGTGAACTTTAAATTATTTCGCAAAGAATGGAATCTATTCCTGGTCATATTTTCTGGGAATGATGGTATTACGGTGCCCATTGTCCAATACATTTCCAAACGCGGGTAGCCAATGGTACCAATCAATATTTCTAGAGCTAGAAATTTTAAAAGTTCTTCTTTAGTTAAACTGAGAGATTTCCCATATTTAGTCATTGATGCCTGGTTTGTTGAAGATACAAGTTGTTGAAGAAAGTCTTCTGTAAAGTACTCCAAAAAATACTCGACAGGCAATTTTATATTTTTCTTTGGGTACGTTTCAGAAAAAGAAGTCTCTGGATTAGTCCAAGAAGCTTTTTTCCAACGGAATTGGTCAGCCTTTTTAAGTGGAACTTGTGGTGATTGAAAAATTGTGGGATTCTCTTGAACGGTTCCATCAACTGCAAGACTTTCTTCGATCTCAATAACCCTATCACCTATATCATTATTATTATCAACATTAATTTCTTGAATGTTGATCTCATATGGACCTTCTCTAGAAAGTTCTTCTAACAAAAAGCTGTTATTATTATCAAAAGCATCATATAAGTTGTTTATAACTTCAGATTCTTCCGACTCTTCCAAGTCAGAAATATCGGAATCAGCAAAACTGGTTAAAATTTTTTCAATTTCAGAGTCCTTATTTTTTCTTGCCATTTTTCTAAATGAATTTAAATGGTATCAGAGCTAAAAATAGAACGTCTGCATCAAAGCAGCATCAAACGCAAAATGATTTTATTTGTATTGTGTGTATAATGTTTACAACCACAACTTACGTTTGTATCCATATGGATACTTGCAATGTTTAAAAAATCTGCAGACCCTTTTTTTGTTATAAAACAAAAAACTTTAAATGCAAAATATTAAAACAAACATTTCTCTTTATGATTGATCAGTTTTTGAAAAAAAAAAATGGTCCTATATACATGTAATATGTAAAATAAAAAAACCTTTTTTTACAAAAAAAAAAAAAAAAAAAAAAGGTTTTTTAAAATTGCTATATTTTTCTCAGTGTTGTAAAAATCTAAAAATTTTTTTATGAAAATTATTCGGAAGACCTTAAAAAACAATTATAAGTCGATATCCAAATCGATTCATTGATTTAGAGATTGCTAGATGACTCCAAAGTTGAGTGTATCCATATGGATACAATGTAGCGAAAGGGTTAAAACGGCCCCATCAGCTAAACATATCAGGGAGCAGAATACTGAAAAATGAGGTAGTCGATTTTCCCTTCTAGGTAATGGCTGAGATGATCCAGCACCATCAGGTAAGAGCTTTAGACCACCCCCGGTATACATTAGAGAGCAAAACTCAACCGATTTAATAAATATTGATATTATCGGTAAAAAATCGTTTCACGTTATCCCCCTTAAAAGAGGTAATATTCCAGAAACGAAAATCCAGATATATAGTGAAGATAACTTTCGAAAATTGATAGGTTATTATGAAACCGGTAAAAAAAACTTTTACACTTATCAATTGAAGAGCTGTAAAGGTTTGCAAGTAGTGCTTAAAGGTATTGACTCTAATGCTGACCAGTCAGAGATAAAAGAGGCTCTGGAATATAAAAAATGTGGAAAAAATACCCTAGCCTTTATTTCGTATTGAGCTAGAGCCAGGAGATGTAAACTTGAGAAAGGGCCAGAGTCACCCAATATATGCAATCGGGTACCTTCTGTATAGAAGAGTTTCTATTGAAGAACCCCACAAGCGTTCAGGACCCGTTCAATGTCATAACTGCATATTGTGAGTTTCCATCGGTATGCGTGGTTTGCGGCGAAATGCATTGCACTAGTGATTGCAAAAAGCCTAGATCCGATACGACCGCCAAAAAATTTAGCAATTGTGGCGGAGGCCACACAGCTAATTTTAGAGGCTTTCCTGTATACTCTTCGGAGAGACAGTTTTTCGTTAATAGAAGACAAGTTGCACAGATGCAGACGCGGACTTTACCTACGCCCTTAATACAGTCTAATGCTGGGGCAGTATCATTCGCAGACGTTCTACGACCCCGTCAACAACCCTTTACTTAATACACCCAGCAAAACCAAACCCTGTTAAAGATTATCAGTCTTACGCAAGTGTTGTGAACCCTAAAGCACTACCACAAGCTCAAAATGTTAATTTTAGTAGACTCCAAGCTACTATTGATTCTCTTGTGCAAACTATAAACAACTTTATGAACTCAACATGATGCGAATGCAGTCTACTCTATTGCAGGCTGTGTTAGGCAAACCATGAACTGTCTAAAAATATGTTAATGGAACGCGAACGGCATTCGCTAGCATAAGGACGAACTCGATTATTTTCTCAGAAACAAGCAAATAGATATAATGCTTGTTTCTGAAACTCATTGAACCCCTCGTAGCTCTTTCTCAATCCGAGGATACACGTTGTATGATACAAAAGATCCCACAAGCAGAGCATGTGGTGGCTCAGGCATATTAATTAAAACTCGATTAAAGCATTATCTTATGTGTGATTTTTGCGAAGATTATCTTCAAGCTACTACAATATGAGTAGAGGAGTTTGATATGAACCTAGTTATCTCATCAGTTTATGCTCCCCCGTAATTTAAGATATGTGAAAATCAGTTTACATCTTTTTTTAACTCATTAGGTTCACGCTTTCTGGCAGCTGGCGATTATTATGCTAAGCACACATTCTGGGGGTCACGCCTCATTACCCCGAGGGGCCGTGTTTTGGTTGATACAATTTCTAAAATGTGTATGGATGTGATTTCAAGTGGAGAACCGACATACTGGCCGTCAGATCGTAATAAAATACCGGATTTAATAGATTTTGGAATATCAAGAAATATCGCAAGGAACTTAGTTTGTGTAAAATCATCCCTGGAACTCTCCTCCGATCACACACCCACTATTGTTACTCTTTTTAATAGTATCCCCATCTGGTGACTTAGAGCTAACAGGTAAAGGAACAAATTGGCTCAAGTTTAACAAATTTATCAGTACTCATTGCTCGGAAAACATATCTCTAAGAACACCAGATGAAATCGACCTTTCGCTTAAGAATTTCAAATCTAATCTCAAACTAGCTGCTCGACTTGCTACTAAACCCCGCCCACAATTCAGACAAGAACCAATTCTTTCTGTTGATGTCGAACGAATCTTGAACGAAAAAAGAAGAGCTCGTAGAGAGTGGCAACTGCACAGATCTCCACAACTCTAAGCTCGATTGAATGAAAACACAAGAAATTTATGTAAATTACTTAAATCACGGAGAACAAACTCACTAAATAGATTCTTAGAAAATCTCGAGCCTACAGCCAAATGAGACTACTCGTTATGGCGTGCAACCCAGGATTTAAAAAGGCCTGCCTTATATAAGCCTCCTTTGCGAAAACCAAACGGAGGTTGGGCGAGAAATAATACTGTAAAAGGAGATCTGTTTGTTAAACACTTAAGAAATGTATTCACGCCAAATGATTCCAGCGCAGAGCAGTACCCGTTCGGTTTGAAATGCGAGAGGTCGAAAAGCCAATTTTTGATTTAATCCCCAAAAAAAGCATCTGGCATTGATAATATCAGTAATAAAATGCTCTTGGAGTTACTCCGGATAGCTGTAAAAATAATTTTGTTTATTTTTAATGCTATATTACGCCTTGAATATTATCCCCCAGAATGGAAAGTTTCACTCGTTAAAATGATACCCAAGCCAGGTAAAGATCACACAAAAGTTGAATCGTATAGGCCTATCAGTCTGTTATCATCTATCCAAACTTTTCGAAAAGCTACTAGTGAATATATTAAATGAAGCTGTTGCTGAAAACAATTTAATACCCGCACACCAGTTTGGTTTTAGAAAGAAACATGGCACAATTGAGCAAGTTCACAGACTGGTAAGTGAAATTAGAAAGGCTTATGAAGAGAAGGAATACTGTTCTGCACTTTTCATTGATGTCTCACAAGCTTTTGATAAAGTTTGGCATGAAAGACTACTCTTTAAAATCAAGAATATATTCCCATCTAATACACACAATTTACTCGAAAGCTATATAACAAATCGAAAATTTATAGTTAAGGAAAGCGATTTTATAAGCACTCCACAAAATATACATGCCGGTATTCCACAAGGTAGTATATTGGAAGCACTTTTGTATATCCTATACACCTCAGACATGCCAACAAATACTGACACACATACTTCCACATTTGCCGATGATACGGCGACCCTAAGTTGGCACAATAAGCCACTCAAGGCTTCTCGAATTTAACAGAATCACGTTTGTCAATTAGAAGTGTGGCTAAATGAGTGGAAAATAAAGGTGAATGAGCAGAAATGTGTTCATATTACTTTTACGTTAAGAAGAGAAACTTGCCGTTTAATCCGAATAAATAATCCAAACATACCCCAACATACAAGTGTCAAATATTTAGGCGTTCATCTTGATGTGAATTGACACGTGGAAGAATCATATAGGTGCAAAATTAAATCAGATGAAATTAAAAATCATTGAAATCAATTGGTTAATCGGAAGAAACTCAGACTCAGCCTCGATTGTAAACTATTGCTGTACAATTCGATAATAAAACCCATATGGTGTTATGGAATTCAACTCTGGGCAACGGCCTCCCATTCTAATGTTCAGGGAATTCAAAGAAAGCAGAACAACATTTTACGATTAATAACAGGTGCTCCCTGGTATGTAAGAAATTCAAATATACACTCAGATTTGAATGTTCCTCTAGTTGAAGATGAGGCCGTGAAATCTTCCCAAAGCTATTTAGGTAAACTGGAGACTCATCCAAATGAACTAGCGCGTAATCTACTTGGAAATCGCGGCCACCAGCGTCTGAGAAGGAGGGCCACAGCCGACTTGGCATACTAGTACAAAGGACCTATGCTTTGAGAAAAATTTGAGATAATACATGAATAATTGATATTTCGTCTGGCACTGGCTGGACTAAGTAACTTAGTTTTTAGCTTTTAAAATTTGTAATACTTATTTTTAATTCACCAGAGCACCAGAAAAGTTTAAGTGCGCCAGTCCAAAAAAAAATACTCTCCCCCATATCTCGAAATTTTGAGGGTATATTGCAACTTATAAAACCGGTTATATAATACACTCAGCTAGACCTACAACCTAGGTCATTTCGCAAGTTCTTTTTCAGTGCAGCACCGTGTTATTATTGAGGAAAGCGAGGTTTCGTCATCAAATTCTGATGAATACCTTTATTTTAATAACTTTATTTTGGCTTCTGATAATGTTTTAAAGTAACTTTTCAGAATGTTTGGACTATTTTGGATATTTGCATAAAATTGGCAAACAACTTTTACATAAATATAAATTTTGTAGTTAAATAACAAGTAATAATAATAGGCCTTTGCCTACTATTTTCCGCCGCAAAAAATTTCACGACGATTAGATAGATGCTAACGCAACTTTTTAGTGCCTTTTTTTTCTAAAGTATTATTGTGAAAGTTGTGTGTATCAAGATAAAAGTTAAATTTTTGTAAAAAATTTCGTTTGAAAAAAAAATTTTAATTTTCGGCAATGTATATTGGTGTAAGTATACATTTTTTAGTAATTTGTTTAATTAATACATATCAAAAATTTCAAAAATCTAATATTTATCATTTAGTCCCTGTGCAAGGTATCTAAATAAATTCTAAGCTTAATACAAATTGACAAAAGGTATTGGAATTTCTTTGAAAAAATAATTTAAAAAAATTTGAAATTTCATAAAAATTTAGAAGCCTGAATTTAGTTTAATAGATTTTATTTAGCCAGTTCGCACACACTCTAATGCAAAGTAAATGTACACCTAATCTTGTTTTTATACGGTACATACGAAAATAGATGATTTCAACAATCTCAAAAGACCTAAACAAATTATTCTGTAAAACACAATTTTTGTTCATCAGTACACCATTGTCCATTTTATTTTACATATTGAAATAATTTTGTAATTAAAAAAATGACTAAAACAAAAAAGACCGTGTAAAAATAGGATTAGGTGTATTTCTTCAAAAAATTATTTTTTATTAGAAAATTCGAAAAAACAAAGAATTTTATGTCTATATCTATAAGAACTTGTTTTTAATATTTTATCAAATTAAAATATTTTTTATGTTAAATATTTTCGTTTACATTTAAAAGAGAAAAGACAACAATTTCTAAGACTTGGCAGCTATTTTTATGCATTCTTAATTTTTAAACAGATATATCTATAATTACTTAGCAAGTCTATATCTACTTAAATTTGTATGGAATATTTATATAACATTCGAAAAAAACGAACCTATTATTGTATAATTGATTTTTTTTCATATTATTTTTTATAGAAAATAATTTTTATGGAAAATGTAAATGGCGGAAGAGGCCAAGGATGGCGAGGAGAGAGAGGAAGTAGGGGAAGAGAAAGCAATAGGGTAAGAGGTGGAAGGGGAAAATCCCTCCCAAACCAATCGGACATTCTTCGTCCGTCCAGATTGCGGAGGAGGATGATTTGTTTAGGAGGGATTTTCCTCATTCCTCCAATTAAAGAAATGAGCCGATAATAATTTTAGATTCGGAAGAGGAGTCGATGAGGCTATTACACCTCAACGAGAATCCATTTGAGTTAAGTTATGAGTAGTACGCCTCTATATAGCTTCACCGATAACAACACCCCAACCCTAAACCGATAACTACACCCCACCCCTCCACGCATTGGAATCATGTTCCTCATATTACGGCCTACCTTTAGACATATATTTCGTACTCGAAGTTTTTGTTTCCATCCCACAATCTGGCCGAGAAGATTTGGTGACCAAAAATAGAAATTTAAAGATTTTTAACAATCCAGAGACGGAAGCAATTTGCACGCATTGGAATCATGTTCCTCATGTTACTACCTATCTTTAGACATATATTTAGCTCTCGAAGTTTTTGTTTCTATCCCACAATCTGGCCAGGAAGATTTTTTTTTGCCAAAAATAGAAATTTCAAGATTTTTAAAAATCGAGAGTCGGAGGCAATTTGCACGCATTGGAATCATGTTTCTCATATTACGGCCTATCTTGAGACATATATTTCATTCTCGAAGTTTTTGTTTCCATCCCATAATCTGGCTAGGAAGATTTGGTGACCAAAAATTGAAATTTCAAGACTTTTAAAAATCCAGAGTCAGAAGCAATTTGCAAGCATTGGAATCATGTTCCTCATGTTACTACTTACCTTTAGACATATATTTCGTTCTCGAAGTTTATGTTTCCATCCCACAACCTGGCCGAGAATATTTGGTGACCAAAAATAGAAATTTCAAGATTTTTAATAATCCAGAGACGGAAGCAATTTGCACGCATTGGAATCATGTTCCTCATATTACTACCTATCTTTAGACATATATTTCGCTCTCGAAGTTTATGTTTCCATCCCACAATCTGGCCGAGAAAATTTGGTGACCAAAAATAGAAATTTCAAGATTTTTAACAATCCAGAGACGGAAGCAATTTGCACGCATTGGAATCATGTTCCTCATGCTACTACCTATCTTTAGACATATATTTCGCTCTCGAAGTTTTTGTTTCTATCCCACAATCTGGCCAGGAAGATTTTTTTTGCCAATAATAGAAATTTCAAGATTTTTAAAAATCCAGAGTCGGAAGCAATTTGCACGCATTGGAATCATGTTCCTCATGTTACTTAGCCATATATTTCGTTCTCGAAGTTTTTGTTTCCATCCCATAATCTGGCCAGGACAATTTTTTGGCCAAAAATAGAAATTTTAAGATTTTTAACAATCCAGAGTCGGAAGCAATTTGCACGCATTGTAATCATGTTCCTCATGTTACTACCTATCTTTAGCCATATATTTCGTTCTCGAAGTTTTTGTTTCCATCCCACAATCTGGCCAGGAAAAATTCTTGGCCAAAAATAGAAATTTTAAGATTTTTAACAATCCAGAGTCGGAAGCAATTTGCACGCATTGGGATCATGTTCCTCATGTTACTACCTATCTTTAGACATATATTTCGTACTCGAAGTTTTTGTTTCCATCCCACAATCTGGCCAGGAAGATTTTTTTGCCAAAAATAGAAATTTGAAAATTTTTAAAAATCCAGAGTCGGAAGCAATTTGCAAGCATTGGAATCATGTTCCTCATGTTACTACCTATCTGTAGACATATATTTCGTTCTCGAAGTTTATGTTTCCATCCCACAATCTGGCTGAGAAGATTTGGTGACCAAAAATAGAAAAGCTTAAAAGTTTTATAGTTGATCTTTATTGTTGTTGTGTGATGGGTTATAGTTCGGCTTAAGACCATAAATTTTAAAAAGTAAAAACTAAATTTTTAATTTTTTTTTTATTTTAATATAAATTTTTCGAATCAGCTTCGCTGTTCATCTTCAGGAAAAACTAAATAAAAATGCAATAATAACACATATAATAAATATATATAATAAATAAATATATATATATTAATGATTACATACATTTAATTATCTGTCCATAAAGAGCGGAGTTGAAAAATGACTATATTGCTTAACGTTTATTTATCAACTAGTTTTCAATTTTAGTCGTCGGTATTTGTTTACAGTGTGTCGGTATATCTGAGCACACTTGTCGGTATCAGTTTTGTAGTTAAGTCTCTTATTATATGATATATCAATTATATGTAACATCTCAATCAGTGATGAGTTTTGGAAATTTGTGTTTTGTACCGAACTAATGGCAAAATTGTACCAAAACGTCTTATATTTTGTCAAAACTATATTCTTAACCCTGCACCATACTAAAAAATATAGTATTTTATTCCAAATTACATTTGAAAAATTTTATTTGCATATTTAAGCTTTAAAAAACAAACAAAAAATTCAAAAAGTTTTAAAACATAACAGTCTTTTAATTGATATATATATATATATATATATATATATATATATATATATATATGCATTGCGCATAAAATGCGCTGTGTCCAGTAAAATGTCTTCAGAGTAAACACTAGAATAATGAAAAGTTTAAGGACAGTCCCCAAAGTAACAAAATGTCTTCATAGTAACTTGTGGAACGAAAACCCGTCCCCGCAATATGTGCTGTGCACATATATATATATGCACATATATGTATATATATATATATATATATATATATATATATATATATATATTATATATATATATATATATGCATTGCCCATACTTTGAAGACATCTGTATATACAGCCAAAAAAGTCCCTATAAAATGCGCTGTGTCCAGTAAAATGTCTTCAGAGTAAACACTAGAATAAAGAAAAGTTTAAGGACAGTCCCCAAAGTAACAAAATGTCTTCATAGTAACTTGTGGAACGAAAACCCGTCCCCGCAATATGTGCTGTGCACATATATATATATATATATATATATATATATATATATATATATATATTTATATATATATATTTATATATATATATATATATGCATTGCCCATACTTTGAAGACATCTGTATATACAGCCAAAAAAGTCCCTATAAAATGCGCTGTGTCCAGTAAAATGTCTTCAGAGTAAACACTAGAATAATGAAAAGTTTAAGGACAAGTCCCCAAAGTAACAAAATGTCTTCATAGTAACTTGTGGAACGAAAACCCGTCCCCGCAATATGTGCTGTGCACATATATATATATATATATATATATATATATATATATATATATATATATAATCATTACCCATACTTTGAAGACATCTGTATATACAGCCAAAAAAGTCCCTATAATATGCGCTGTATCCAGTAAAATGTCTTCAGTGTAAACAGTAGAATAACGAAAAGTTTAAGGACAGTCTTCAAAGTAACAAAATGTCTTCATAGTAACTTGTGGAACGAAAAACCGTCCCCGCAACATGCTCCCTGCACACATATATATATATATATATATATATATATATATATATATATATATATATATATATATATATATATATATTAAATATGCAAGTACAAATTTTTGAATACATTATAAAAAAAAATAAAGTCATTTTCGTGTATTCAATTACCATATTTAATATGGTATTACAAAAGTTTTCTAATTATATTACAATGAATAAAAAAAATAATTTTGGTAAACACTTAATCTAATAATGCATCCTTTTCTATATCAGAGTTTTTTAAATTTGTTTGGGTTATTAATTTAAATCGTCGTTGTCATAATAAGATCTGGAATTTGATTTCAATAAATCTTTTGTTTGGATTAAAGATGATAATGTATTTATTTGTAGTCTATTTCTCAATTTGCTTTTAACTAAATTTTGTAAAGAAAATACTCTCGCTACACTTGCTGACGAGTGCGGTGTAGAAAGAACACCTTGAACAATACGAAAAATATTTGGGAATAAAACTTCATTTAAACTATTCTTAACCATTGAAATTTTGTTTCAAAATTCACATATATTCAAATTTTTAAACGTTTTTAAGTCTTCTAATTCGGATATTGCCCTGTACTCATTATTAATGTTTTCGACGTTTTTAGCTTTTTTCAAGAACAACTTAATCACAAAAGGAACAATGCTATTAGTGTCGCCACTCAATACATGTTCCGGTAACGTAATTTTTAAATTTCAAAATGTCATCTTCTGGAATGGATTTTGAAGCGATGAATAATTCGACTACTGCACCGCAATAAACTTCTTCATTTGGAAGTTGATGGTTATTAAGGTTTATATTATCAATATTCACATTATCAATAACACGTTTGCATAAAAAATTAAAAAAAAATAGAAAAGACAATCTTTTCGTTATTATGTGTTTCTTCGCTTTGCATTTCTAGATTTATGTCGTTTATAATTTTTAGAACATAAGATAAAAATAACAAATACATCTTCATCACATTATCTTTCAAGCTTTTTAATATGAAATCAGCTTTTTCATTATCTTTAGATTCATAACTAAAAAGAGTGAAGAAATAAGTAAGTGGGTCCCACTGTTCGAGTATTATGTCCATTGCAGCTTTGCGGGATAGCCATCTTGTTGGTGCATATTTTAGTATTGCATGTTCCAAATAATTAAAATATTGTTGAAATTTTATGAATTCTTCTTTCCGAGATGAGCTGTTACAAAATACTTGATTTATGCTTCTTATAAGTTCATTAATTGTTTTTGGAAAACACTCGGAAGCGTGTTGAGAAGCTGAATTTAAATTATGACAAATACAGCCACTTACATATATGCTGGTTGGACTTCCTTTAACTGAGCCTGAACACCATTAGTTTTTCCCATCATCACTGAACAGTTGTCTGCACCGAAACCAATCATATTTTCAATTGGAATTTTCTTATCTTCCAAATTTTTTATAATAGCATTAAAAATAGAAAGGGCAGTTCCATTAGAAACTTGAGTTATCATACAGACGAATCAAAATTGACTTTTTTTTTTGATACAGTACAATCAGTACTTTCGTCGACAATAATGGAATAATATTAATTTTTGCAAATATCAACAATTTGGTTCGTGTTGGCGGGACCAGTGCAATCTGTAATAATTTTTGTGGCTTTCTTGCGATGGATGTTAAAACTTTTGACAATATTGGAATCGCTAATTCCATTTTTTAACAGCATATTTAAATGGTTTACAACAGCAAATGGTAAAGTATGCTCTGCCGCAAAATTTGTTACCATTATTTCCAAATTCTTGGCCTTATTATGAACAGAATCAGCAAACGATACTTTTGAAACAAAGTGGTCAATTCTTGTTGTAGATTTAGCTTGATTTTCTAACTTCTTATGACCCTCCGATTCACCATGCCTTTGGATGTGAAATTGGCATCCAGTAATTTTAGCATTACACAAAATACACATTTTTCCGCTTCCTTGTTCTTTTAACCAATGATAAGTTTTTATCCAATTACTATTAAATTTTCTATTAACTTTTTGCTTGGGAGACGGCGCCAAATCACATTCAGTGGATTTTTCTGTTCTGTAAAAAGAGTTTGTGTGATTACAATTGAAAATTATGCAATTGTTATATTCTTATACTTCAACAAATTTGTCCATGTTTGTTTCAAAAAATTTTCTATTTTTTTTAAATATTCACTTTTTCAGAAAATAAAAATATATATATACATAAAAAAAAACTAAGAAAATGTCACTCGATTTATTTTTGTATTGCTTTGATTTAAAATACCGTTTGAAAAAGTCAATTTCTTTTGAAATTCACTATAAATTGAGAGACAATGAAAGGGGTTACATTTGACAACAAAACATCGTTGCAATTAAATTTAGTGTTAATTGAATGGACTTCTTTAATTTTTGTTGAGGATTTGGGATTAATGTGTAGTCAAAAAAGTACTGAGTGTACCACTAAACTCGTAATTGTGCCAAAAATGGCACAATTGTACCACAAATCTCATCACTGATCTCAATAGTGTATCTCTTAGCATAATTACTCTCTTTTTGTAATATGCTCACATCTTTAAAATTTGGTTTGTGTCCTGTTATTGTACTATGGGCCGCGAGTGCTGTTTTTTGTTCTATAGGTTTGTTTATAGCAGTGATCGGCAAACTAATACAACCATATTTTTGCAATTGTATGGGTGAGTTACGCTCTCCCTTTCTTAATTCACTGAAAGAAATGTGTTTGTAATTTTCCTAAAGCTATGTACATATTAACAAACATAAAAAACAAAGGATGAGAACAAAAAAATCATAACAAAAAAATAACAAAAGTAAGTATATATATATATAAATAAATCAATAAACAAATAAATAAACAAAGAAAGAAAAAAATAAATAAACAAATAAATAAATAAAAAAATAAAGAAATAAAAAAAGAAATATTAAAGATTTTAATATACTCCTTTTTTTCTATTTTATATTCTTCAAAATCAACAATCATTTGTTCATAAAATGGTTTTTTAGGGTCAAAATTAGTTATTCTTGCGTCATTAGAAATATTTTCATATTCCCTTTAACATAAAAGATAATGCCTCTCTAAATAATACTTACATACGCGTGGCATCGTACGCTGGCTTAATACATTAGTTTGCCGAAAAAATTTTCGACAAACTCCCATTCTTCGTAAGACATTTCGTTCAGTGTAATGTACGTACTATCTGTCGACACCACCTTACTGAACGAAAGCTCAACTGAGACTGATTTATTATTTTTATTTTCATGCTATCTGTGTTAGTATGTTAGTATAGTATATTAGTATGTTAGTCACGGAATCTAAAAATGGTAGTTGGTCATGATTCTCAGTTTCTTTGGTAAATTGTATTTGTCGATTGAATGAGATTATATAATACAATTTACCAAAGAAACTGAGAATCATGACCAACTACCATTTTTAGATTCCGTGATCATTAGAATAGATAATCAACTAAAATTGAACAGTTATCAGAAACCCACTGCTTCAGGCTGACTTATAAGTTTCTATTTAAAACATCCTAGGCGGATTATTGTGAATACTGCTACTAACTTCATACGAAGGGTAATAAAAATTAGTAAAGAAAATATGAACAAAATCATTTGCATTTCAAAAAAGAATAATTTTCCAAAGAAAACAATTTTGGAACTAATAAAACATGTAAAAACGGCAAAAATGAACAATAAAGAAGAAAAACCAGCAAAAATAGATAAACCATTAACGGACATACATGGACTTTCGGAAAGAATAAAAAACTCAGATATTTATGATAAAGAAAAATATGAAATAGCTCTTAAAACCTGCAATAATGCAAATAAATTGTTTAGCAAAACAAAATTGGAAAATGAAGAAAAATTGCATGTTGTATATAAAATTAATTGCGATGGTGATGGAAACAACACTTGCAATAAAGTATATGTTGGTACCACAAAAACTAAATTAAAAACACGGCTATCATTGCACAAGTCAGACTACAAGGCTATAAACCAGTGATCGGCAAAGAGTCGCCCATGGGCGACTCACTTATACTAACATACTAACACAGATAGCATGAAAATAAAAATAATAAATCAGTCTCAGTTGAGCTTTCGTTCAGTAAGGTGGTGTCGACAGATAGTACGTACATTACACTGAACGAAATGTCTTACGAAGAATGGGAGTTTGTCGAAAATTTTTTCGGCAAACTAATGTATTAAGCCAGCGTACGATGCCACGCGTATGTAAGTATTATTTAGAGAGGCATTATCTTTTATGTTAAAGGGAATATGAAAATATTTCTAATGACGCAAGAATAACTAATTTTGACCCTAAAAAACCATTTTATGAACAAATGATTGTTGATTTTGAAGAATATAAAATAGAAAAAAAGGAGTATATTAAAATCTTTAATATTTCTTTTTTTATTTCTTTATTTTTTTATTTATTTATTTGTTTATTTATTTATTTTTTTCTTTCTTTGTTTATTTATTTGTTTATTGATTTATTTATATATATATATACTTACTTTTGTTATTTTTTTGTTATGATTTTTTTGTTCTCATCCTTTGTTTTTTATGTTTGTTAATATGTACATAGCTTTAGGAAAATTACAAACACATTTCTTTCAGTGAATTAAGAAAGGGAGAGCGTAACTCACCCATACAATTGCAAAAATATGGTTGTATTAGTTTGCCGATCACTGCTATAAACAAACCTATAGAACAAAAAACAGCACTCGCGGCCCATAGTACAATAACAGGACACAAACCAAATTTTAAAGATGTGAGCATATTACAAAAAGAGAGTAATTATGCTAAGAGATACACTATTGAGATCAGTGATGAGATTTGTGGTACAATTGTGCCATTTTTGGCACAATTACGAGTTTAGTGGTACACTCAGTACTTTTTTGACTACACATTAATCCCAAATCCTCAACAAAAATTAAAGAAGTCCATTCAATTAACACTAAATTTAATTGCAACCATGTTTTGTTGTCAAATGTAACCCCTTTCATTGTCTCTCAATTTATAGTGAATTTCAAAAGAAATTGACTTTTTCAAACGGTATTTTAAATCAAAGCAATACAAAAATAAATCGAGTGACATTTTCTTAGTTTTTTTTATGTATATATATATTTTTATTTTCTGAAAAAGTGAATATTTAAAAAAAATAGAAAATTTTTTGAAACAAACATGGACAAATTTGTTGAAGTATAAGAATATAACAATTGCATAATTTTCAATTGTAATCACACAAACTCTTTTTACAGAACAGAAAAATCCACTGAATGTGATTTGGCGCCGTCTCCCAAGCAAAAAGTTAATAGAAAATTTAATAGTAATTGGATAAAAACTTATCATTGGTTAAAAGAACAAGGAAGCGGAAAAATGTGTATTTTGTGTAATGCTAAAATTACTGGAAGCCAATTTCACATCCAAAGGCATGGTGAATCGGAGGGTCATAAGAAGTTAGAAAATCAAGCTAAATCTACAACAAGAATTGACCACTTTGTTTCAAAAGTATCGTTTGCTGATTCTGTTCATAATAAGGCCAAGAATTTGGAAATAATGGTAACAAATTTTGCGTTGTAAACCATTTAAATATGCTGTTAAAAAATGGAATTAGCGATTCCAATATTGTCAAAAGTTTTAACATCCATCGAAAGAAAGCCACAAAAATTATTACAGATTGCACTGGTCCCGCCAACACGAAGCAAATTGTTGATATTTGCAAAAATTAATATTATTCCATTATTGTCGACGAAAGTACTGATTGTACTGTATCAAAAAAAAAAGTCAATTTTGATTCGTCTGTATGATAACTCAAGTTTCTAATGGAACTGCCCTTTCTATTTTTAATGCTATTATAAAAAATTTGGAAGATAAGAAAATTCCAATTGAAAATATGATTGGTTTCGGTGCAGACAACTGTTCAGTGATGATGGGAAAAACTAATGGTGTTCAGGCTCAGTTAAAGGAAGTCCAACCAGCATATATGTAAGTGGCTGTATTTGTCATAATTTAAATTCAGCTTCTCAACACGCTTCCGAGTGTTTTCCAAAAACAATTAATGAACTTATAAGAAGCATAAATCAAGTATTTTGTAACAGCTCATCTCGGAAAGAAGAATTCATAAAATTTCAACAATATTTTAATTATTTGGAACATGCAATACTAAAATATGCACCAACAAGATGGCTATCCCGCAAAGCTGCAATGGACAGAATACTCGAACAGTGGGACCCACTTACTTATTTCTTCACTCTTTTTAGTTATGAATCTAAAGATAATGAAAAAGCTGATTTCATATTAAAAAGCTTGAAAGATAATGTAATGAAGATGTATTTGTTATTTTTATCTTATGTTCTAAAAATTATAAACGACATTAATCTAGAAATGCAAAGCGAAGAAACACATAATAACGAAAAGATTGTCTTTTCTATTTTTTTTTAATTTTTTATGCAAACGTGTTATTGATAATGTGAATATTGATAATATAAACCTTAATAACCATCAACTTCCAAATGAAGAAGTTTATTGCGGTGCAGTAGTCGAATTATTCATCGCTTCAAAATCCATTCCAGAAGATGACATTTTGAAATTTAAAAATTACGTTACCGGAACATGTATTGAATGGCGACACTAATAGCATTGTTCCTTTTGTGATTAAGTTGTTCTTGAAAAAAGCTAAAAACGTCGAAAACATTCATAATGAGTACAGGGCAATATCCGAATTAGAAGACTTAAAAACGTTTAAAAATTTGAATATATGTGAATTTTGAAACAAAATTTCAATGGTTAAGAATAGTTTAAATGAAGTTTTATTCCCAAATATTTTTCGTATTGTTCAAGGTGTTCTTTCTACACCGCACTCGTCAGCAAGTGTAGCGAGAGTATTTTCTTTACAAAATTTAGTTAAAAGCAAATTGAGAAATAGACTACAAATAAATACATTATCATCCTTAATCCAAACAAAAGATTTATTGAAATCAAATTCCAGATCTTATTATGACAACGACGATTTAAATTAATAACCCAAACAAATTTAAAAAACTCTGATATAGAAAAGGATGCATTATTAGATTAAGTGTTTACCAAAATTATTTTTTTTATTCATTGTAATATAATTAGAAAACTTTTGTAATACCATATTAAATATGGTAATTGAATACACGAAAATGACTTTATTTTTTTTTATAATGTATTAAAAAATTTGTACTTGCATATTTAATATGTATATATATATATATATATATATATATATATATATATATCAATTAAAAGACTGTCATGTTTTAAAACTTTTTGAATTTTTTGTTTGTTTTTTAAAGCTTAAATATGCAAATAAAATTTTTCAAATGTAATTTGGAATAAAATACTATATTTTTTTAGTATGGTGCAGGGTTGAGAATATACTTTTGGCAAAATGTAAGACGTTTTGGTACAATTTTGCCATTAGTTCGGTACAAAACACAAATTTCCAAAACTCATCACTGATTGAGATGTTACATATAATTGATGTATCATATAATAAGAGACTTAACTACAAAACTGATACCGACAAGTGTGCTCAGATATACCGACACACTGTAAACAAATACCGACGACTAAAATTGAAAACTAGTTGATAAATAAACGTTAAGCAATATAGTCATTTTTCAACTCCGCTCTTTATGGACAGATAATTAAATGTATGTAATCATTTATATATATATATTTATTATATGTGTTATTATTTTATTTTTATTTAGTTTTTCCTGAAGATGAACAGCGAAGCTGATTCGAAATACTGATATTAAAATAAAAATAATTAAAAATTTAGTTTTTACTTTTTAAATTTTATGGTCTTAAGCCGAACTATAACCCATCATACAACAACAATAAAGATCAACTATAAAACTTTTAAGCTTTTCTATTTTTGGTCCCCAAATCTTCTCAGCCAGATTGTGGGATGGAAACATAAACTTCGAGAACGAAATATATGTCTAAAGGTAGGTAGTAACATGACGAACATGATTCCAATGCTTGCAAATTGCTTCCGACTCTGGATTTTTAAAAGTCTTGAAATTTAAATTTTTGGTCACCAAATCTTCTCGGCCAGATTGTGGGATGGAAACAAAAATTTCGAGAACGAAATATATGTCTAAAGATAGGTAGTAACATGAGGAACATGATTCCAATGCGTGCAAATTGCTTTCGACTCTAGATTTTTAAAAATCTTCAAATTTCTATTTTTGGCAAAAAAAATCTTCCTGGATGGAAACAAAAACTTCGAGCACGAAATATATGTCTAAAGATAGGTAGTAACATGAGGAACATGATTCCAATGCGTGCAAATTGCTTCCGACTCTGGATTGTTAAAAATCTTAAAATTTCTATTTTTGGCCAAAAAATTTTCCTGGCCAGATTGTGGGATGGAAACAAAAACTTCGAGAACGAAATATATGGCTAAAGATAGGTAGTAACATGAGGATCATGATTCCAATAAAGACCAACTATAAAACTTTTAAACTTTTTTATTTTTGGTCACCAAATTTTCTCAGCCAGATTGTGGGATGGAAACATAAACTTCGAGAACGAAATATATGTCTAAAGGTAGGTAGTAACATGAGGAACATGCTTACAATGCTTGCAAATTGCTTCCGACTCTGGAATTTTAAAAGTCTTGAAATTTCAATTTTTGGTCACCAAATCTTCTCGGCCGGATTGTGGGATGGAAACAAAAACTTCGAGAACAAAATATGTGTCTCAAGATAGGTCGTAACATGAGGAACATGATTCCAATGCGTGCAAATTGCTTCCGACTCTGGATTTATAAAAATCTTCAAATTTCTATTTTTGGCAAAAAAAATCTTCCTGGCCAGATTGTGGGATGGAAAAAAAAAACTTCGAGTACGAAATATATGTTTAAAGATAGGTAGCAACATGAGGAACATGATTCCAATGCGTGCAAATTGCTTCCGACTCTGGATTGTTAAAAATCTTAAAATTTCTATTTTTGGCCAAAAAAATTTCCTGGCCAGATTATGGGATGGAAACAAAAACTTCGAGAACGAAATATATAGCTAAGTAACATGAGGAACATGATTCCAATGCGTGCCAATTGCTTCCGACTCTGGATTTTTAAAAATCTTGAAATTTCTATTATTGGCAAAAAAAATCTTCCAGGTCAAATTGTGGGATAGAAACAAAAACTTCGAGAGCGAAATATATGTCTACAGATAGGTAGTAACATGAGGAACATGATTCCAATGTGTGCAAATTGCTTACTTCTCTGGATTGTTAAAAATCTTTAAATTTCTATTTTTGGTCACCAAATCTTCTCGGCCAGATTGTGGGATGGAAACATAAACTTCGAGAGCGAAATATATGTATAAAGATAGGTAGTAACATGAGGAACATGATTCCAATGCGTGCAAATTGCTTCCGTCTCTGGATTGTTAAAAATCTTGAAATTTCTATTTTTGGTCACCAAATATTCTCGGCGAGGTTGTGGGATGGAAACATAAACTTCGAGAACTAAATATATGTCTAAAGGTAGGTAGTAACATGAGGAGCATGATTCCAATGCTTGCAAATTGCTTCCGACTCTGGATTTTTAAAAGTCTTGAAATTTCAATTTTTGGTCACCAAATCTTCCCAGCCAGATTGTGGGATGGAACCAAAAACTTCGAGAACGAAATATATGTCTCAAGATAGGCCGTAATATGAGGAACATGATTCCAATGCGTGCAAATTGCCTCCGACTCTGGATTTTTAAAAATCTTGAAATTTCTATTTTTGGCAAAAAAAAATCTTCCTGGCCAGATTGTGGGATAGAAACAAAAACTTCGAGAGCGAAATATATGTCTAAAGATAGGTAGTAGCATGAGGAACATGATTCCAATGCGTGCAAATTGCTTCCGTCTCTGGATTGTTAAAAATCTTGAAATTTCTATTTTTGGTCACCAAATTTTCTCGACCAGATTGTGGGATGGAAACATAAACTTCGAGAGCGAAATATATGTCTAAAGATAGGTAGTAATATGAGGAACATGATTCCAATGCGTGCAAATTGCTTCCGTCTCTGGATTGTCAAAAATATTTAAATTTCTATTTTTGGTCACCAAATCTTCTCGGCCAGATTGTGGGATGGAAACTAAAACTTCGAGTACGAAATATATGTCTAAAGGTAGGCCGTAATATGAGGAACATGATTCCAATGCGTGCAAATTGCCTCCGACTCTTGATTTTTAAAAATCTTGAAATTTCTATTTTTGGCAAAAAAAAATCTTCCTGGCCAGATTGTGGGATAGAAACAAAAACTTCGAGAGCTAAATATATGTCTAAAGATAGGTAGTAACATGAGGAACATGATTCCAATGCGTGCAAATTGCTTCCGTCTCTGGATTGTTAAAAATCTTTAAATTTTTATTTTTTATTAATATAAACAATAATTATTAACAAAAACAATAAAATTAAAAAATATTTTTTTAAAATAAAATTTAAAATTTAATTAAAAATAAAACATTATATATAACGATTATTTTTTTTTTTTACAATGTAAAACAAAACGATTATTTTAAAATGCAAATTGCGTGTGAGGTGAAGCTGCCGTTATCGGTGGAGGGGTGGGGTGTAGTTATCGGTTTAGGGTTGGGGTGTTGTTATCGGTGAAATTATATAGAGGCGTACTACTCATAACTTAACTCAAATGGATTCTCGTTGAGGTGTAATAGCCTCATCGACTCCTCTTCCGAATCTAAAATTATTATCGGCTCATTTCTTTAATTGGAGGAATGAGGAAAATCCCTCCTAAGCAAATCATCCTCCTCCGCAATCTAGACGGACGAAAAATGTCCGATGGGTTTGGGTGGGATTTTACCCTTCCACCTCTTACCCTATTGCTTTCTCTTCCCCTACTTCCTCTCTCTCCTCGCCATCCTTGGCCTCTTCCGCCATTTACATTTTCCATAAAAATTATTTTCTATAAAAAATAATATGAAAAAAAATCAATTATACAATAATAGGTTCGTTTTTTTCGAATGTTATATAAATATTCCATACAAATTTAAGTAGATATAGACTTGCTAAGTAATTATAGATATATCTGTTTAAAAATTAAGAATGCATAAAAAAAGCTGCCAAGTCTTAGAAATTGTTGTCTTTTCTCTTTTAAATGTAAACAAAAATATTTAACATAAAAAATATTTTAATTTGATAAAATATTAAAAACAAGTTCTTATAGATATAGACATAAAATTCTTTGTTTTTTCGAATTTTCTAATAAATAATAATTTTTGAAGAAATATACCTAATCCTATTTTTACACGGTCTTTTTTGTTTCAGTCATTTTTTTAATTACAAAATTATTTCAATATGTAAAATAAAATGGACAGTGGTGTACTGATGAACAAAAATTGTGTTTGTTTTACATAATAATTTGTTTAGGTCTTTTGAGATTGTTGAAATCATCTATTTTCGTATGTACCGTATAAAAACAAGATTAGGTGTACATTTGCTTTGCATTAGAGTGTGTGCGAACTGGCTAAATAAAATCTATTAAACTAAATTAAGGCTTCTAAATTTTTATGAAATTTCAAATTTTTTTAAATTATTTTTTCAAAGAAATTCCAATACCTTTTGTCAATTTGTATTAAGCTTAGAATTTATTTAGATACCTCGCACAGGGCCTAAATGATAAATATTAGATTTTTGAAATTTTTGATATGTATTAATTAAACAAATTACTAAAAAATGTATACTTACACCAATATACATTGCCGAAAATTAAATTTTTTTTTTTCAAACGAAATTTTCTACAAAAATTTAACTTTTATCTTGATACACACAACTTTCACAATAATACTTTAGACAAAAAGGCACTAAAAACGTTGCGTTAGCATCTATCTAATTAGTCGGAAAATAGTAGGCAATGGCCTATTATTATTACTTGTTATTTAACTACAAAGTTTGTATTTATGTAAAAGTTGTTTGCCAATTTTATGCAAATATCCAAAATAGTCCAAACATTCTGAAAAGTTACTTTAAAACATTATCAGAAGCCAAAATAAAGTTATTAAAATAAAGGTATTCATCAGAATTTGATGACGAAACCTCGCTTTCCTCAATAATAACACGGTGCTACACTGAAAAAGAACTTGCGAAATGACCTAGGTTGTAGGTCTAGCTGAGTGTATTATATAACCGGTTTTATAAGTTGCAATATACCCTCAAAATTTCGAGATATGGGGGAAAGAGTATTTTTTTGGACTGGCGCACTTAAACTTTTCTGGTGCTCTGTGAATTAAAAATAAGTATTACAAATCTTAAAAGCTAAAAACTAAGTTACTTAGTCCAGCCAGTGCCAGACGAAATATCAATTATTCATGTATTATCTCAAATTTTTCTCAAAGCATAGGTCCTTTGTACTAGTATGCCAAGTCGGCTGTGGCCCTCCTTCTCAGACGCTGGTGGCCGCGGTTTCCAAGTAGATTACGCGCTAGTTCATTTGGATGAGTCTCCAGTTTACCTAAATAGCTTTGGGCAGATTTCACGGCATCATCTTCAACTAGAGGAACATTCAAATCTGAGTGTATATTTGAATTTCTTACATACAAGGGAGCACCTGTTATTAATCGTAAAATGTTGTTCTGCTTTCTTTGAATTCCCTGAACATTAGAATGGGAGGCCGTTGCCCAGAGTTGAATTCCATAACACCATATGGGTTTTATTATCGAGTTGTACAGAAATAGTTTACAATCGAGGCTGAGTCTGGAGTTTCTTCCGATTAACCAATTGATTTCAATGATTTTTAATTTCATCTGATTTAATTTTGCACCTATATGATTCTTCCACGTGTCAATTCACATCAAGATGAACGCCTAAATATTTGACACTTGTATGTTGGGGTATGTTTGGATTATTTATTCGGATTAAAGGGCAAGTTTCTCTTCTTAACGTAAAAGTAATATGAACACATTTCTGCTCATTCACCTTTATTTTCCACTCATTTAGCCACACTTCTAATTGACAAACGTGATTCTGTTAAATTCGAGAAGCCTTGAGTGGCTTATTGTGCCAACTTAGGATCGCCGTATCATCGGCAAATGTGGAAGTATGTGTGTCAGTATTTGTTGGCATGTCTGAGGTGTATAGGATATACAAAAGTGCTTCCAATATACTACCTTGTGGAATACCGGCATGTATATTTTGTGGAGTGCTTATAAAATCGCTTTCCTTAACTATAAATTTTCGATTTGTTATATAGCTTTCGAGTAAATTGTGTGTATTAGATGGGAATATATTCTTGATTTTAAAGAGTAGTCTTTCATGCCAAACTTTATCAAAAGCTTGTGAGACATCAATGAAAAGTGCAGAACAGTATTCCTTCTCTTCATAAGCCTTTCTAATTTCACTTACCAGTCTGTGAACTTGCTCAATTGTGCCATGTTTCTTTCTAAAACCAAACTGGTGTGCGGGTATTAAATTGTTTTCAGCAACAGCTTCATTTAATAGATTCACTAGTAGCTTTTCGAAAAGTTTGGATAGATGATAACAGACTGATAGGCCTATACGATTCAACTTTTGTGTGATATTTACCTGGCTTGGGTATCATTTTAACGAGTGAAACTTTCCATTCTGGGGGATAATATTCAAGGCGTAATATAGCATTAAAAATAAACAAAATTATTTTTACAGCTATCCGGAGTAACTCCAAGAGCATTTTATTACTGATATTATAAATGCCAGATGCTTTTTTGGGGATTAAATCAAAAATTGCCTTTTCGACCTCTCGCATTTCAAACCGAACGGGTACTGCTCTGCGCTGGAATCATTTGGCGTGAATACATTTCTTAAGTGTTTAACAAACAGATCTCCTTTTACAGTATTATTTCTCGCCCAACCTCCGTTTGGTTTTCGCAAAGGAGGCTTATATAAGGCAGGCCTTTTTAAATCCTGGGTTGCACGCCATAACGAGTAGTCTCATTTGGCTGTAGGCTCGAGATTTTCTAAGAATCTATTTAGTGAGTTTGTTCTCCGTGATTTAAGTAATTTACATAAATTTCTTGTGTTTTCATTCAATCGAGCTTAGAGTTGTGGAGATCTGTGCAGTTGCCACTCTCTACGAGCTTCTTTTTTCGTTCAAGATTCGTTCGACATCAACAGAAAGAATTGGTTCTTGTCTGAATTGTGGGCGGGGATTAGTAGCAAGTCGAGCAGCTAGTTTGAGATTAGATTTGAAATTCTTAAGCGAAAGGTTGATTTCATCTGGTGTTCTTAGAGATATGTTTTCCGAGCAATGAGTACTGATAAATTTTTTAAACTTGAGCCAATTTGTTCCTTTACCTGTTAGCTCTAAGTCACCAGATGGGGATACTATTAAAAAGAGTAACAATAGTGGGTGTGTGATCGGAGGAGAGTTCCAGGGATGATTTTACACAAACTAAGTTCCTTGCGATATTTCTTGATATTCCAAAATCTATTAAATCCGGTATTTTATTACGATCTGATGGCCAGTATGTCGGTTCTCCACTTGAAATCACATCCATACACATGGATGGGGTAATGAGGCGTGACCCCCAGAATGTGTGCTTAGCATAATAATCGCCAGCTGCCAGAAAGCGTGAACCTAATGAGTTAAAAAAAGATGTAAACTGATTTTCACATATCTTAAATTACGGGGGAGCATAAACTGATGAGATAACTAGGTTCATATCAAACTCCTCTACTCATATTGTAGTAGCTTGAAGATAATCTTCGCAAAAATCACACATAAGATAATGCTTTAATCGAGTTTTAATTAATATGCCTGAGCCACCACATGCTCTGCTTGTGGGATCTTTTGTATCATACAACGTGTATCCTCGGATTGAGAAAGAGCTACGAGGGGTTCAATGAGTTTCAGAAACAAGCATTATATCTATTTGCTTGCTGGTAATCGAGTTCGTCCTTATGCTAGCGAATGCCGTTCGCGTTCCATTAACATATTTTTAGACAGTTCATGGTTTGCCTAACACAGCCTGCAATAGAGTAGACTGCATTCGTATCATCTCCTGCATCATGTTGAGTTCATAAAGTTGTTTATAGTTTGCACAAGAGAATCAATAGTAGCTTGGAGTCTACTAAAATTAACATTTTGAGCTTGTGGTAGTGCTTTAGGGTTCACAACACTTGCGTAAGACTGATAATCTTTAACAGGGTTTGGTTTTGCTGGGTGTATTAAGTAAAGGGTTGTTGACGGGGTCGTAGAACGTCTGCGAATGATACTGCCCCAGCATTAGGCTGTATTAAGGGCGTAGGTAAAGTCCGCGTCTGCATCTGTGCAACTTGTCTTCTATTAACGAAAAACTGTCTCTCCGAAGAGTATACAGGAAAGCCTCTAAAATTAGCTGTGTGGCCTCCATCACAATTGCTAAATTTTTTGGCGGTCGTATCGGATCTAGGCTTTTTGCAATCACTAGTGCAATGCATTTCGCCGCAAACCACACATACCGATGGAAGCTCACAATATGCAGTTATGACATTGAACGGGGCCTGAACGCTTGTGGGGTTCTCCAATAGAAACTCTTCTATACAGAAGGTACCCGATTGCATATATTGGGTGACTCTGGCCCTTTCTCAAGTTTACATCTCCTGGCTCTAGCTCAATACGAAATAAAGGCTAGGGTATTTTTTCCACATTTTTTATATTCCAGAGCCTCTTTTATCTCTGATTGGTCAGCATTAGAGTCAATACCTTTAAGCACTACTTGCAAACCTTTACAGCTCTTCAATTGATAAGTATAAAAGTTTTTTTACGGGTTTCATAATAACCTATCAATTTTCGAAAGTTATCTTCACTATATATCTGGATTTTCGTTTCTGGAATATTACCTCTTTTAAGGGGGATAACGTGAAACGATTTTTCACCGATAATATCAATCTTTATTAAATCGGTTGAGTTTTGCTCTCTAATGTATACCGGGGGTGGTCTAAAGCTCTTACCTGATGGTGCTGGATCATCTGAGCCATTATCTAGAAGGAAAAATCGACTACCTCATTTTTCAGTATTCTGCTCCCTGATATGTTTAGCTGATGGGGCCGTTTTAAAGGATCTAGGACTGCGTTTTCGCTTCATCACAGTAATATATCCATCCAAACTAATTTGGGTAGATTTTGGAGTTGATTTGTCATTGCTACTTACAGGCTTCATTTTTTTATCTGGGGTTCTAATTTTCTGGGTACCTACTGTAGTTTGAGTTTGCTTCATAGGAGATGGAACTTTTTTTTAGCATAGTAGTAGGCGGGATCGAATTTTCACTACTAGTTTTAGGGTCACTGCTAGTACTATTTATAGTTGGAAAACAATCGCAAGTAGGTGATACAGCCTTAGATGTTTTATTTTGCGCAAAATCTCTGTTAGAGTAAGGAAAACATTTACAAGGCGAGGGGGTATCATTTCAATTTATTTGCAATTTTATTTTCAACACTGTAAAATAAGCATTACTACCATTTACACTGAGTCTCCTCTCATTTAATGGAGATGTGGGTAAACTCATATCGTTACCTTAATTTAGAAAGAATATATGTCAGAATTTCAGATATTTTAAAAAAGTTTTGATGCAGTTTGAATAAAAAACAGAGACGAATATTGCGTGCAAATTTTTTTTGTATGTTTTCAACATTTAATAAAGTTGTGTTAGATAGGGCCTTTTGATTTTGAATTGTTTGAAGAAAAATGTTAGTTAGGGCTTTTGTAAAACGTTTACATTTAGTCTAATTAATTTTAAAAATCATGTTTTAACAAAAATTAAGATTTATTTCAGTAAAATGAATAGATTTGAATAAAGAAAAATATAAAAGGTACTTTTATTAATTGATATAAGGTAAATTTTCATAAAAAGCGTGATAGTCTGCAGGTAACATTTTTTTTAGGTCTTGTAAGCTATGCCACTTTTTTTGGATATTGGTATCTTGTTTTCATACAATCTGCCTGGAGCTGTGGGTTCCTTACATGTATCTGTCTTAAAATATATTACTTCAGAAGGGTCGTATGCCAAAGCCCTCACCATGTTTACGGTAGGATCCCCTTGGCGTTTACCTTAAAAGTCAAAGTTTGATTTGTATATAAACATTTCCATCCGAAAAATTGTTCTCACCTGGCCGAATGGATGAGTATTTCTTAGGAATACTTTCAAAGTCTTGAAAATAAGTATAATCCAGTTGGATTGCCTGTAGCGTTGATGGAGATTTTCTTGCCTCTCGGATGAGTTGCACAAATTGAGATGGAAGATTTAGCTGCTTTTTACCAACTTTCCTTTCAATAAGAGAGTGTGTAGCGTCACACTCCATCTGGGTATGTCCTCTAACTAAATACTTTTGCTCGATAGTAATGTTGGTTTCAACACAGAAAGCCAGCAAGCCATTTCATAAAATGGCATTTCTATTTTGATAGAAAAACCCATCGGAATAGATGATTATGTTATGAATTTCTGGCGATGTAGCTATTAAACATTTCAAATGCTTTATAATGCATGTTGCGAACACTGATGCCACAAGCTGACCATCACTTTCATCCCATACGTAGTTGTGTGACTCATGTGTCACGACATTGTATATCGTGAAATTATGGACCTGTAACTTCATTTTGAAATACGCTGCACTTGCATTTAACTGAGGCACTAATTTTACAGCTTGGGTATCCATACAAAACGTTGCACATAATCCATCCTCAGCGTTTATTATATCATTACGTTTTTCTAGGCGCATCTGCTCTATTTCCCTTCTATGTTTTTCATATTCTTCATCCGGATAATTTTTCAATTTATGTTGCACACAGACATCGCATTCATCTTTCTTAGGTCTGAATATTGATAGGTTTGATTCTTTTAAAATAGTTGAAAAGATGGGATATGACATTTTCATGTTTGAATGTTCGTTATTAGCTTCACATTGGTACACATAAAGATTGTACCGTTCTTGATACGACGAAAAATTTCCTTCAAAGTAAAATCTTTTAGTATTTTTCCTGCAATAATCGTACTCCATTTTAGGCAAATCATCCAGGAATTTCTTTAGATAGGCTCGTCGCTGTTCATTTTTTTTCCCAGTTGATGAGTTTTTTTTCAATTGTATACGTTCGTATGACGATTTTTCAGGAGATATCTGCGTGCCATGTTTTCCACAGGTACCGATCCAGTTTCGAACCATTTTTCGTGTAATCCCAATGTCGAAAGAAACATTGTACGGCACACTTGTAATCGCTTTGATTCATATCTCAAATAATATTCGTCTGGAATTTTCGGAGAAAATTCTTTTTTTTTCTACGAATTTTGCAAGGTTAGTCACATACAATCGTTTCTGGTCCCAAGACATCTCCCAAAACGCACCAAAAATTCATCGTCGCATGGACTACGTAAATTTTAAACAGTTTCGTGCGACACTTTAGATGAACACGCTATGCAAAGTTTTCTACAAGGCTTTTCGGAAATATTATTGTTCTCCATACCCATATATTGTACACCTTTCACTCGGTTATTTCTATTTGCTACACTCTTCCATTCAAGTTTGTTTGCAATTTTTTCTCTCTTGCGAGTAACATCATCTGGACTTTCATTATCACCACTTGAGTTTTTATTCACACAGTCCATTTTATGTAAATTCTGATCTATCTGTTTTAATTATATATTTATAATTTTTTTTTAACAGGCTCAAGATCATAATTTTTAATGTTACTAACGAATAGTAAACACTAATTTATTTTATTAAATGGAAAAAAATTGTAAGGATCAGCGCTAGAGGGAGTGCACACTTTCGACCCGAACGACCAGGTCATCTTCAGCCTCCTTCTGAACCACCCAACACAACAACTCATGGTTTTGAACAGGCATTTATATCACACACTCTAAGGAAGATGACTATGCGAAATTAAATTTTTTTTCATTAGTGAATGATTACCCGTACAAATGAGCTTTTTCCATCTATTTATAGAATACCCTTTGGCAATCATCCTCGATTCTCGAAGCACAAATTGACAGGGTTGCCATTTTAGTCATAATTTTTATTTATTCGAACACTACAGTTTACTTCTGACCGCTCTGTACACAAATGAAACTTACACTGACTCATGCATTCCGGAATACAAATTAATAGCCTGTTCCTCGATCTCGAACGAAAGCAAGTCACTCGAATTCGAATCAATTTGGGTTTCTCTATTTCGAAAGCCTTCGATCGACTCGACTTACGTGTGTCAATTTTTGTTTCTTACGCATTTACAAATCACAGAGATGCCAGATCATATATTTTGAGTATTTGTTACAATTTTCTTTAAAAGTAGCAAAAATACTACTAAACTGCTTAAAGACAAAAAGAACCCTGTTTAACAGTGATCAGCTGTATATGACAACTGAAATAAAAAATAACAATAAACAAATCAATTTTTATTTGAGAATGTGTTTATTTTTGAAAATGTTTGTTATCGATCGGTTGTAAGTAAGATTGATAATCGGAAAGTTTTTCTGTTGCCTGTTGTCTGTTCGATGCGGTCACTGCTCTTGTAAAATAAAAGATGTAAAATAAAAAAATGTAAATATGAGCTGCTTGGGGCAAACGAAAGTCACAAACAATTCACACTTATCTTTTACCACTCAGCAACAGCGTAATAGGGGGTGAAACGGAGTTTAGTTTTCTGGTCAAATTTTCCTCCTCCGTAGAAAATTTGTTTGCTCCGAACACCATGCGTCTTCGGCTGGTCCATTGTTGATTTTTTTAACTAAAATTTAAAATTCTTAATAAACTATAAATAATTATATTATTTTGTACTGACCTTTTGTTATCCATTGCTTTTTTTACTTCATTTTGCTGTTAAAAATATCAAATATATATTTTCTCGACAAAAAATAGCAAGTGACTGATTTTGACATTTGCGTTCGAGCTGTTCGAAATAGAGAAACCAAAATTTTGTATGAAAACAGTTACGTTTTCAATCGACTTGTCGTCCGAGTCATCGTTCGCATAGAAATAGAGTTAGTGAAACCCAAATCAGTTTTCTTTCGACTAGAAGGCGAACGAACGTGTTCTTTCAAAATAGAGGAACAGGCTATAAACATTCAACTATTAAGAAATGCAATGCCTACTAAGAGCACATTTACATTATGACTGAAAACACCAACAAAATAAAGCAACATGGCGTTTGTCTACTCTGCCTCTCTCTCCCATAAGCCAGTACCGTTATGTTCGATACGCATGGCTTAAGTTCGAAAAAAGTCATAATGTAATTGTGCTCTACATAAGTCAGTTACGCCCTTTTCTTTCATGATTTTTTTTGAAATCAGTTACGTCTTTTTGAAATTGCTTATAAAACCGTTAATTTTTTCCATGGCACACTAATTTTTTCAGTAACGATGTATTTTATGTTTTTCTATACGAATATGGAAAAAACGCTATTTCAAAAAAGTTGTCAGTTACGTCCTTTCTAAATTAAGGTAACGATATACTTTTTGAATTATGTTTGTATAACAACAACAATAGGAGTAATGAACAAAGCACTAAATCAATTTATTTTGTTAAACACTTTTTATTTTATTTTACTTTAATTTATTCTCTTTAAGTAAACCGGGAAATGTAATATTTTTTCACGGGTTGGTTTATTTATTAAGCGTCCAGAGGGTCAATTCTCGTTCTGTGAAACGGTGAAATGAAAAGTTTTTTCACATTTTCATAGTATTTTTGATTCGCGTTTTGTGATAAAATGTAAAGAAATGTCAATACGTTTTCATATGAAAAAAAAGTGGAACGAAAAAAGATTTTTTCACGATTGCACAACACTGGCGATTCTTGTTTTGTGTAACAGTGCAACCAACTGTCAAAATATTTTCATATGAAAAAATTTTTTTCACAAACTATTTATAAATGAAACAAACATGGAGAAGGTTCTAAGAGGAAAGCGTGCCAGCGAAAGCCAAAAGGAATATTTAATAAATTATTTAGAAGAGCATGTGGATATAGCAAACGATAAGTAAGTAGTTTTATTACCATAATCACAATTTTATTAATACCTTATTTACAGATTTGTAACTGCAGATGGTGCCAAATTTAGAGATGAAAAGTGGAAGGAATTAGCGGCGAGCCTCAACAGTCTTGGTGGGACCCAAAAGGATGGTGCGAAATGGAAGAAGTATTGGAGCGACTTAAGGTATATTTATTTATAGTTTATTTATATTATTTATGAAATGTTTTTTTTTAATAATATTAGACTTCATACGCGCACCAAATATAGCGCACTTAAGCAAGCGGAACAAAGAAGCGGCATAAATGGTATGAAGCAAACAAAACCACTGTCGCCACTAGAAGACCGAATTTTAAAAATTTTTACAAAAGAAGCAGTCGACGGTGATGAAACGCCAGAAGTGGGTTTTGAACAAAACCCAATTTTAAATAATATAAATATTGATGACGTTTGTGAACAGGCACAAGAGGAGCTTTTGTCCGACTGTGAAATTAGTTTTAATATTGCAGCAGACACAGCAGAATATGCTGCAACCACTTCCAGTGGAATTTTGGGCGGTGATTCCTCAGCTGCTGCAACAACCCGATCAAAAAGAAGAAGGAAAAAAACGCAGCCAGAGACACCGCAATTGGAAAAATTTTTAAAAATGGAGGAAAAAAACTGTCTGAAATGGAGATAGCAAACCATTTAAAAAAAGAACAAATTTCCGTTCTAAGGGAGCAGGTAGAAGCTACAAAAAAGCAAACTGAGGCAATAAAAGCCGGTACGCAGGCAAAAGAAAATATTGTAGCAAAGCTAGAAACCCTAATTAGAATTTATTCTTCTAAGTGAAGACATATTTGTTTTTAATTTTTCCTTTTTTTTTTATAATATTTAAGATGGTATGAATAAGATTTTTTTTATTATGTAGTATTTAAAAAACTGTGATTTATTTATTATTTAAAAAAAAAGTGAAGTACAGTATTATTAGTATAAGTAAATGTTTCTTGAATTTAATTGTTAGTGTTAAAAAACGTGATATATTAATATAATTAATAAACTGAAATGTGATACAGTACAAATTTATGTTTGAATATTATTAGTAAAGTTATCTTGAACAATTTGCGAACGTTGTCTTCTTGCAATGTTTAATAAATTCCCATTTAAAATATCCAAAGAAGAGCTAGCATACACTTCAGATTCCTCAGAGTCCTCTACATAAGTTTCTTGAAATGGTACTCTTCTACGAATTAAGTAATTATGTAGAACCAAGCAAGCGTTGATTATAAGACCGGCTTTTGGTGGGCTGTAAAAAAGGGCTCTTTCCTTTGACAGACACCGAAATCTGCTTTTTAAAATACCAATGCATCTTTCGACAAGAGCTCTAGTTGACTTGTGAGATACATTGTAGCGCTCTTCAGGAGTACTAGATGCTGCACTAATTGGTGTCATAAGCCAAGGCTATTTTAAAATATACGAAATATTAGGATTACTCTTAAATTAGGAAGTCACTGCTTACCTGCAATGGATAGCCACTATCGCCTAGAAGCCAAAAATTACGTTCGCCTGCACCATAAAGCTCTTCCAGAGTCCTGCAAGCTCGTGAACGACGCCATACGTACGAGTCATGGGCAGTACCCCCAAATTGAGCATTTGCGGCTAGAATGAGGCAATCCGCATCGCATATAATCATCACATTTTTGGAATGTCCACCCTTTCGACAATAGTATACGTGCTCTATTTCATTCTTTGGAGCTGATATTTTTATATGTGTTCCGTCTATGAGCCCGATTACCCCTGAAAATTTATACTTTTGCATAAATTTTATTTTCAATGCCGAAAAATCTTCGCGCGTGGGAAACTTAATATGTCTATGAGATATATTATTTAACGCGGAAGCAACCACTTGCACACATCTGCTTACAGATGTTTGTGATAAAAAAGATAAACTGTCTTGTCCCACACTTCTTTGGAAGCTTCCAGTGGCAAAAAAACGCAGGGCACTTAATACAATTAAATGACTTGGAATTGCGTGTTTGCGGCTCGAATTCGGCAAAAAAGGAATTATTTCATCAATTAATTCCAAGCACAATGATTTGGGAAATCGATATAAATCAATGAAGTGCTCGTCGGTAGTCATCTCGAATGGATTTTGTCCATCACGGAGTGTGCGTCTCAGCACTATCAAAAAATTCCTATAAAATATGAAATTATTTACTGCAATGAAACGCTTGTAACATCATTGTCTTACCTTTGCTCATCCCGAATTCTTTGTGTAAAATCCAATAATACAATTAATCCAGACATTTTAATATATTTATTTAAAAAAAAATTACGAACTTATTTCAATTTTGTTTACGTTTTTCTCTGTTTTGACATTTGTTTTAAATTTTGGATAACACAGTTGCAAAAGTTTCATAGGTACAGTGGGAATGAAACATTTTTTTCACAATACAAACGAGAATCGCAAATTATGTATTGGTGAAAAGTTCGAGTGAAAGTGCTTATGAAAACGAAAATGAAAAGTTTTTTTTCACTTCACATTATCACAGAACAAGAATTGACCCTCAGATCGCTTTTTTATTTTTAGTTTAACAGTTTATAACCGATTTTTTTAAATTTATTACGGAACGAGCAAAAACACGTCAGTCTAGACTGGCTGCCAACAGTAAAAGCTTATTTTACTCAGAAGGACACTGAATATTAGGTTATTGTTGTTTTAGGAGATTCGAAAAAAACCCTCGTAGAAAATGCAAAAGGTTAAAAAAATAAAAAGCTTTTATATTAATGAAAAAATCTCTACATATTTATATTAATAGTATATGGGGCTTTCGCCCCACGCAAATTGGACATCTTTATATTTTTTGTAGATACACAAACAAAAGTTGGATTATAAATAGATTGTGTAAAATTATCAATAATTTTATTTTGGAACAACGTGGAATGAAACACGGCATACTTTTGAAGGAAAACAAAATAAAATTAAACAAAAAATTCACAAAACGTATTTTCTTTATTTGTAATTTTTGTAAATCGTTGTTATTTATAATTTAAATAAACAGAAATTAATAAATTATAAGTAAAAATTATTAACATTTTACGAAGTATGTACTTGCTTCTACTTAATGTTTGCATAGTTTTTGCTAAAGTTATAAGGTTTTATTACCATGACAATGTACTAATAATTTGTGCAATACCTTTGCACAAGATATGGCACAACTATTTTATTCTATTTGGAGGGATATAAAAAAATAAAAAAGAATTAGATGCAGGTTTCCACAAAGCAGTTTGCAAGCATTGGAATCTTGTTCCTCATGTTACTAGCCCCGGTAGGCTAGTTGGCAGCTTGCTAGCTTATCAGTGCGGGGGTCATGGGTTCGATTCCCACCAGAGGCACTGGTTTGTTTTCGCTACAACGAGCCGATAGCCTTTGTTGCTAGTGCTCGGTTAGGGATTTAGGATATAATATATAATATATTTCATACTCGAAGTTTTTGTTTCCATCCCACAATCTGGCCAGGAAGATTTTTTTTGCCAAAAATAGAAATTTCAAGATTTTTAAAAATTCGGAGTCGGAAGCAATTTGCACGCATTGGAATCATGTTCCTCATGTTAATACCTATCTTTAGAAATATATTTCGTTCTCGAAGTTTTTGTTTCCATCCCACAATCTGGACAAGAAGATTTGGTGGCCAAAAATAGAAATTCAAGATTTTTAAAAATCCAGAGTAGGAAGCAATTTGACCGCATTAGTATCAAATTCCTCATGTTACTACATATTTTAAACACATATTTCGTTCTCGAAGATTTTATTTCCATCCCACAATCTGGCCAAGAAGATTTGGTGGCCAAAAATAGAAATCTCAAGATTTTTTAAAATCCAAAGTGGGAAGCAATTTCCAGGCATTTGAATCATATTCCTCATGTTACTACCTATCTTTAGGCATATTTTTCGTAATCGAAGTTTTTGTTTCCATCATACAATCTGGCCAAGAAGATTTGGTGACCAACAATAGAAATTTCTAGATTTTTAAAAATCAAGAGCCGGAAGCAATTTGCACGCATTGGAATCATGTTCCTCATTTTACTACTTATCTTCAGACATATATTTCGTTCCCGAAGTTTTTGTTTTCATCCCACATTCTGGCCGAGAAAATTTTTTGGCTAAAAATAGAAATTTCAAGATTTTTAAAAATCCAGAGTCAGAAGCAATTTGCTTGCATTGGAATCATATTCCTCATGTTACTACCTATCGTTAGACATATATTTCGTACTCGAAGTTTTTGTTTCCATCCCACAATCTGGCCAAAAAATTTGGTGGCCAAAAATAAAAATTTCAAGAGTTTTAAAAAGCCAAAGTCGGAAGCAATTTGCACGCATTGGAATCATATTCCTCATGTGACTACCTATCTTTAGACATATATTTCGTACTCGAAGTTTTTGTTTCCATCCCATAATCTGGCCGAGAAATTTGGTGACCAAAAATAGAAATTTCTAGATTTTTAAAAATCAAGAGTCGGAAGCAATTTGCACGCATTGGAATCATGTTCCTCATGTTACTACCTATCTTCAGACATATTTCGTTTTCGAAGTTTTTGTTTCAATTCCACAATCTGGCCGAGAAGATTGGTGACGAAAAATAGAAATTTCAAGATTTTTAAAAATCCAGAGCCGGAAGCAATTCGCACGTTCCTCATGTTACTACCTATCTTTAGACATATATTTTTTACTCGAAGTTTTTGTTTCCATCCCAAAGTCTGGCCAGGAAGATTTTTTTGCCAAAAATAAAAATTTCAAGATTATTAAAAATCCAGAGTCGGAAGCAATTTGCACGCATTGGAATCATGTTGCTGATGTTACTACCTATCTTTAGACATATATTTCGTACTCGAAGTTTTCGTTTCCTTCCCACAATCTGCCCAGGAAGATTTTTTGCCAAAAATAGAAATTTCAAGATTTTTAAAAATCCAGAGTCAGAAGCAATTTGCTTGCATTGGAATCATATTCCTCATGTTACTACCTATCGTTAGACATATATTTCGTACTCGAAGTTTTTGTTTCCATCCCACAATCTGGCCGGGAAAATTTGGTGACCAAAAATAGAAATTTCATGATTTATAGAAATCCAGAGTCGGAAGTAATTTGCACGCATTGGAATCATGTTCCTAATGTTACTACCTATCTTTATCTTGTCATGTTACCTATCTTTAGACATATATTTCGTTTTTGAAGTTTTTGTTTCCATCCCACAATCTGGCCAGGAAGGTTTTTTTTTGCCAAAAATAGAAATTTCAAGATTTTTAATAATCCAGAGTCGGAAGCAACTTGCACGCATTGGAAATAAGTTTCTTATGTTACTACTTACCTTTAGACATACATTTCATATTCAGAGTTTTGATTCCGTCTCAAAATTTAGACCGAAGGCATATGCAAAAATTGACAAAAATTTAGGTTTTTCGTTAAAATTTTTCTCTTTATTATTTAAGGTACATAGTATTTGGTATCAAAATGGGGTAATTTTAAAAATCCTGTTCAATAGAGATTTGCGACATGCGATTTGGACAACATTTGGAGGAGTTCATCAAGCACCTGTCAAATCTTACTTTTTACAGCATTGCCACATTAAAAAAACCGATGCTAACTCATCGATGCGAACTGCACGCACGTTGCTAACTGTACGCAAGTCTGTATGAGCAAGCACCAAATAAAAACCAAAAAGGCTAACATATGCAGAACGTAGTAAATTCTGGTTGTGTACAACAACAGAAAGAAACAAATAAGAAAGGTACACATAAGCTAAACGAAGCGTATACAATACCACAAGGTAGTGTATGTGTTCGCAATACAGTACATAATCGTAGTGTTTGCGCTCGTCATCTAGCAGTCGTAGTCAGTGTTGCCGTTTTGGTTATTTTTTTTTTCCAATGCGGAGATGTGAACTTTTTTCGTTTTGGTTACATTTGTGGCAATCAAATATATAAATTGGTTTTTTCTGTGCTTTAAAATTTTATTTAACAGTAAATATTTTTATAAACGCGTTTTTATTACGCCAATTTGAAAACGCTGTTAATTTTTTTATAAAGGTATGTAGTTCGTTGTACTAAATATGTTAATCAGCTCTGGATTAGTAAAATATGCATGACTGTTTTAATTTGCGGCATTCTATCGATGAGAACAAGGATTCTGAATTGAACAATTGCTAAGTAAACTTAAGTGTTGGTGGTAAAAAAGCAAAAACATTAAATAAATACACAATGGATAAGTATTTTTATTTTACATGTTTGAATGTATGTGAATTCAAGAATAGTTTTTAACTTCCCAAGAAACATTTTTACGGACTCTCCAACACAAAGCTTTGCTGTAAAAACGGACGTCACCGTTTTTCATTAGTCTTGATTCAGTAACAAATGGTGTTGTTTATTGCTTTTATAAAAATATAAATATGTAGCCAAATAGAATATATATCTAAAATCGCGCAACCCTTCTGTTAAATTAAAAATTGCATGAATGCAAACTATGGTGCAGAATAGAGTATTCAAAAACCGAAACCGAAAACCGGTCAACCGGTTTCTTTATTTTTAAAAACCGATCGGTTTCGAATATTTTGTAAATTCGAAGAAAACCGAAAACCGGTATTTTTTGGTCGGTTAACCGGTTTTTTTAATTACATCACCAACTGGATTACTTTTATAATCGTTTGTTTGGTTATGAAGATTTAGATGTAAGTCTGATAGATTCCGATGAAGACTTAACTTTGGATATTCCAAATTCAAATAGTTTAATTTCTGATCTAAATAACACAATAAACAGTATTCAAAATCCTAAAAAAGAGACTGTACAAAATAATTCATCATTATATGATGGTTTATATATATGCGACAAAAGAATTGAAAAGTTGGAAAATTTATATAATTGTCTTTTGACTATTTGTACAACATCTACTATTAGTGAAAGAATATTTTCCACTTCTAGCTTTATCAAAAGCAAACAAAAAAATCATCTTAAAACGAAACATTTAAATGGAATATTATTTCTAAAATATTATTTTAGAACTAAAAAATAGATTTTCTTTTTACATATTTAAAATGTAATATTAAAAAAACTTATTTAATGCCAAACGTTTTAAACGTTCAAATTACTAACGTTCCTAATTTTACCAATTTACAAACTTAATGATCTCTATTCATTTGATATGAATATAGTTTTATAATATTGACGGACTATTAACGGACAACTCCGTTTTTCATCCGATATATCCGGTCCGTCATTGACGGTTTTTAAACGGATTCGAATCAGTTTCAATGTTCCTTATAATCCGTTTTCTGGTGCGTTTAAGGATAAAGAAAACGGTACGTAAACGGAGTTGGATTCCGTTTACGACGCACAGTGGGGCCAAATGCATGAAAAGTGGCGATTAATTCATAGAAGTCGTAATTTAAAAAAAAATGGATATTAATGGATATTTATAAATACATAAAAAAAACAACATTTAAAAAAAAACAGAGTGAAAAAACACATTTTTTAACCCTTTATGGGCCATTTTGTGTTCTGTAAAAAATCCTCTTTTTTCACATTTTTTGCTGTAACTTTGGAACGGTGCGCTATAAATTATTCAATTAAATTGCAAATTAAAGCATACTAAATGTACTTTAAGAAAAATAAGTAATAATATGCATTTCTATTAGAAAATTTTTAAATTAAAATCATACCTTTTTTCTCGAAATTTTAAAATTTTGCTCAAAAATGAAACATTTGAAAATCTAATTGTTTTTTTTATTGATAAATAACCATAAACACACTATTAAAAAAAATTTAATTAAATTCGGTTATTCTATTTTTTTTTTTTTTTTTTGAAAACAACAATATTTTATTATAATCATTATTACCTTCAATGTTAGTATTTACTTCACATTCAATTTCATAATCATAAATTAATTCGTTACAATAATCTTAATCTTCATCTCCATCTTCATCTCCATCTTCATCTCCATCTTCATCATTGCTATTTTGATTGCTGGGAAGTACAAGCAACTCCAATGCAGATTTTGGCATTAGCTCTTTTTTCTTTTTAGAACTATTGTTCATGCTTGTTATAAACGGATCTGAACTTAAGAGAAATCTATTAAAGATATCTTCCATTGTTTTTTCTCGACTGCATTTACGGGCAAAATTCTCCCTATAACTTTTAAAATCTTTATTTCTGGCTTCCTGAGACTCTTCGGTTAGCTGACCAATTGGCAATGGCGATAATGATATAATTTCAGGCCCATGAATAAAATATTTGTGAAGAGTAGGAGGCATATAGTACCATGGATATTTTTTCACAAATAGCCTGGCAGTGTTATTAGCGAAGTTTGTAAATTTTTCAATGTTGACCTCAATACCACTAGAAACTACAATTAATATTGTGTGCATATTTTTGATCAACTCTAAATCAATATTAGTAATTTCAGCAGATACTTCTGCATTCTTAAAAAAACGTCTTGCAGTATTCCCGTCATTAGAGTTACCAAAACCAGGTTTTGGTTGATCAATGATCAATCCCGTTCTCTTTTTAAATTCGCGTTGAATACGACTTTTAGTTTCAGCAATAATTTTTTTTTCTTCGTCACTTCTTGCCTGCCATTTTTGAATTGGAAGTTTATATGCCAAGTGAATAAGACATTCAAAAAATCTTATCCAGCCATGTAGGACAGACAAACCGAACTCCATGAAGTTGGAATCTCTAGAAATCATTTGTTCAATATTGTTGAACTCCTTGCTGGTAGCGCCACATATGTAGCACTTTTGTGTGGACTTTGTGTCTGTAATCGCGTTACACACTTTACCGTCAATCATAACGAGAATTAGTTTGTGGTTCACTTTTATCTTTCTTTCTCCAACTGATATCACTGTATCGATAAGAACATTTTTTTCTGTCTCCACTCTTTCTCTTTCTGTTTTAATACTGTTCACCGTTTCTTTCATTAATTCAATTTTTAATGGCCTGCAAAACCTAGTTGAAGACGGTCGAGGATTATGCCAAATGATTTTGTTTTTACAAACTAATTTTAATGGTACAATTGACGTAATAAATACAGAAGAATCAGATGCATTACTGTCATGAAAGGCTTGTTTGTAAGAACTATGCCCTGAACTTCCGTCAAAGCCCCACTTAGTGTATAAAGTAATTTTTTCGATTTCTTCGTTGTCTAACGAATTTAAATCTGCATTTTTAACCGACAAAAGGCGTTCAGTGGTATGATCCAATATTCCTTGTAGGCTAACTTGCGCTGATGTTTCAGAAATTTTCATGTGTTCTCCCTTTGGGTAACATTTTTTCTTAGCTCTTTGGACCAATTTATATGATGGAAATTTCTCAGGTGCAACCTTTCTAATAACATTATATTGGTGGCGACTTAGCTTCGCTTCTACCAAAACGGACAGAGCTTCATCCGGAGTTAACTGCTGTGGTGGTACCTGTTCTATACTTTTTCGGTATTTTTTGGCTTTTGTTGGAGATGATATTATTTCCTTAACAATTTTCGACTCATCTATTTTTCCAGCAGCTCTCAAGCTCATTTGTGTGGCGTAAGCCAAAACAGGCAAAGAAATTTGATCTCTTATGTCTTTACATTTCTTAACTTTTGTTTTTTCTTTGCACTCTTCAAATGAGAGATCATTGCGACCTCTTTTTTGTTGTGGTTCTGGTGGTGGACTGAATGAGATTGAGGCATCCAGCCAATTCTTATTATTTTTTACTAAAAATTTCATTCTTTCTATGACATTTTTGCCACCGAATCTCATACCTAGAGCAAAAATTATGAAACCTTGTCATAAAATCTACCATATCCGAAGGGTCGACACGTTTTATTACTTCCCATCTCAAAAGTTTAAATTTATCCTGAAGTGATTTAGGTTCTGCACTCCTCATAAAATTATGCAACTCATGACGAGGAATGAAAATTGTTTTGGGACATGTTCCTAAAATTAATAAGATTTCTATTCGTTTAAAATTTGCAAAAAGTAATTCCTTTAACCCTGTACCGAATAATTTACACTTTCACAACACTTTAAATATGTAACATCACATCACAAAACATTGACAGCTAAAACAATAAATAAACGTGTCAGTACCGAATCAATAATACCCTACGGATGTTTTCATTATATTAGTAGATTGATATCACCAGCTTAAAACAAAATTAAAACTTTACTCGTATGATGCATGTATATGACCAACAGTTATTATGTAGGACTCAAATAAATGACAATAATAAATAGGGATGGGAGCGTGACCTCCTTCAATTTTTCAAAATAGTGCACTTGTGCCATATACAATTTTCTAATAATTTAAAATTAACAAATGTTTAAGTAAAATTCATTGAAATATCATAAACACATGTAAAATAATTTAATTAGTTTTATTCATAGTAAATAAACCCAACATACGCAATCACGTGAGCATGCGTGAATTAAAGTTACTCACGCCCCCATCTCTAATTAACAACACATTTTTTAGCTACAATAACAACTACTATAACGAAAATAATGACAAAACAAAGTAAAAACAACTTGATGTTTTGTTTTGTTTTTCATATTTGTGGATTTTTAGCATCTTGAGTTATTTCACAAAAACAAGCATAACTCAAAAATCGCAAAAAATCGCAAAAAAATATTTTGGGGTTTATTAGTTGAGATCTGATATTATAACACTATATAGACGATTTTACGCAAGCTCACGAACAAAGTTGTTGAAACTCCATATATAAATCAAAAATAGCCCATTTTTGGGCTAATTTTATTTTATTAACATTTAATATTTTTAAAACATTTATTTAAACAAAAAAACATGTACTATATAGTAAACTACCTGAAGTTGACGGTTCCATTATAAAAATTTTACTTTTAGAAGTATTAATAGAAAAAATTATCAATTGAAATATCAAAATTTTCACTTTTTTTCAATATGCACAAAAAAAATAACAATTATTCAACTTTAAGTGATCACTTCAACTAAAGCAAACAACTTAAAAGTATAATTTTTGCAATTAGTGATGCAGAATTTTATCCACTTTCACCCGGTACCAAACACGATCATGAATTTTAAAGTTCATATTTTGAATTAATCGCCACTTTTCATTCATTTGGCCCCACAGTGCGACGGACCGAAACCGATACGTAAACTGTATGTATTTTTTGTTGGGTATATATTTTTTTTTTTTCAAAGAATGTATTTTTTTATTTTTATTACTTTGTATATTAAATTTGTTTTTTTTGTAATAAAAACAATTAAGAAATTATATAAGCTGTTTATTCAAATTAAAAAAACCGAAAAAACCGGTTTTTTCTGCAAAAACCGAAACCGGTTTTTTGAATACTCTAGTGCAGAACTAGTGACTTGAAATATTTTTACGCGGCTAATCGAAAAGTACTTTTTACATTGTAAATATTATCAGCTGAACATAAACTAATTTATTTCTGTCAGGTATTAAACTTTATAAAAGGCCAACATTAAAACGTGATAATGGATGATAATTTGTGTTGTTTATTATTTTCTTTTGTTCTGAAAGTAGAGCCCCCCATTACCGGGTTTTACGGTCGGCCGGTCAGACCGGTTTTAAAACCGGTTAACCGGGTTGTAGTACTTTTTGCAAATGTACGTTTTTGGTACTTTTAATTAAATAATAGAAAAATTCATTTTCATTAAAAAATTAATTTTATATAAATTTGTAAAAAAATCGAACATTTTTTAAATTAAAAAATTTTATAAATCGAAAAAATTCTTAAAAATCGACAATTTTAATAAAAATTGATAATTTTATAAAAATCCATAAAAAAATTTTAAAATCGAAAAATTTTAAAAAATTCCATAAATTTAGTACAAATTTAACAATCTTTTTAAAAATCCAAAATTTTTTAAAAATCTATATATAAAAAAAAATTATAAATTTTCTAAAAATATATCAACTTTATAAAAATCTATAATATTATAAATATCAATACATTTTTCCAAAATTGTTAACGAATTTATAACGCTATTGTTGTTGTTGACTAATAAGTGTGTTGGTATACTCATGTGTGTGTATGATATGATGTGTTGACATATGCATATTAAGGTGCCCCTTATTGTATGAGGAATGTGATATAAATTTTTTTTCACATATTACATTACCTACAATAATTAAATTCACAGAAAAACTCTTACCTAAAATTTTAATACTCTTCATCGTACATTAGAGGATTCCCTAATGCAGGTACATACACCAAGAGAACATTATCGGTTGTGGCGACCGTATTTGCTGCCAATCGAACATTTGAGGTTACGGAAACTTTCTTCATAATAAATTATATTTTTGCTGTTCAGTTGACATAAATGTTATGAAGTTCCGCAAAATTTGAAATTTTTTTTTTTAAATTTTCTTGGATATTTTTGATACTTATACATTTGAATATTTTAGATAAAACAAATATTTTTTTACCTACTACACCACAAACACTTACAAATTTTGGTGGCTTATTTTACATCAAGTGATTTAATAAAATCAATAAGTCGATTATGTCATGAAGTTAATGATTTAAAGTCAATGATCATTTTTTATCTTCAAAATAAAGTAAACAGTAATAAAAACATAGATAACACTAGTCAAATTTTGAAATTGTTTTTTCTTACCGTGGTTACTACACATTTATGGTATGTACCGTATATGACAAAGCCACGGTCTTTTTCGGCCAGATTCACGGCGTTTTTATACCATAGCTCGCAATAGGTTAAAATTTTGTAAAATCAATATAGACACAATTCTTACTTAATATCGAACAAATTAATTTAACTTGTAGAGGAAAAAAATTGCTAAACAGTGTTTTGAAGTCACAAAGTCTTTTACTTTTCATACATTTGTATGAAATAGCCACGGTCTTTTTCTCTCCCATGTACGGCGTTTTTATGCCGTGGATCATAATGAATTGAAATTTTGCAGATATGATCTAGACGTAGTTCTGACTTAAACCTAACAAATATTTTTCAACTTGTGGAACGAAAATATTCCGAAAACGGCTCTGGAAAACAGAAAGTCCTTTACTTTGCGTACATTTGTATGAAATAGCCTCGGTATTTTTCGGTCCCATGTACGGCGTTTTTATGCCGTGGATCATAATGAATTGAAATTTTGCAGAAATTATCTAGACGTAAATCTGACTTAAACCTGACAAATATTTTTCAACTTGTGGAACAAAAATATTCCGAAATCGGCTCTTGAAAACAGAAAGTCCTGTACTTTGCATACATTTGTATGAAATAGCCACGGTCCCATGTACGGCGTTTTTATGCCGTGGATCATAATGAATTGAGATTTTGCAGAAATGATCTATACGTAGTTCTGACTTAAACCTGACAAAGAAGACAAAAAGTCCTGTACTTTGCATACATATGTATGAAATAGCCACGGTCTTTTTCGGTCCCATGTACGGTGTTTTTATTCCGTAGATCTTACTGAATTGAAATTTTGGAGAAATGATCTAGACGTAGTTCTGACTTAAATCTGACAAATATTTCTCAACTTGTGGGACAAAAATATTCCGAAACTGCTTCTTGAATTCAGAAAGTCCTTTACTTTTCATACATTCTTATGAAATAGCTACGGTCTTTTTTGTCGACCTGCTTCGTAATACGTAGAAATTTTGCAAAAAATAATGTTCATAATTCTGAGATCAAATTGTAAATTTTTATTTTTTAACTTTGAAACAAAATTATTCTCAAAATAGCTCTTTAATTAAGCAAGCGTTTTAATTTAAATTTCAGATTTCAATTTAAATTGAACATATCTCAAGAATTGAACAAGATATAGCAGAGCGTGTGAAAATTTTGCACTGTGTGTATTAACACAGATAAATCAAATTTCTGTAATTACATATAATTGGATGTCATTGTACCTTTAACTATAGACATGGTAAATGTCAGGTATTCAAAACATTGCATTATGAAAAAGTTACACAACTAAATAATTACAAAATATAATTAAAAACGCTTTGGTCTGAATGTACTTTTTTATTAAATTTTTTAATAATATTAGAGGAATATTTTTAGCAAACAAATTTTTTTCATACGTTTTCTTAAAATATATAAAAAATAAAAATATAGCAAACATATAAAAAGTATTAAAAATAAATATATAAAATATATTATAATAACAATAAGTGTGCACTCCCTCTAGCGCTGATCCTTACAATTTTTTCCATTTAATAAAATAAATTAGTGTTTACTATTCGTTAGTAACATTAAAAATTGTGATCTTGAGCCTGATAAAAAATTATAAATATATAATTAAAACAGATAGATCAAATAATGTACAAAATTTACATATAAAAACATAGGGCACGTTGTAATTTATAATCTAATATAACAAACAACACGTAAATATGTTGTGACGTGAAAAATATTAGTATGCCGGATTCCCAATTCGTTCCCAGAAATGGAAACATTAACAATTGGAATGGCAACCCTGTCAATTAGTGCTTCGAGAATCGAGGATGATTGCCAAAGGGTATTCTATAAATAGATGGAAAAAAGCTCATTTGTACGGGTAATCATTCACTAATGAAAAATTTAATTTCACATTGTCATTTTCCTTAGAGTGTGTGATATAAATGCCTGTTCAAAACCATGAGTTATTTGTGTTGGGTGGTTCAGAAGGAGGCTGAAGATGACCTGGTCGTTCGGATCGAAAGTGTGCACTCCCTCTAGCGCTGATCCTTACAATTTTTTCCATTTAATAAAATAAATTAGTGTTTACTATTCGTTAGTTGCATTAAAAATTATGATCTTGAGCCTGAAAAGAAATTATAAATATATAATTAAAACAGATAGATCAAATAATGTACAAAATTTACATATAAAAACATAGGGCACGATGTAATTTATAATCTAATATAACAAACAACACGTAAATATGTTGTGACGGGAAAAATATTAGCATGCCAGATTCCCAATTCGTTCCCAGAAATGGAAACATTAACAATTGATATGGCAACCCTGTCAATTAGTGCTTCGAGAATGATTCCCAAAGGGTATTCTATAAATAGATGGAAAGAAGCTCATTTGTACGGGTAATCATTCACTAATGAAAAATTTAATTTCACATTGTCATTTTCCTTAGAGTGTGTGATACAAATGCCTGTTCAAAACCATGAGTTATTTGTGTTGGGTGGTTCAGAAGGAGGCTGAAGATGACCTGGTCGTTCGGGTGGAAAGTGTGCACTCCCTCTAGCGCTGATACTTACAATTTTTTCCATTTAATAAAATAAATTAGTGTTTACTATTCGTTAGTAACATTAAAAATTATGATCTTGAGCCTGATAAAAAATTATAAATATATAATTAAAACAGATAGATCAAATAATGTACAAAATTTACATATAAAAACATAGGGCACGATGTAATTTATAATCTAATATAACAAACAACAAGTAAATATGTTGTGACGTGAAAAATATTAGTATGCCAGATTCCCAATTCGTTCCCAGAAATGGAAATATTAACAATTGGAATGGCAACCCTGTCAATTAGTGCTTCGAGAATCGAGGATGATTGCCAAAGGGTATTCTATAAATAGATGGAAAAAAGCTCATTTGTACGGATATACATTCACTAATGAAAAATTTAATTTCACATTGTCATTTTCCTTAGAGTGTGTGATATAAATGCCTGTTCAAAACCATGAGTTATTTGTGTTGGGTGATTCAGAAGGAGGCTGAAGATGACCTGGTCGTTCGGGTCGAAAGTGTGCACTCCCTCTAGCGCTGATCCTTACAATTTATTCCATTTAATAAAATAAATTAGTGTTTACTATTCGTTAGTAACATTAAAAATTATGATCTTGAGCCTGATAAAAAATTATAAATATATAAATAATAATAAAATATAATAAATATAGAATATGTTATATAAATATATAAGTATATAATATAAAAGGTATTCAACAATACGTGCAGTGAACTTAAATTTTACGTTGAATTTAAATAAAATTTTGTTTTTTCTTAGCTTTTAAGTTGAAAGTGCTAAAATTTGAAAATGAATTCCAAAATTTAATATTAAGTTAATTAATTTTTTTTTAAATAACAAAACGAACAAATCAAAAAATAACAAAAGAACAATAGTCAATTTAAATTATATTTAAAGTTAATATTTTTTTACTAAAAATGTTGGATTTTAGATTAGAATAAATAAAGAAATAAATAAATACGTCTTTTCGTTTCAAATTCCATACAAACTTTAATATAATAAAAAAAACAAGAATAAAATAAAACTATTTATGAGTTTTTATTTTTCTGGTAAATTTTATTTTTAAAATTGGCGATAGAAATTTATTTTACTTTCCTCATACAATAAAGGCCACCTTTATATTGTATTTTAACATCAACAACAACAAGTTTTACATACTGAGCATCCATGAAAATTTCCACAGCATACACACACACTCCTACCTACATACTCAATAAGAACAACAATAAAATTTCATGTAAATTTTGATATTTTTTATCCTTTTCTATTATATATTTTTTTGTTGTTAAATGGGATCGAAAAGGAACGTGGCTTTTTTATATCCCAGCAAAACCACATATTACCAAATAATGTTTCTTTACACCTTACTTCATTGATGAATTTTACAGGCGATGAGCCTCAAAGTAATGTATAGACCCATTAAGTTAGAGGTGATTATGAAAGTGGTTACTTATATGGTTACTAGGGTGGAAAAAGTAATGTGTCTACAAATATATTTTAATAAAAACAAGTAAGAGCGGCTAAATTCGGCTATGCCGAATCTTATATACCCTTCACCATGGTATTCTGAAGGAGATGAATACATCGTTGGAATCTACTACCTCATAGCTCTCCACAAACAAGCGGTATCCCCATTTATTTTTTCTTAAATGTCCAAAAATTTTAATCCAAAATAATATGTCATGTAAAATCTCAAATTTATATTTTTCCATATGTTTCAGCGCTTTTCTTGTCAAATTTGGCATTTTCTAGGCAAAAAAAAGTTGGCGACACTACTATTTATTTTTTATTTATATCATTCACAATAGTTGTGAAACGTATTTAACCTACGTATTTATCTTCACACTCTTATTAAACAAAGGGATTTTACTGGAAAAATTAGAGGTAGTCCTGGTTTTTTGCTAATATCTCAGCCATTTATTAACCGATCTGTCTGATTTTTAATAGCAAACAGAAATGGATCACATGTAACAGAAATAAAAAAGAATCAAGTCCTCATCATGTCTGGGTTCTTCGGAAAACCCATTTCAACACACAGACGGACAGACGGACAGACGGACATCGTTAAATCAACTTCGCTCTTCATATGGACCCAGAATATATATACTTTATAGGGTCTAAGATCAATATTGTAGAAATTACAAACGGAATGACAAACTTATATATACCCTTCCACCTATGGTGAAGGGTATAAATATAATATAATATTATTACAAATATTTCAAACGTTATTAAATGAAATGTGGTCATGATGGGAATCGAACCTGGGAACTGGATGCCAGCCGAGAACTCTACCCACTAAGCTATCAACGCTCTTCATGTTTTCGTTCGTTATGTCGAAACGTACATACATTACAATTTTGCTTACAAAAAACAAAAAGTAATGATTCTTAAAATAGATTTTCAAAAATATTTAGATTATTACTTTACGTTTATAAATCATGCAATACATTATCAATGATCGGTTAGTCATTACTTTATGCTTGCAAATAATACAAATGTAACGAGCTACCATTACAAAGTAATGCATGAGTATATCGTACTCATTACCAAAGTTTTGCTGGGATTCATAAATGTGTTGTATACGAAACGAATTTTTACTAATTGTATGGATTTTTATAAAATGTGTGAATTTTTATATATGTATATTCATTATTTTTCGATTATTAAAAAAATTTTTGTTTTTTTTTTAATTTTCGATTTTAAAAAATTTTCGATTTTGACAAAATTTTTACTAAATTTATTGATTTTTATTTATGAATTTTTAAATTTTTTAAGTTTTAAAAAATTTTCGATTTTAAAAATTAAAAGTACCAAAGGCGTACATTTTGAAAAAGTACTAATACCCGGTCGTCCGGTCTAGACCGTAAATACCGGGTAGACCGTGAAAACCGGTCGACCGGTCTACCCGGACGACCGGTTCTGACCGTAGGCTCTATCTGAAAGGTCTCCCAAAGACCTTTCCAACAAGCCCAAAAACAAACAAAAAATCCGACTACTGGTTCCAAAGTTAGCAATTTTACCCTACTACCCTCCGACCACCAATCCGAAAAATTTCAAACCGTTGCCATTTCGCACACTTGCATTTTTGGGGATGGTCGTAGTGGACATATTTTCATGAATACGCTGTTGAAATTCGTCGGTTCGTGACTGAATCACCCTGCATTTACCGAATTAGCGTAATATTACAGAAATATTACATAAAACTTAATACTGCATTTCCATATATTTGTTTTAAGCGAAATTACAAGTTTTGCTCAAAATACGTGTTTTGGTAAGTATTTTCCTATATATTTTTATGCGAGCAAAACATGTGCAAAACATCTCAAACAACGTGTTCAATTTTGGAACATATCGAAAATAGCCTGATTAACACTGAATTGTGTTTATACTAACTGTGTTATCCATTCATGAAGAATGATGAATTCGAAAAAATGACATTTGCATTTGACAAGTTCGAAAAAAAATTTTAAGCGTCATTCAAGGTTGTAGTAATAAATGTAAAAAACTTTAAATATACATAAAAAAAGAAGATTTAATAAATCGAACGAAAAAATTGCTACAAAAAGTAAAATTTTTTTTATTTTATTTCTTGTGAATATAAAACGTCAAATTAATGTCGAAAATTCGAAAACTTAAAACGCATTTTTGCTAGTGGAAACAGTTTGAAATGATTTCCTCAAAACATATTATTTTGGTCATAATGGAAACATGGTGTTACACATTTTATACATTTTGCTACGCTAAGAACGTCGCACAGTGGCGCGATTTGAGTTTTTTCGTTGCAAAAATCATAACTTTTGGACCAAATGAGATAATTAATTTAAAATGCATATGATAGGTAATTGATCAACCTATGAAATGAGTGTTTGAAAAGGGTTCTACGAATTTTTGGTGCCTACTTATGGGTTAGCAAAGTTCAAATTTGTGGAAAAATCAATTTTATGGGAAGTAAAGTATGATATTTTTTTTTAAATTTTTGATTTTTTATGTTTCTTTTTTAAGGCTTTTCTGATTTAAAATTATTCCAGAAAAGATTTCAAAAAAAAATTTGTTTTTAATATTTAATAACTCTGACTAATCATTTTTGAACTATAATTATTTTCTAACTCTTTTCGTGACTACATACCGCAGTAATGAAATAAATAGATCGGAAGATGCTGCTAACATATTGAAGAGGTAATCATTTTATATATTTTTTTTATAAAATTTGTTTAGGGACTCCTGTGCTTCTTCAGAAAGCTCTTCAATTAGCAAGGTCTGATATTTAACTATACCTTTGCCATGCGATAATATGAACTATCGGGGTCAACTTTTTCTGTGTATAAATTTCTGCGAAGCATATTCTCCATATTTTTCAGAATCAACATTTTCCTTGCAGTTTAAAACATTCAAGATCGTTCCCAATCTCCTAGGCTTAGGTCAAGTTATGTAATTTTGATATCATGCACGTGTCCGAATAAGATTTGTGCCTACATGTATTGGATATGTATTGGACTATTTGTACGCCAACGCAATTTTTATATTAGGTGCGTGCCTTTATTTGTACATCCTGTATCTGCATCTGTATTTAGGGAGCACAATTTAACAGAGGATCTCAGGTAAGCATTACAGAATGAAAAACAAAAATCATATATCTTAAAAATAAAAAGCGAAACAATATGAATGGGTTTTTACGGTTATATGTCATAAATTGCCCAAAACTGCATGCAACACATTATTGGAACCATGACTTTTTTTAATTTTACCTCTAGCAAAAAATGGGGCAAGGACGGGCAGCTGGAAACTTTTGCATTAGGTAAAGGAATAATCAAAGACCTTATTTTAAAAATATTACAAATGTAGAAATTTATAGTTTTTTTTATTCTCCATAAAATTTGAGAAATATTGAAAAAATGGATAGTTGGTAAATGTCGATTTACCTGGACAAACACAAAGCAAATAGTACAATTTTTTATTCTTTTCTTAATAAACAGATCTACCAATAGAATCAAAAATAATGGCGATCTGTTAACTAGTTTTTGAGATACTGTATCTGAAATAATAGTAGCATATTTGAAATCGGTGGACAATTTCCTATAAAATAAGTTTATTCAAATTTTTTAGCGGCACATGAAATTTTTGATTTTTGCAACCCCACTTCTTCTACAGGTGCCACTGTGCTTCGCTGGTATGTCATATAAGTGTTATTATTATTAGATGTCAATTAACAACACACATATACCGGGTTGGTTTCAAAACCACCGGTCTGGGAAGGTTGTTAGCTGTTAAATATATGTCATCTGAAGTGTCATTTATTTAGTGAAACCGAAGAACGCGTAAACGTATTTAAAACTTAATTTTAAATGGGTTTAAGATCCTTTAAAAAAAAAATAACTATAATTATTTATTTATCCAAATATATCGTCACCACATTGGGTGACTTCTTTAGGTAAAATTTGTTTGTACACTTAAAATAGTTTGTATGTTAAAATAACAGAAAATGTCATTTACAAGAAAAATGATATTTCATTTAAAAACCGGTCTACTTACTTTTCATTTAAATGATATTGTTTATTTTATTTATTTTTAAATGTTGTTTAAACAACTGACATCCGTTAGAAACAAATGATTAATCAGTTAAAATAAATATTAAAATTTTACCTACAAATTCCTTAAAAAAATGATTTAATCATTTATTTGAAATTGTTTTCTTTTTGTATTTTTTGTTTGTTTCTTAATCTACAAAATGTATGTTTGTATGCCTATAGACACTTTTTGTGTGAATATGTTTGTGTGTTTATGAAATTCTTTTAATTTGAACTGAAATAATTTTGTATATAAAAAAACAATTTAAAAAAAATGGAATTTTTTGAATATTTATTTGAAAAATACAGCTAACAAAACTTAAATTTGCAATAGTTGTTACGGACACAAATAAACCACAAATTTTTATTAAATTTCAAACTAATGAAAATAATAAATGAAACTGAAAAAATCGAAAATGGTAGTAATTAATTTCGGACAAATATATAAAAAAGTTAATATACTGTTACAAGAAATTTCTAACACTAGAAATTTCTTCACACGAATTTTGATAGCTGGAAAAATCTAATGTACCTGACTACTCATATAAATACAGGTACTTGGTGACGCAGTAGTTCAGCTTATAAAATAAAACGTGGGAGTGCTAAGAACTAAAGTGTGGCTAACGTTTAGTCCAAATAAAGTGTGTTATTAAATAAAGTGTGTTATTAAAGTGTTTTTCTGTAATTTTTAAGTGACTGTTATAAATAAATAGAGCTATAAATAATTTCAAACAGTGTTTATTATTTGCAATATAGAAAGAACTCGATTTATCAAATCAACGATTTTATAAAGGGTAAAATAGTAACAATACATATTTCTTTTAAAAATAAATGTATGTTCCTTTACATTTAAAAGTAAATTAAAAAACTTTTTTATTAAACTACATAATGCTCGAATTTATAAATTGTTTTTTCTCAATATTAAAAAATAAAGATATCACAGAAAACAAAAATCACAATATTTGAAATTTAAAATATTACACGAAGAAAAATATTTCCAATATATGTTATTTAACTTAATATTATTTTTTTAGTTACTAAATGTCTATGATTTTGAGCAATAGTTGCTATGTCTGTTTTATTCTTAATTCGTTGCTTAGATGTAACGTTCATAATTTTTAACTTTTTCAAAATATATCTGCGTCTGTAATTATGCTCCGTGTGTAAAATCAGGGTAGTGTGCCTGTATTTCTGATCAGATTTATGTACTGCAATTCTAGTCTTTCATTTATTTTTTTCCAATAAAAGGTATTTAATAAACTAAGTTGAACATTTCCGACTTATCTATTTTATCCTTCGCTTTGCTAAATAATCTATCTAAAATGTGACGTATGTTTAATGTGCCATTCTTAGGCACATTATTATAACTTGCCTTTAAGGTACGTGTTAGCTAAAAGTTACTTTAGCTAAAGTTAGCAATAAAGTGACCTTTAACTATTTTTGGTTATCACAACTTTCCTATAAAATAAAATAAATTTTTTGGAAAATATGACATTACCAGAGCAAAACCCGACTACTTCCACTGCGTTCTCAGAAATTGGGCCTATCTAGCAGCTCATTATGGAATATTTTGCAATTTTATTTTTACCACCATCCATATAAAGTCAAACTCACGCCGGCTGACTATTCACAACGACGTAGATATGCTGATTGGCCACCAGAGAACTGCAAAATCAACTTTTTTCTTGATTTAATCATACACAAAAATTCTTGTTCACATTTAGTAATTCAACAAAATTCACTGTAGAATAAAATCAGCATCATGTTACTGAACGCGTAATTCGGATCAGTTTGAATCATATTTTGATTATCTTTACTGCAAATTTAATCACTCAACAAAAAGTCAGCGTTGAATAAATCAGAAAAAACAACAAACAACGCGTATGAGTGTATTCATAATTAAAACAAAATAGAAACACATTTCATAAATGATATTGTTTACATTAGGGTGGGACTTAAATCCGCTTTTTTAGAATTTTTATTAGTAATAAAAATATTCTTCTTTGTGAAATATAAATATTTTTTTGGAAAAAAAATTTAGGTCGATATCTCAGGCTTGCCTAATCCGGAATAATTTAAATATTGTCTAAATTTTTTTTATCTATTTTGTTGGAAAATTAGGCAATATTTAACTTTAACCGGATTGGGCGAGCCTGAGATGTCGACCTAAATTAAAAAAAAAATTTTCACAAGAACAATATTTTTGGTATTCCTAATAAAAATTCTAAAAAAACGTATTTTAGACCCACCCTAATATACACATGTGAAATGTGTTTCTACAAAACCACCCCCTTTTTAAAGATAAGAAACTATTTTGTTTTAATTATGATTACACTCATACACGTTGTTTGTTGTTTTTTTTTTATTTATTCTACATCAAAATAATTGTTGTTGGCTTGAATGAACAAAAAAAAATCAATGGTTTAACAACGACTGATGATTATAAATCAGTGACAAAACAATTTGCACGTCGTTTGATTGATTTGAAATCATCAACAAATATGTGTGTTGGAGTATATTCAGGGTTTGAACGCAAACACATATTTATTCTTGTGTTGGTTGCGTATGAACGTTTTGCAATCAGCAAATGCAGTTCTCTGTTGGCTACCAAGATCATGCGTTTTGGCGCCGTTAGACTTTTTTTGTTAGGCTACTTCAAAGACCTTGTCTACGCGGATAATTTCTTAACGTTGGAGCATTTGAAAATTAACATTCGTCAAATTATCGCAAGGATATCGCCCGAAATATGCGAAAAAGCGGTCGAAAACTACCTCAAAAGAATCGACTGCTGCAACCAATCTAGAGGCGGTCATTTAAATGACATTGTATTTCGAACGTAATGGCAAGGTCCAAGCATTATAACGAAATAAATGTTTCAACGAAATCATAGCTTTATGAGCGTTTTATTTAATCTTACTTTTGAAACCGGAAAATGGATAAAATACCTTTATGAGGCTTGAATTTTTTGTAAAAAAATTAATCAAAACAAGTAAGAGCGGCTAAATTCGGCTATGCCGAATCTTATATACCCTTCACCATGGTTGGGAAAAAACTGAAGTTTATATATGGACATATATGAAATGGACATATTTATATACGGACGCCTTTAAGAGGAAATTAACCATTTAGTTTGGAGATAAAACTTGGACTCGGGAAGATTTATGGTTCCAGAAAATAGGTATTTTAAAAAAAATTATGTTTTGGGCATAACTTTTTTGTATCTGAACCGATATTTCCGAGTTTTTCAGCAAATATGTTATACTAAAGAAATCACTAGAACTGCATGTGTTTTATTTCTACAAAATAGTTTGATTTAGCTGGCAAATTTGCATTTGGGATTTTATTTCGCTTTTTTATTAGAAATATTTGTAATTTCTTTAGCTTAATTTTAAAAATTTGAAGGAAAATAGTTTATAATTTTTTTTATAAATTATTATAAGTTATGACCTAAAATAGTTGCACTCAAAGGTAAATTATGTATAAAATTTTCTTAATATGTGAGAAATAAAATGGTTTAAAAATCTTTTTATAAATTCTTTTAAATCGGAGCAAAAAATAGAAATAAAACTGTTTGTATTTTGTTTGTATCAGAGGGTTTTTATACAAATTTTGATGTTTTTAGCCTATTTATGGATTATTTAATAATTAATATAAAATTTTATTTAAATTAATTATTAAATTTAAAAAAAAACAAAAAATAAACAAAAAAAAAAAACCTTAACGAACCCGCGACCCTTCCACCTGTGGTGAAAGGTATAAAAACGTTTGTATTTTGTTTGTATCAGAGGGTTTTTATAAAAATGTTGATGTTTTTAGCCTATTTATGGATTATTTAATTATTAATATAAAATTTTATATAAATTAATTATTAAATGTTAAAAAAAAACCAAAAATAAGCAAAAAAAAAAAGTCTTAAGAAAATAATAAAAAAAATGTACAAAAAAAAAAGTGAATTGACGTGACCGAGATTTGAACCTCGAACCCCGCGGCCTTAGAGAAAAAAAAAGTATTTGTGACACAGCGTCTAGACAACTGAGCTATTGAAGCTCACACAAAATCATCGTCAATAGAGGTACATATATAAAAGTCTTCGTTCATTAGAGATTTGTTTAGTTTTTATGTAAATGACAAATCTTTATATGTGTGTTGTTTGTGTATAAAAGGTGGAGATGAAAGAAAAGAATTTTAATTATTAATATAAAATTTTATATAAATTAATTATTAAATGTTAAAAAAAAACAAAAATAAGCAAAAAAAAAGTCTTAAGAAAATAATAAAAAAAAATGTACAAAAAAAAAGTGAATTGACCTGACCGAGATTTGAACCTCGAACCCCGCGGAATTAGAGAAAAAAAAAAGTATTTGTGACACAGCGTCTAGACAACTGAGCTATTGAAGCTCACACAAAATCATCGTCAATAGAGGTACATATATAAAAGTCTTCGTTCATTAGAGATTTGTTTAGTTTTTATTTAAATGACAAATCTTTATCTGTGTGTTGTTTGTGTATAAAAGGTGGAGATGAAAGAAAAGAATTTTTATTATTAATATAAAATTTTATATAAATTAATTATTAAATGTTAAAAAAAAACAAAAATAAGCAAAAAAAAAGTCTTAAGAAAATAATAAAAAAAAATGTACAAAAAAAAAGTGAATTGACCTGACCGAGATTTGAACCTCGAACCCCGCGGCCTTAGAGAAAAAAAAAGTATTTGTGACACAGCGTCTAGACAACTGAGCTATTGAAGCTCACACAAAATCATCGTCAATAGAGGTACATATATAAAAGTCTTCGTTAATTAGAGATTTGTTTGGTTTTTATTTAAATGACAAATCTTTGTATGTGTGTTGTTTGTGTATAAAAGGTGGAGATGAAAGAAAAGAATTTTAACACATGGATGTGTTGTTATGCTCAAAATTCTACATACATATTAAACAAAGTGATTTTACTGGAAAAATTAGAGGTAGTCCTGGTTTTTTGCTAATATCTCAGCCATTTATTAACCGATCTGTCTGATTTTTAATAGCAAACAGAAATGGATCACATGTAACAGAAATAAAAAAGAATCAAGTCCTCATCATGTCTGGGTTCTTCGGAAAACCCATTTCAACACACAGACGGACAGACGGACATCGTTAAATCAACTTCGCTCTTCATAAGGACCCAGAATATATATACTTTATAGGGTCTAAGATCAATATTGTAGAAATTACAAACGGAATGACAAACTTATATATACCCTTCCACCTATGGTGAAGGGTATAATTAAATATTATATTAATTGGAATAATTGTAGTAAATTTAAGTTTGATATTTGATACTATAAAATGTTATTTGGTCCCACCATTAATAACACTTTGGTGACTAAGCATTATAAGTTTAAAAAAAAAAATTTTAAAAAAATATAACCATGTACATAACTACCATAATACTTCTACTGATTTTCGTGTTCTTCCATACACCAGATGAAATATCTACCTTTAAAGCTAAGTAAAGCAGGTGTATGTGTTATTTTAATAAATTATGCATCTTGCTAAATGTTTAAACAATTGAATTTCTCATTTACATAATACGAGTAATGCTTACTTTATGTTTAATTTACAGTGATAGTCAAAATTAAGTTTATTCGTAATTTTCTATATAAAGGGTGTCCCAAGAAGAACGCAATTTTTAAATCTGGCAACATTCGAAGTGTCATTGTTTGACATTTGAACAATTGTTACTGTTTGCTAGTAGAAGGTACAAGGTTAGTAAAAATGGAGCGCTACACGAATGAACAACGCATTCTCATTGTGAAATCGTTTTACCAAAATGGTGAAAGTTTTGCGGCTACAGTTCGCAAATTGCGATCAATTTGGGGTCACAATAATGCTCCAAAAGAGTCAACTGTAAAGAGATTAATGGATAAATTTGCCGAAACTGGGTCTGTTAGTGATGTAAAGACAACAACGCGCCATCGACCAGGTCGATCGACCGAAAATGTCGCAGCTGTACGTGATGATGTCGCTCAAACTCCATCCACCTCAATTCGACACTGAGCTCAGCAAATTGGTGTCTCCAAATCCACTTTGCAGCGAATTTTGACGAAAGATTTGCATCTTCATGCATACAAAGTTCAATTGACTCAGGAACTGAAGCCAGCTGACATTGGACAGCGAAGGGAGTTCGTTAATTGGGTATTGGAGAGACAACATGAAAATGCTGATTTTGCCGATAAAATCATCTTCAGTGACGAGGCCCATTTTCATCTTGATGGCTTCGCCAATAGGCAGAATTGTCGCATTTGGGGTGAGGAAAATCCTCGAGTGATTCACGAGAAGCAATGCATCCACAACGTGTCACTGTGTGGTGTGGTTTTTGGGCTGGAGGAATCACCTTTTTTTTATGAAAATGAGGCAGGTCAAGCGCAAACGGTCATTGGTGTTCGGTATCGTGAAATGATAACCAGTTTCTTCTTGCCTAGAATTGAAGAAATGAATGTGGAGGGCATGTGGTTCCAATAAGACGGCGCCACATGTCATACAGCCAGAGAAACAATTCAATTGCTGCATCAGTCATTTCCCGGTCGTGTTATTTCGCGTTTTGGAGATCAGAATTGGCCGCCTAGATCGTGCGATTTAACACCATTAGATTTTTTTCTTTGGGGTTTTTTGAAGCCGATGGTTTACGCGAATAAGCCGACGACGACTCAAGCCTTAAAAGAGGAAATTGGACGCTGCCTTAATGAAATACCGCAGCATTCATGCAAAACGGTCATTGAAAATTTCATTAAAAGATCGCGTGCATGCCAGCAAAGCCGCGGCGGCCATCTGCACGATATATTGTTCCATACATAACCTCATTCTGTCTACTTTACGATATAATAAAGTTTCACGATTTTTTTTAAATATCTGTGTTTTATTTAAAATTTAAAAATTGCGTTCTTCTTGGGACACCCTTTATTTTGTTGTGTTATATTTTTTTGTGATTATTCAAAAATGTTTGTCTCTTACATCCAATGTCGCAACTATTTAAATATTTTGGTCAAAGCTGTAAGAAAACAAAGAAAAAAAAACACGACTACAACCCAAAGTTCATGGCGACATAAATACCACACAAACAGTTTATAATGATGAATGCTTTTTAGAGTATAGGATGAGCGGGAATAAATGTTAGAGGTGAATAAATGGGGGTTCAACATTTTTTGTATGAATTAATAAACACACAACACAAAATGCGAATGTTTAAATTTTGAAGAAGTTTTAAAGATTAAGAACGATGATATATAACTTATAATGAGGAGTGATTTGAATGCAATGTTCACTTTAAACTAATGTGACTAAAATATGTAGATGGTGATTATTGATTTGATATGATGGATTATGTGTCATATTATACATATTATGCATTAGAATGACACGATTTTGGAATTATAATGGAATATTTATGTACAATGCATACTGGTAATAAATCTGCAACGTCTAAACTAATGTACCGATTATGACAAAACGTATATGTCAGTGCTATCAGGGGATACATTTTCATAATGTTTTTCAGACCAAATTACGCTTATCTACAGAAAATTACAACTATGGAAGTGTTGATTGAATTTTTTTTAAGTATTGAGTACCCAATGTCCAAATGATCAATACTGTACCAACTTTATAGCTGTAAATAGTTTCAAGTTAGACAAATTTGTATTATACAATGCGAGGGTTTACTATCGCAACCCCGTATCTCAAAAGCTACTACTTTTCAGGAGAGACAAAAAAAAAAAGTTTTATAATAAACTCGTGGCATTTTTTAAATTGATCATTACATTTAAAATCAAAAAATTATTAAGGTGGCACTGTCAGAATAGGCCAGAGATTGACCAATGGACGGAAATTGGTGAAGTACACTCTAAAAAATGTTTGTAAATGTACTACAATAAAATGGGTAAAGTTTTATGAAATATTACGAAAATTCGGTAAATATAAACAGAAAATGCATAAAAATGTTTTGTACACACTTTCATATAAAGGGTGTCCCAAGAAGAACGCAATTTTAAAATTTTAAATAAAACACAGATATTTAAAAAAAAAATCGTGAAACTTTATTATATCGTAAAGTAGACAGAATGAGGTTATGTATGGAACAATATATCGTGCAGATGGCCGCCGCGGCTTTGCTGGCATGCACGCGATCTTTTAATGAAATTTTCAATGACCGTTTTGCATGAATGCTGCGGTATTTCATTAATGCAGCGTCCAATTTCCTCTTTTAAGGCTTGAGTCGTCGTCAGCTTATTCGCGTAAACCATCGACTTCAAAAAACACCAAAGAAAAAAATCTAATGGTGTTTAATCGCACGATCTAGGCGGCCAATTCTGATCTCCAAAACGCGAAATAACACGACCGGGAAATGACTGATACAGCAATTGAATTGTTTCTCTGGCTGTATGACATGTGGCGCCGTCTTGTTGGAACCGCATGCCCTCCACATTCATTTCTTCAATTCTAGGCAAGAAAAAACTGGTTATCATTTCACGATACCGAATACCATTGACTGTTTGCGCTTGACCTGCCTCATTTTCATAAAAAAAGGTCCAATGATTCCTCCAGCCCAAAAACCACACCACACAGTGACACGTTGAGGATGCATTTGCTTCTCGTGAATCACTCGAGGATTTTCCTCACCCCAGTTCCTAAATCAATTGAACTTTGTATGCATGAAGATGCAAATCTTTCGTCAAAATTCGCTGCAAAGTGGATTTGGAGACACCAATTTGCTGAGCTCGGTGTCGAATTGAGGTGGATGGAGTTTGAGCGACATCATCACGTACAGCTGCGACATTTTCGGTCGATCGACCTGGTCGATGGCGCGTTGTTGTCTTTACATCACTAACAGACCCAGTTTCGGCAAATTTATCCATTAATCTCTTTACAGTTGACTCTTTTGGAGCATTATTGTGACCCCAAATTGATCGCAATTTGCGAACTGTAGCCGCAAAACTTTCACCATTTTGGTAAAACAATTTCACAATGAGAATGCGTTGTTCTTTCGTGTAGCGCTCCATTTTTACTAACCTCGTACCTTCTACTAGCAAACAATAACAATTGTTCAAATGTCAAACAATGACACTTCGAATGTTGCCAGATTTAAAAATTGCGTTCTTCTTGGGACACCCTTTTCAATAATACACACAAAAATTATTTTTAGACATAATGTTTTTAAAATTAAACACTTTGTGCCTAAAATTATTTTTCTTCTGTTAAATATACTAACTTAGAATGGTAATAAATATTTTGACATTTGGAAATTGGGTCTATTAAAAAAATAAATAAAGCTAAAAACGAAAATTAATTTTTCAAAATTTTATAAATATAATATTTGTGAATATTGTGAAATTTTATAAATATAATATTTGTGAATATTGTGAATTTAAATTCAAGATGACCATCATCACAGCAAATATATTATGTATTAAATTTATGATTCACTATTATTAAAACATGCATACATACATACATACATACATACATACATACATACATACATACATACATACATACATACATACATACATACATACATACATACATACATACATACATACATACATACATACATACATACATACATACATACATACATACATACATACATACATACATACATACATACATACATACATACATACATACATACATACATACATACATACATACATACATACATACATACATACATACATACATACATACATACATACATACATACATACATACATACATACATACATACATACATACATACATACATACATACATACATACATACATACATACATACATACATACATACATACATACATACATACATACATACATACATACATACATACATACATACATACATACATACATACATACATACATACATACATACATACATACATACATACATACATACATACATACATACATACATACATACATACATACATACATACATACATACATACATACATACATACATACATACATACATACATACATACATACATACATACATACATACATACATACATACATACATACATACATACATACATACATACATACATACATACATACATACATACATACATACATACATACATACATACATACATACATACATACATACATACATACATACATACATACATACATACATACATACATACATACATACATACATACATACATACATACATACATACATACATACATACATACATACATACATACATACATACATACATACATACATACATACATACATACATACATACATACATACATACATACATACATACATACATACATACATACATACATACATACATACATACATACATACATACATACATACATACATACATACATACATACATACATACATACATACATACATACATACATACATACATACATACATACATACATACATACATACATACATACATACATACATACATACATACATACATACATACATACATACATACATACATACATACATACATACATACATACATACATACATACATACATACAGTACATACATACATACATACATACATACATACATACATACATACATACATACATACATACATACATACATACATACATACATACATACATACATACATACATACATACATACATACATACATACATACATACATACATACATACATACATACATACATACATACATACATACATACATACATACATACATACATACATACATACATACATACATACATACATACATACATACATACATACATACATACATACATACATACATACATACATACATACATACATACATACATACATACATACATACATACATACATACATACATACATACATACATACATACATACATACATACATACATACATACATACATACATACATACATACATACATACATACATACATACATACATACATACATACATACATACATACATACATACATACATACATACATACATACATACATACATACATACATACATACATACATACATACATACATACATACATACATACATACATACATACATACATACATACATACATACATACATACATACATACATACATACATACATACATACATACATACATACATACATACATACATACATACATACATACATACATACATACATACATACATACATACATACATACATACATACATACATACATACATACATACATACATACATACATACATACATACATACATACATACATACATACATACATACATACATACATACATACATACATACATACATACATACATACATACATACATACATACATACATACATACATACATACATACATACATACATACATACATACATACATACATACATACATACATACATACATACATACATACATACATACATACATACATACATACATACATACATACATACATACATACATACATACATACATACATACATACATACATACATACATACATACATACATACATACATACATACATACATACATACATACATACATACATACATACATACATACATACATACATACATACATACATACATACATACATACATACATACATACATACATACATACATACATACATACATACATACATACATACATACATACATACATACATACATACATACATACATACATACATACATACATACATACATACATACATACATACATACATACATACATACATACATACATACATACATACATACATACATACATACATACATACATACATACATACATACATACATACATACATACATACATACATACATACATACATACATACATACATACATACATACATACATACATACATACATACATACATACATACATACATACATACATACATACATACATACATACATACATACATACATACATACATACATACATACATACATACATACATACATACATACATACATACATACATACATACATACATACATACATACATACATACATACATACATACATACATACATACATACATACATACATACATACATACATACATACATACATACATACATACATACATACATACATACATACATACATACATACATACATACATACATACATACATACATACATACATACATACATACATACATACATACATACATACATACATACATACATACATACATACATACATACATACATACATACATACATACATACATACATACATACATACATACATACATACATACATACATACATACATACATACATACATACATACATACATACATACATACATACATACATACATACATACATACATACATACATACATACATACATACATACATACATACATACATACATACATACATACATACATACATACATACATACATACATACATACATACATACATACATACATACATACATACATACATACATACATACATACATACATACATACATACATACATACATACATACATACATACATACATACATACATACATACATACATACATACATACATACATACATACATACATACATACATACATACATACATACATACATACATACATACATACATACATACATACATACATACATACATACATACATACATACATACATACATACATACATACATACATACATACATACATACATACATACATACATACATACATACATACATACATACATACATACATACATACATACATACATACATACATACATACATACATACATACATACATACATACATACATACATACATACATACATACATACATACATACATACATACATACATACATACATACATACATACATACATACATACATACATACATACATACATACATACATACATACATACATACATACATACATACATACATACATACATACATACATACATACATACATACATACATACATACATACATACATACATACATACATACATACATACATACATACATACATACATACATACATACATACATACATACATACATACATACATACATACATACATACATACATACATACATACATACATACATACATACATACATACATACATACATACATACATACATACATACATACATACATACATACATACATACATACATACATACATACATACATACATACATACATACATACATACATACATACATACATACATACATACATACATACATACATACATACATACATACATACATACATACATACATACATACATACATACATACATACATACATACATACATACATACATACATACATACATACATACATACATACATACATACATACATACATACATACATACATACATACATACATACATACATACATACATACATACATACATACATACATACATACATACATACATACATACATACATACATACATACATACATACATACATACATACATACATACATACATACATACATACATACATACATACATACATACATACATACATACATACATACATACATACATACATACATACATACATACATACATACATACATACATACATACATACATACATACATACATACATACATACATACATACATACATACATACATACATACATACATACATACATACATACATACATACATACATACATACATACATACATACATACATACATACATACATACATACATACATACATACATACATACATACATACATACATACATACATACATACATACATACATACATACATACATACATACATACATACATACATACATACATACATACATACATACATACATACATACATACATACATACATACATACATACATACATACATACATACATACATACATACATACATACATACATACATACATACATACATACATACATACATACATACATACATACATACATACATACATACATACATACATACATACATACATACATACATACATACATACATACATACATACATACATACATACATACATACATACATACATACATACATACATACATACATACATACATACATACATACATACATACATACATACATACATACATACATACATACATACATACATACATACATACATACATACATACATACATACATACATACATACATACATACATACATACATACATACATACATACATACATACATACATACATACATACATACATACATACATACATACATACATACATACATACATACATACATACATACATACATACATACATACATACATACATACATACATACATACATACATACATACATACATACATACATACATACATACATACATACATACATACATACATACATACATACATACATACATACATACATACATACATACATACATACATACATACATACATACATACATACATACATACATACATACATACATACATACATACATACATACATACATACATACATACATACATACATACATACATACATACATACATACATACATACATACATACATACATACATACATACATACATACATACATACATACATACATACATACATACATACATACATACATACATACATACATACATACATACATACATACATACATACATACATACATACATACATACATACATACATACATACATACATACATACATACATACATACATACATACATACATACATACATACATACATACATACATACATACATACATACATAAAATTAATTTATTTTCTAAAAAAAAATATTTTTCTGCAGCTTAATTTAAACCGTGCGTTGGAAAATATACTCATTATTTTTATATAATTATACTCATTATTTTTATAAATTTTCGAATTACTTTTAAAATCTCATTAATTTTTACGCACTTTCAATGTGAAATTACCAATTTCTGCTGAAATTTACCCAACATAGTAGAAAACTGTACTCCTACTATAAATTGGGTAAATTTACTCTGTGTGCGTAAATAAAAAAATACACACATTATACGTAAGTTGATGAACACAAAATGGGTAAAATTACATAAAAAGTGCGTTAAAATTTATCAAATTTGTTCGTAAATACACACGTTATCCTGTAAATGTACACATAAAATGCGAAAAAATTCCCCTGAAATGCGTATATTTCCCCAATTTTTGTATCTATAAAATAGGTAAATTTATTGTTTAGTAATTCACAAGAAAAATAAAAACTATTACTTTATTTTGTAATAAATCTGAATTTATTTATGTATTAAAAATATAAAAATAACTGTAAATTTCACAAATGATATATTCAAAAAACACTATTTTAATTTGCAAATATTAACATAGATTAGCGGGTTTCTATAAAAAGTGACAGATTTTTCATAACAAAAAATACTCCAAATTTTAGAAAAAAAAAGGCTGATTATGAATTCATATGAATTGATTTTAAATAATGCTTATTGATATGCATTCATCTTGATGGAAAGCAGCAATAGGAGTAGTTTTTAGTGAATCTTGAATGAATATTTTCAGAAACTTTAGTATTCCACGTTTCCACACATTTATATTTCCATGATTGTCCTATGTTTTTCTACCATTTTTTTCCTTCCCCACTGCAAAGTTCTGAGATGCCAGTATTACATATGTCCTTGAACTTTAAGACGTTTTACAACCGACATATAATTATCGACCGGATTACTACCGGCTGAAAATTGGATGTTATTTATGCTAAAGGGTGTAATATAATTGTCATCTAATAATTTTTTTTAAATTTCAAATACATTTTTGTTGTCCATTATTGTTTTTTCTAGTATAAATTTTAATCCAATAGCCACAACACAACTTATTTTTAATTATATTTTTTGAAATTTATTTATTATTTTACATATATACGATATTACGCGAACATTGAATATTATATTTTTTTAGAATTTAATATAATTTTAATTTGACGAGATGAACCAAAAAAAAAAAAACATGCGAACGGTACGATAATTCATAAATTTAAAAAAACTAATACAGTTTTGTTTTTAATTTTTTTTTCTCTATTTAAAAATGTCCTATTTTTTACTATTATAAGTTAGTATATTTACAAACATTGTGCGTAAAATTTGTATACAACAAAATGATACTAATTTTGGGAATAATGTGTTTAATTGTAAATACATAGTGAATAAAAATGCTTCGTGTATGTATTAATGTATATGAAAGTGTGCGCAAAAAAACTTTACGCATTTGGTGTTTATATTTACCGATTACATAAAACTTTACCTATTTTATAGTAGTAAATTCACAAAAATTGTTTGGATTAAAACTGATTTGCAAACAGAAAAAAAAGAAAACCACTATGAGAACTTTATTGTAGCTTCTAAAAATAACGTTTAAAATCCTTACCATCAAGTTAGAATTTGTAGGTTCAAATTTGATGATAAAAATACGGTTAACGCTCTTTAATGTTGGTAAATTATAGCTATTTTCTATGCCTTTTTTAATATTTGTCTCCGTATACATTTTTTCAATAACAAATAACTTTTGACAAACTTAGTGACAAGTGTGTAAAATTCAAATATAATATAAGTTTGCTCTCAATTTATAATAAATTATGTTTATGAGTAATGAAGTATTTGTTATCTTATATACAAAAGTGTGTAAAACAATGTTGATTTTTTAAGATATGCATCGGGTTTATATCCAGATCACTGCATTTGAAATATGAACACATAATTTCTTTTGGAATTGCCTTGAATAACATCGAAAAATCATAAAAGAATGACAACTGAAGTTATAGTCACAGAATGACTACCATTTTTTTTTACTGGGTATAAATTGCTAAATTTCGTTGATGTTAGTCTAATTGTGTGTTGTTTTCAAATTTGTTAATTTGTTTCCAAACACTTAATATAAAATAGACAATCATCAAAAAGCAATGACCAAATGGAGAATAAGAGCGTGGATATTGATAGGGTTGGGTAGCGTCAACCAAAAATACTAAGTATTCTATCCTGCTGGCTCTGTAGAATTTCTCAATTTTTATTTTCTATAAGGTTGTTAACGGTAAGCTGGTTATCAGGTTATGTGGTTAAATGCTTATATCAACAACAACAAAATACATTAGTAGCAAATAACCAACTTTGCGCAATCTATACCCTTCTTTACAGAGTATAGCTGTGTTCCCTTACTTTCTGGGTAAAGTTCGGTAAAATGAGAGTAAGCACAAAATACTCTCATAAAATGACAAATTTACCCAAAAGTAGGGGAACGCAAAAAACCACTTTTCTAGCCCAAAAAATGTCAAAATGCATCAGTGATGCCAAATTTTTAGGTGCAATAAGTGTATACGACAAGTGAAAACGCGCTAATGGAGAAATGCGAAAATTGAAATAAAAGACACAAAAAAATATATTAAAATTGCCCACCGTTTACAGTGGCACGAAATTTCGAGATTTTGATACTTTCCTCTTTGAAAAAACACACATAGTTATTTCTAATAAATATATTTTTCTCATAATTTAATGTCTATGAGCTTTTTTTATTGTTTTTTCAAAGTGGTGTATATACAAATTTCGAGATTCCGTGCCAATGTAAAAGAGGGGGTTACAATTAAAAAAAAAATCAGTAAGAAAAACTAAAAGTTGCCGATCTGTCCCTTTTTTATAAACAGAAAATATTTGCAGTTTTTAGAAAGTAAAAAACCGCTTATTGTAACACGAAAAGGGCTAAATTAGAATCGCAGAAGTTCCTTAATTTTATTTTTTACAATTATAAAACAGCTGTTTTTGTTTATCAACTGTTCATTTGACAATTTACCCAAAGAAAAAGTTTGGGTAACTTTTGGTAAAAAGAGGAACACTAATACACTCTCATAAACGCTCTCATTTACCCAATTTCGAGTACGGGAACGCTTTTGGGTAAGTTTGGGAACTCGCGGTAACGTACGGGAACAGACTTTATGTGTTTATGTGCTGATTTGTAGTGTTGGAAAATAGTATACATTTAACTAACTGGCAACATAAAAAAAGCTAAGTTTTAGCAAATGGCATCTCAAATTTAATATTAAAGTTGGTAGCATTGGCATTCACATCTGGTTTTTATTTATAAAAATAAATAAAAATGAGAAGTAATTACACTCATAATTATCCATAGGTAAAATACACAGAAACTGTGGTTAATTTTTCCAAAGATTTGATTCTTTTGACATTACGAAAAATTTTGTATTATATACAAATGACATCGCAAATAGTAGCAAATTTTTATTTCTATATTTTACCAAATTTCACTTCATTTGTATTATTTATGAAATTTCTATACTTAAGAAAATTATTACCATCAGCTGAGTATGATAATTTTGTGATGTTCCAATTGTATACTAAAAATAATTTACTAAATCATTGTATTATTTACAAAATTTGTAATTTTTTGAAATTTGTAATATACGAAAGTTTTGTAATATTTATATACAAAATATTTGTATATTGTACGAAAAATATATTTGTATTTTTAAGCATAGATTATTATGAGTGTAAGACAGTCATCGGCACTCATAGCACACAGAAGCCGAACACATATGTCAATAAATCTCACAGCTAAGGGCACAAAAAATTCAATTATTTCATTCATTAGCGTGCCAACTATCAACAGAGCGTGTATATGCCGCTTTGTTGAAATAAAGTACACGCTAAATTTTTTTTTTATTTTAGATATTTTTTTTATTGAAGGTATTTATTTTGTTTTTCGTTTACATTTTAAATTAAAAATGTGGAATGAAGGGGAAGAAGGAAGAATTATTTTTATTTTCTTCAAATATATTAAAAGAGGCAGAGTGCTTTGTATGCAATCAAAAAATTATTATTATTATGAATTCTTTTTTATAATAAAGAAAACAAAAACATGAACTATTTTAATTCAATGAATACGGATATTCTCTTAACGATTAATTTATTTATTAATTCATTTTTTACGGTGCTTATTATAATGGCGGAAGGGGCACATTTTGTCTCTGAGGCGAGCCAAAAATATTTATTTCCCCACCCCGCTCCGCGGCTCTAATGTTGGATGACCCACTTTAAGTTTTTTGCAGGTGGCAAACCTGCAGTGGAGTCACCGCCAACCAAGGGAAGACCTTGCTTGTGTGGTGTTATGCTACCACAGTCAACCCGAGGTTTCCGTTCTGAAAATTAAAGGAAATTAGTATATTAGTGAAGTCGACTAAAGGAATAATACATATATTTACCGTGTGATGGTGTGTACTGCCGCATAGGGGACTTATGTACACACGTTCCAGGTCCCGCAGTGGCTGAAATGAAAACAAAAAAAGGGATCAAGTTATCAGTAGATTTGTTATTTTCCTCGATTCCTAAAAAAATGTAAAATATAAAATTATAAACAAATTGTATATTCTTACCTTCTTCTTCGTTTGACACAATTACCTATCAGATGGAACATTAAGCAAAACATGCATGCATGAAAACGTAGTAAAAAGGAGTTGTGGTAGTATAATTGTGTTAGTACAAACGTTTTTGTTAGTGTACAGTGGGCGGTAGATGGTAAATTGTTTGTCAATGAATTTTTCGTTTATTTGTGTTTAAGTTTAAAAATATTACATTAGGTTTGCGTCTAAAATAAGGGAAAATAAGCGAATTTTAGGCGAAATAAATTTAGAGAAGGATAGGTAGAAAATAGTGAATGAGATAAATGTATCTTAGTTTTTTTTGTGCAAGTACAATAAATTATATTATTGTGAATTATATTATTTGTACCTGATAAGATAGCTGAAAATCGACCATAGCGATAGTGTTAATCCCCTGCAATACGGTGTTGGTTTTTATAGAAGAACGTAAGTTTTTTTTTTGAAGTTTATTGTGGGTCCTCAGATATTATTAGATAATATGTATATTAATAATTGGAATTGGACCTCCACCTGGAGCAGGGCCAGACGGTGTTTACTAGGAAGTGGAGGCCGGAAGTGACCAAGTTTACAGTTGGCTAAAATAGAAACCTGGAATAAGAAGGTAACCTAGGCTAAATTTTAACAGAGAGCCAGTGATATTAATAGTTGTGTTGGGGGAAAATCATCGATACAAGGTGATTTTGTCCTTTTTGTGTGAGGCACAGCGCCATTTTTGGTATTTCGTTTATTACGTCATCGGACATGTTTTAAGTATAGTGTTAAGTAGGTTTATCTAAGTTATTTGTAAGTATTATGTATGTTAAAATTAATATCATTTACCACTTGTTGTCGATCAAAAAACTTCCCTAAAAGATCTTCAAGAACTATTAGGTAAAGATTCATTTTATAAACGTACATCCATCGGAACAAAAGTTTTTCCTCAAAACACTGAGAGTTACGAAAAGTGCAAAAATACTCTATTAAATAAGAAAATAGAATTTCATACATTCAACTCCAAAGAGAACCGTCAGTACACAGTATTCCTATATGGAAAAATCAGTACTGAGGATATAAAGAAGGATATCATAGGTTATAACTTAACACCATCAAATATTACTGAAATAAATACAAGATTCAGCTCTGTCGACAATGCAGTATATAAAGTGCAATTTGCTAGGAAAAATTTTAACCCTAAATCACTAAATAATGTGACTGCTATATGCAATGTAATTGTTTCATGGAAGAAGTACAAACCAAAGAAAAATGACAATCCATCCCAATGCTGGAACTGTCTAATGTATGGCCATGGAGGTGAACATTGTAATCGCCTTCCAGCATGTATGATATGCGCCAATGCACACCACACCAATGATTGCCCACTCAGGAACCAAAACAAAATACCAGCTGTATTTTGTTGCTTTAACTGCAAAAAGCATGGGAAAGAACGTACAGATCACTCTGCAAATGATATCCATTGCGCTCTCTTTATTTAGAAACCAGAGCCAAAGCAACTAATAAAAACTCACGTATTTACAACAAAAAACAACAAATCTCACCACAGTATTCCAACACAACCCCCCTCATTAACAACCAAAACAATAACAATACTCATAGCAATTCCCTATCATACGCTGATTGTATGAAAGGCAACAACAATCTCTTCAACATAGATGAGTTATTTAATATTTTCACAACAGCATTGGGTGATCTCCAAAAATGCACAACAAAAATACAACAAATTCAAGTTGTAATGTCAATGGTAAAATATGCATATGATCTTCGATAATTCTAATGTTTTAAAAATGCTTCACTGGAATACTAATGGCATTACTACCTATTCTCATTTAATTCAATTCGAAATCTTACTTGAAAGAGAAAATATTCATATTGCCTCTTTAAACGAAACACATCTTAATGAAAAGCATAAAACATTTTTCAAAAACTACCTAATATACCGTAATGATAGGCAAGATTCAAGAGGGGGTGGAGTAGCTCTGATTGTCCACAGGTCTGTCAAACATAAACTAATACCTATTATAAATACGATGATAATAGAAAACCTTTCAATTGAAATTTTAATTAACAATCGAACTTTTATAATTTCTACTGCGTACTCTCCAAAATATGCAACGAGTTTTGCTAATGATGTTATAAAATTAACTTCTTTACACAAGGATTATATTATTTTAGGCGACTTTAATGCTAAACATTCTTCGTGGCACTGCGTTAACAACAACACTGCAGGAAATGCACTTTACAATCTTCAACAAACAAACAACTTTTTTATATATTATCCCCATAGCCCGACGTTTTATCCATACCAAAGAAACCGTAACGCATCTGTTATTGACTTGGCATTAAGCAATACCACACTTAACATCACTTTGGACGTACTCGAATATGACATCCCATCCGACCATAGACCTGTTGTGTGTAAAATCGAAAATGCAACAGCTATTGATTCGGATACCAGTTATTATCATTACAAACTTACCGACTGGGTAGCGTTCAGGAATATAATTAGCAATAAAATCATCATAAGTACTGAAACTTACTGCTCAAAAACATCAATTGATTTAGAAATCGAAAAGTTTGTTCGCATGATTTTGGAAACGCGTAATTATTGCGCTCCAAAATTTCGTCTCTCTGGCAAAACAGACTTGCCTTTAGACATTGTTAGTCTAATAAGGACACGAAGAACTTTTAAACGAAAAAGTCAGCGGACCTCAAACATATCTGAATTTAATTTTTATGAACAGAGTGTGAAACTTCTAACTATAATGATCAACAACAAAATAAATACTCATCGTAATGATAAATGGAACAAAACACTGTCAAAATTAAGGCCTGGCGACAAATCGTTCTGGAAAATCACCAGATGTTTAAGGGGTAAACTTAACAACAAAATTCCCTTTTTTAACCAAGGTAACAAAAAAATTATAACTGATGAGGAAAAGGCACAACTACTGTCTGATACATTTTCCGCTTCGAACGATCTTACTTCTACATACAAACATTCAGTCGATAAAACTGTTAATTCCAAAGTTAATCGGTTCAAGTCAACTAACAACGATTCTGAAAACATGACTCTCATATCGCTTAATGAAATAAATTCAATAATTGCGTCGCTTACAGCTTCAAAATCACCTGGTCTTGATGATGTATCGAACTTACTAATAAAAAATTTACCCCCCAAAGCTGTGCAGTTACTAATGATAATTTTTAACAGCTGTATAAAAATCAACTATTTTCCTACACATTTCAAAAGAGCAAAAGTTATTGCGATTCTTAAACCAAACAAGCCTAAGCACAATCCTAATAGTTACAGGCCGATTAGCTTATTAAGCAATTTGGGAAAATTGTATGAAAAATGCATCCATAATCGAATCTGTGATATCGTTGAAAATACCTCAATAATAGCTAACGAACAATTTGGCTTCAGAAAACAACATAGTGCAGTACACCAAATAAATCGCATTACAAATATAATCAAAGCTAATAAACGAATAAAACAGTCAACTGGCCTAATAGTTCTTGACATAGAAAAAGCATTTGACACCGTTTGGCACAACGGCCTAGTATATAAATTGCTTCAGGCGGATATACCTAGATATCTGTGCAAGCTTGTTGCAGATTTTCTGGACGAAAGAACATTTGTTGTTGCAGTTAATGGTACATTATCTTCACCTAAAACAATTTTAATCGGTTTACCACAAGGTTCAATTTTATCGCCTTTACTGTACTCCATTTATACCTCGGATTTTTCTCCTCCCCCGTACATGAAGGTTGCATACTACGCAGATGATACCGCTTTAATAACGTCAAGCAAACTCACAAAGGCATTATTAAAGAAAATGGAAAAAGGATTTGCTGCTTGCAATAAATATTTTTATAAGTGGAAAATTAAAATCAACCCTGATAAAACTCAAACAATCATATTTCCCTACAACAACTCTCCCAAACGATTACCTAGTCGACAGATAAGTTTTGAAAATGAGAGCTTAACAATTCAAAATGATGTCAAATACCTAGGTATGCGTCTGGACAGGAAGCTTAATTTTTCAAGGCACATTGACGAAATTTGCAAGAAAGCTTTAAGAATTATCAGAGCCTTGTGGCCTATACTGAACAAACGCTCTTCGCTCAGCCTAAAAAACAAAAATTTAATATTCAAAAGTGTCATAAGACCTACTCTGACATATGCAAGCCCCATTTGGTATAAAGCAGCAAAAACTCATCTGAAGAAACTACAGATTATTCAAAACAAATGCCTTAAGATCATTCACAACAAACACTGGAGATACTCTACGCAGCTTCTTCACAACGAAACTGGATATGAACAAGTTGACGAATTCATAAAGAGACTCAACAATAAATATCACGAAAAAGTAGAAAATTCCTCTTATCAGCTGATAAGAGAATGTAGAGAGTCGGCATAAGGGTAGCTTTAAAAAAAAAAATCACCAAATTGAAAATGATATGTATTTAATGCATTGTTCCTTTAGATAATGCACTTATATACATGTATATTTTCTAATTATGTTTGAATAGCTTTCGTTTGTCATATAAAGGTTTTCCTATTTCTCCTTTAAAAAATGTTAGAATATAAAATTACTCAACATCTGTGATTAAAAACCTAATTCGCTGTAATATCTATTGATAAAATCTCGAAAAATGTAAATATGTAAATAACTAATAATTAAATAAAGATGATTTTAAAAATAAAAAAAAAAAATTAATATCATTTAGAGCTAAAGTAAAGAGTTAGATCCGTATAACTTATGAAAGTGTGATTGAAAAGAAGAAATTGTGTGCAGTTTGGATGTCGAAGTTTTTTTTTTGGAGTATATGATTTTTATTAGAAATTTTTTATATCTGCAATATTGTTGCGAAAGTAGGTTTTAGGGAGCTCTCTCAGGCCAGAAATACTTGTACATGTCATATACCCCTTAGTTTGAACGATGGTTATCGCTTGGTTATCGACTCAACGCATAGCAACGCATATAAAAGACATAATTTTTTTCTTTTCAACGGATGTTTGGTATTTTTTAGGTTATATTGATTTTTTTAATAAAAAATTAAAGTTTTTTTAAGTCAGTTTATTTGTATATATCTATTTAAAGTATAATTCTAGAAACAGTTTTTTTTTTTATTTATAATTTAAACTGTTATAACGTTAGTGCTTATGTTGTTTTCTTTTTTTTGATGTTAAGGTTCCATTTTTGAGTTAAGTTTTTTTTTTTTGATCTGAAAACATAGAATAATAGAAACATTAATTAGGTTGTTATTAGATATAAATTTTAAGTTAGGTATAATCAAATTGTTAATAAATCATGAGTTAAGATAAAATAATAGAATGATGATGGGTTATGTTATTAATAGGGGAGAGTTGATATAAACGGATAAGTGTGAAGGCATGCGGTTTCATGGGGTCATGCCAGTTAATTTTTTTTCTAGTCGGCCTACAGTTTGCCTTAATGCTAACGGTTATCGTAACAATATGGCGCCCAAAAGGAAAATGTCTGCATAATGACCAGAGGCGACAATTTTTTTTTACTTTTTACTGTTTGTTTTTTAATATTTTTTTTATTTTTAATTTAAATAATTTTTTTTAGATTTTGATTTAAACTATTTTTTTAATGCCTTTTTACTTTATTTCTTTTCTTCTTTGTTTTTTTAATAAATATTTTTTTTATTATTTAAGTATAATGTTAATTTTTATATTTGCTTCTCTGGTTATATAGCAAGAATAAGAATATAATTGTTTTTGAATGTTCGTGTGCAAAGACCGATACACATTTCGATAGCCTACTAGAAGTAAGAGATAAAATAGACCAACAGATTTCTTCACGAAGGGACACGTAAATGGCAATTACTTTGTATCCGTTTCAGGCATTGGCCTGAAAGTCCGTTGTACAAACGAGGTGGCATGAATATGTCTAATAGTGAATGGTATCTGCGAAGTTCAAGCGAGTGCTGGGTAGGTTTTTAGGGTCAGGATAGTTAAGGACCCTAAATGTACAATCAAACCTCGATCAATTGTTTTTAGTAAGAGTAATAGTTTCTGTTTGAAATTTAGTTTGTGGAGCAGTGGTAATCGAATTCGATAGCCGCTCAAGACTAAGTTTATGAGGCCCGGAGTATCGAAACCGATTGTCATAATTATCGAGTGGATAGGGTGATGTGACGAAGCACAAATTATATTGTTTTTTCAAATATATACATTTTTTTATTAGATTGATTAGCAACACATTCATATAGTAGCTCTCGGAAGAGAGAGTTAAATCTTTGATTATATACCGCACACACTACCAATTATGTCAACAATACCCGCATAAATATAATTATAATTTTTTTTGGGCACACCTAAATTTTTACATATTTTTAAATTTTTTAATTTTAAATTCACCCCTTTCGATAGCTAATCATTTAATTTACATTTTTTTTTTAGTAAATATAGATATTTTACATTTTTTTTATTATTGAAAAACAGTACATTTTGTTGTTTTAGAGGTTAAATTGTTTTCAACAGTTTGATAGATTTTAGTAATCCGCATAATATAAACCTTATTTATTAGTTTTTATTGTTTTTTCGAGTGATGAGTAAAGAAAATAGGGTTCAGGCAAATACTAGGAAAAGAGGCAGGCACCCTAATTTTGATTTAAATAACTCTGTTGCACCAGCGGCATCAAAACAAAGAAAGAACATAAACCCTAATGGCGATAATAGTAATGCTACGGTACCACAGTTCGTGGATTTGGCTGGTTCAATAATTAATCAGAGGTTGGCAGCCTGCGACGAACCAAAGTCCCAATGAACCAGCGCCGGTTAACAATAGTGTTACAGATGGAGATATTCCAGAAGAAGTGTCAAATATGGTTCTAAGTGAGGTCTTATCAGTTCAGAAAAATTTAGAAGATACAGTAAAGAGAATGGTACAGGATGAAATGAATGAAGTTAGCGAGGGCCGTAAAAGTTTTGTCTAAAGATGCAACCCAAACTCCCATTGAAAATTCTAATTCTAATAGTATAAGTGTTCAAAATATTAACAGAAACTTACCTATCGGCGAAGTAAATGCAGTGCTGAACAATAATTCAATGCCTGTATTTACTCAGGAATATCCTCCTGTTAATAATAATGTTAACATCACTAGCGTTCCGTCTCAAGTAGGATTTTCTTCAGGGCCCGGTAGCAGTAGTGGCAGTCGAAATATAGAAAAAATTCAAGGAAATTTCACAAATCATGATGAAGAATATAAACTCAAACTACATAACCTTAGTGAGGAACAACAGGAACGTTTAAATAGCGTGATTAGAACTTTTGATACATTTGAGGAAAAGGGCTTAGGCTGTACAAAACTAGAGAAACATACAATCAAATTAGTAGAGGGCACTGTACCGGTTAAAGGAAGATATTACCCTATTTCGCCAGCGGTTCAGGAAATAACATACCAAGAAATAGACATGATGCTGAAATTAAATGTTATAGAGAAAAGTGAAAAAAGAAAGTGAACTATGGTCTAATTGAACAACAGTCGTCAGAAAACCCGGGAAAAATCGCTTCTGCCTAGATGCCCGAAAATTAAATAATGTTACCATTAAGGATGCGTATCCGTTACAAAATATAGACGGGATCCTTAGCAGAATCGATGAGACGTTCTATATAAGCAGCGTCCATTTTAAGTTTGCATTCTGGAAAATCGAGGTAGATGATGAGATCAAACCTTACACCGCTCTTACGGTTGCGGGACGGCCACTATATCAGTTCAGAGTCATGCCTTTCGGTCTCTGCAACGCGGCCCAACGACTCTGCCGTTTGATGGATAAAATAATACCACAGAAGTTAAAAGAAAACCGATACCCTGAAAAAGACTAAAAAATTTCTAATGACGCCGGAGGCAGCAGAGGCTTATGAGAAGTTAAAAAAGCACTTACCACAGCACCCGTGTTAAAACACGCAGATTTTTTACAGGTTTTATATTCAATGCGATGCATCGAGTTATGGTATTGGAGCCGTATTGTATAAACTAAATGGAAATAAAAAAGAACACCCAATTGCTTTCTATTCACAAAAACTTAACAGCTGTCAAAAAAATTACAGCGTTACGGAAAAAGAGTGCCTAGCGGCAGTTATGTCCATCCGTAAATTTAGGCAATATGTGGAAATGATGCCGTTAACTATAATAACCGATCACGCCAGCCTTAAGTGGCTGATGACTCTGAAAGACCTGAGCGGAAAATTAGCCAGATGGTCATTACAGTTACAGGCATATGATTTTGAAATATTACACAGAAAGGGCTCTGAAAACATAGTAGCAGATATGTTATCGAGGTTACCTCAGCATAAAGAAGTCAGCGAGTTAGAAAAAGAAGATTTTTTAGACTTTGAAACGACAGAATTCGAAAGCGAAGAGTATGTTGATTTAATTAATGATATAAAAGAAAACGCAGAAAAATTGCCCGAGATAAAAATAGCAGATGGATTGATTTTTAAAAAATTGACATTTGATCAAGACAACGAACCATATCCATGGAAATTGTGGATACCGTCTAACTTAACCAGCAATAATCGAAAAAGCTCATTCTACAGATACGTTTGCGAATGGTGGAATAACGAAAACGTTATTTTTATTGGCCCCGAATGACAATACAAGTCAGAGAATTCGTCAAAGCTTGTCAGATTTGTAAGGAAACCAAACCGGCAAATCGTAACCTGATGCCCGGAATTGATCAGGAGGTAATTACCGAAAGACCTTTTCAAAAGTTGTATGTGGATTTCCTTGGCAAATACCCAAGATCTAAGAGCGGAAATTGCTACATTTTTATAGTCGTAGATCATTTTACAAAATTTACCTTTTTAAAAGCAATGAGAGATGCAACAACCAAGAACGTAGTGCAATTTTTAACACAAGAAATTTTCCACAAATTTGGAGTGCCAGAGATTATCCGTAGCGATAATGGCTCTCAGTTTGTGGCAAAAGATTTTCAAACGAAGTTCGACACGTATAAAATAAAGCATATGAAAACCCCAGTGTACTCTCCACAGTCAAACATATCTGAGAGAGTAAACCAATCTGTATTGGCCGCACTAAGGGCATATCTCGAGGAAGATCACCGTGACTGGGATCTGTATCTATCGGAGATAGAGTGTGCACCAAGACACTCTGTGCATTCGGCGACGGGAGTTACCCTATTTTCGCGCTTTTCGGATTTCATATGTTTACTACCGGATCTGATTACAAACTTGCAAGGAAACTATTATCGCTATCTGACCATGAGATTAATAGCTTAAAAGATAATGAGAAACAAGAGATTAATAGCTTAAAAGATAATGAGAAACAAGAGCTAATAAAAGAAAAAATTAAAAAAATTTGCGCGAAGCGTACATGAAATCCGCTGAAAGATACAATAAAAGGGCCCGAATTATTAAATTAGTACCCGGCCAGGAGGTGTACAGAAGGAATATGGTGCTAAGTGATTTTTCAAAGAATAGAAACGACAAGTTCTGCAAAAAGTTTCTGAAATGTCGAATACTCAAACCAATTGGAAATAATATGTATGAATTTGAGGATTTGACTGGCAAACCTATTGGTATTTTTCATGCGAAAGGTATAAAGATTTGAAGTCGCGACAATTTAACTGCTGTCTGGCAGGTAACGTGTAGTATAAAGATGTTGAAAATTCTATGTGAAACAGGGTTTCGCATTTAATGTTTTTTTTATCAATTGTGGTTAAGAAATATATTCAGTTTTTTTACCATACCTGATGCGTGTTTAGTTTTCGAATTCATGTACTCATTTATGATGATATATTACCGATGAAATTATCATGTACCAAAGTTTTCGTGGAACATTATAGAGCAAGGGTGTCCAAGCCCTATGCTCTTGATGATCATTTGTTTTTGTAAAAGCGCTTAGCTGTGTATTTTAATACACATAGAGCACTCAGCAATAGCAATACGAAATTCCCAAACAACTTTGCCTTATTAGTTTTTTTTGTCGTTCTTCACTGTATACACGCAAGTGCAAACCAACAACACTTTCGTATGCTTTGCTGGTAAATATTGATGACAGCGATCATCAATGTAGATTTTATTTTTGTTTAACGTATGATATGAAATATTTTCTTTCTTTGTATGTATTGTTTTTTACAAAAAAAATATTGAATTAAAATTAGTTATTCTTTAAATGTATTGGTGTTTGCTCTTCCATAAGGAACTTTTGGGCACCCCTGTTATAGAGCATTCGGTAAAGCGTTATTGCCGTCTAGATTATAGGAAGATACCGGATCTGAAAGAAAAGGGGAATACAACAAAAAGTAAAGCGTCTTTTAGATAATAATGAGTACGAATACTTCCCTGATTCCAATTTTTTTTATTTTTGTAACCCTGGAATACGGCGATGACCCAAATATTAGTGCCTGAAGGTAAAAGAAAGACAAAACATGTATTAGAATCGACGGAGTTGTTTTGTTGGTAATTTCAATGATTATCCTGTTTATTTTTTTGCAGTTTTGTATTTTTTTTTATTTGCATACATAGAATACTGAAAATATGTTTTTTTATGGTCTATGATTTTTCATTTTGCTTTATTGTACGTTTTACGTCAATATAAAAATATACTTTATTTTTATTTTGCATTGTGTTTGCACAAATATAATGTGGTTAATTTTTTTTTACTTATTTTTTTAACATTTCCATCAAATGTGCGTGGAATGGTGAAAGAGCGTTTCTTTTTTTTGGGATGGTAACTCCTCAAATATCGAGTAACCCGTATTGTATTAATTGAAGAAAAATTTTCTTGTTATCTCATTTAGCCGGACAATTTTTTTTTTTTGACTTTATGAACACAAACTTTTTCCAAAAGTTAATTTTGTTTTATCCTTGGTAACCCAATAGTTACTCATATGAAATACCGGGATGTTTTTTAGTTCCGTTTATAATATTGATTTTTTCTTCGTTATGGTGTTTTCTATTTGAATACAGGTTCACAAATTCTGAACGTTTTTTATTGTTTTTTTTTAGAAAATTAGTTTTCAAAAAAGAAAACGTTGGCCCGAAAATGTTAAAGAGTTTAGACAATATATTGTATTTTAATTTTCTTTTTTAATGATATACTATTTGAACAAAAAGTTAAAAAGTTTTCCCAGCGAGCGCATAAGCAAGACGATTTATTAAATTCGTTTTGTTGTACTATTTGTATGATTGTTCAACAACTCTTAAAAAAAACATTATTAAGTTCGTGAATTCATTAATTTTTTTATGGTTTTTAATCCATTTCTGAATACCATGGTCAAGCTTCTGTAGCAATCATAGCTTCAACTTCAAATCGAACCGGTATAGGTATTAATTATTTTTGATTATTCAGAAAAATCGGTAACCGGGTTTCAAAAAAATTATCACGCTAAAAAGAAATGAAACATTTCACCGAGAAAACGTAATTCTTTGTATTTAAATAGTTCTGGCATATTTTTATTTATGTGTACCAGTGGATAAAGTTTTTTTTTATTATACTCACATTTTGATCGGCTACCAAGTTTATCTACTCTGCATGCCCGGCTTGAGGTCTTAGGGTGTGAGAGTTCCCCACGTTCAAAAAAACTTTAGGAATTGGCCCACGCACACCGATGTTATAATAGATTTATTATTAACCACGGTGTTTTGTCTTCTTCGTTTGACACAATTACCTATCAGATGGAACATTAAGCAAAACATGCATGCATGAAAACGTAGTAAAAAGGGGTTGTGGTGGTATAATTGTGTTAGTACAAACGTTTTTGTTAGTGTACAGTGGGCGGTAGATGGTAAATTGTTTGTCAATGAATTTTTCGTTTATTTGTGTTTAAGTTTAAAAATATTACATTAGGTTTGCGTCTAAAATAAGGGAAAATAAGCGAAATAAATTTAGAGAAGGATAGGGAAAATAAGCGAATTTTAGGCGAAATAAATTTAGAGAAGGATAGGTAGAAAATAGTGAATGAGATAAATGTATCTTAGTTTTTTTTGTGCAAGTACAATAAATTATATTATTGTGAATTATATTATTTGTACCTCATAAGATAGCTGAAAATCGACCATAGCGATAGTGTTAATCCCCTGCAATACGGTGTTGGTTTTTATAGAAGAACGTAAGTTTTTTTTTTTAATTTTATTGTGTGTCCTCAGATATTCTTAGATAATATGTATATTAATAGTTGGAATTGGAGCAGGGCCAGATAATGTTTACCAGGAAGTGGAGGCCGGAAGTGACCAAGTTTACAGTTGACTAAAATAGAAACCCGGAATAAGAAGGTAACCTAGGCTAAATTTTAACAGAGAGCCAGTGATATTAATAGTTGTGTTGGGTGAAAATCATCGATAAAAGGGGATTTTGTCCTTTTTGTGTGAGGCACAGCGCCATTTTTGGTATTTCGTTTATTACGTCATCGGACATGTTTTAAGTATAGTGTTAAGTAGGTTTATCTAAGTTATTTGTAAGTATTATGTATGTTAGAATTAATATCATTTAGAGCTAAAGTAAAGAGTTAGATCCCTATATTTATGAAAGTGTGATTGAAAAGAAGAAATTGTGTGCAGTTTGGATGTCGAAGTTTTTTTTTGGAGTATATGATTTTTATTAGAAAGTTTTTTTATATCTGCAATATAGCTGCGAAAGTAGGTTTTAGGGAGCTCTCTCAGGCCAGAAATACTTGTACATGTCATATACCCCTTTGTTCGAACGATGGTTATCGCTTAGTTATCGACTCAACGCACAGCAACGCATATAAAAGACATAATTTTTATCTTTTCAACGGATGTTTGGTTTTTTTTAGGTTATATTGTTTTTTTTTTTTGAATACAAAATGAAAGTTTAGTTTTTTTTTTTTAGTCAGTTTATTTTTATATATCTATTTAAAGTATAATTCTAGAAACAGTTTTTTTTATTTATAATTTAAACTGTTATAACGTTAGTGCTTATGTTTTTTTTTTTTTTTTGATGTTAAGGTTCCATTTTTGAGTTGAGTATTTTTTTTTTGATCTGAAAACATAGAATAATAGAAACATTAATTAGGTTGTTATTAGATATAAATTTTAAGTTAGGTATAATCAAATTGTTAATAAATTGTGAATTAAGATAAAATAATAGAATGATGATGGGTTGAGTTATTAATAGGGGAGAGTTGATATAAACGGGTAAGTGTGCAGGCGTGCGGTTTCAGGGGGTCATGCCAGTTAATTTTTTTTTAGGATCTGGAAGTGACCATGGTTGGGAAGGGCGACTGAGGTTACAATACCTACCTCCTACCGGTGATGTGTTGAATTTTGTAATTAGTTTTTTTTTTTGTTTTGGTGTTTTTTTTAATTGGTACGATCCTTGAGGCTAAGGTGAAGGGTTGGGATTCATACCCTGACGAAGTAACCGCTAATGAGCTAGTCGGCCTACAGTTTGCCTTAGTGCTAACGGCTATCGTAACAATTTACAAAATAACAGACCAACAATTCATAGAAAACTTCATTAATTTAAAATAACTTCAAAGGTTTACTAAAGTATCGTGACCAAACCGACTATAACTTTTAAACTGTAAAACATACAAAATTCGTCTTTGGCTTATTTTTTAGGGGAGAAAGAGCACTTTAAAATGATATTCATGATATTCACTGGAAGGTTCAAATGTTATTTTTTTGTGTCTAGAGTTCAAATCCATATTTCACTTTTTTCTTTTTCCTAAAAAAAAATATACTTATGTTCACTAAACCCTAAAACCTATAGGTTTTAATGAAATTAAACATAATTTTTCTGGCAATGATGATATCAATAATTGCTTATGTTATTCAAGTTTTTAGCTATGTGGTACTAAATACAACAGAGGATATATAATTTTTTTACGATCCAAACTTAAAAGCTTTACAAATTCAAGAAATTTATGTATTTAACGAAACTATATATATTCTGTGCCAAAGTTTAAAAATTTTGTCATATGAACAGAGGTATTTATCGTATTTAATAGATGGAAAACTGTACGATTTTCAAATACTAAAAGCTTCATCCATAAAATCACCCCCAATACATATTTATATTTTAAACAATCAAAGTTATTTAAGACTCAAGCCATTATATTAATTTTTGATTTCTGTGCAATTTAACTAAACTTAAGTTTACAAATTAAAAATATATATATCAAATTACTTTTAAATAAAGGATGTGTTTTACCGCATTAGTCGGTGATTTTGAAACAGACGTGTGGTAATTCTAATACCTATTATACCATTATACCTATTATACTATTATTTAAAACTGAATAAAATAATACATTTTCATAATTGAAGAAATTATTATTTATTATATAATAAAACTAAATAAAAAACAAATCACCATTTTTTTACTTATAGGGCTTTTCTATAAAAATATAAATGTTATGCTCAACTCAAGTTAAGAATAATAATAAACTTATACATTTCATATTCAATTTAAGTATATTAAAACATTAAATTATTTACTTTATATAATGATTTTCCCCACATTAATCTCACTCTCCTATAAATTCCAGATAATTTTTGATATGTTTAGACTTAGCAAAAACTACCAAGTTATTTGCTCTTAATATGTAAAAATTCAAAAACTAGGTAATTTTTGCTCAGCTAAATATAGTATGAAATTGTCTTGAATATATAAGAGAATGTGATAAGAGGGGAAAAATAATAATATAAAGTTAATAATTTTTGATAATAATGACATAATAAACTTATAATAAGTAAAGCAATGTACTCGAGTTGAGTATTATATCTTTAAGAGCTCATGCTATTGTATACTCAATTTAGGTAAAAAATGTACTTACTCAAAGGAAATTGCTTAAGCTACGGTCACATTGGGCAAATATTTTCCGCAAAAATGTTTGAACATATTTGCCCAAAATTTTGTCAAAGCAATATAGAGATTATTTTGTGGTCACACTACACACATTTATTTGCCTCTTTTTGTTTGATCAAACAAGTTTCAAATAGTGGAAAACAAAAATGAGGAAAACATGTTTGCCCTATGGTCACACTTAAACAAATATTTGACAATAAAAATTGTTTGATCAAACTATAATAAAACATAGATTTATTTTCTCAAAAATTCAAAACTATAAAAATTTAAAATCTGATAAAGGACTTTGAAGGAGGAAAACGTTAAAAAGAAGTTTTGGCAAAAGTTTGCGGACACCCTCAAAAAAATATAAAAATATCACCCCCTCTGGAATTAACAAAAAAAATCTCTATGGGGTTAAGTGTGTCGGGCCTCTGTGACCCGCTAGGTTCAAAAAACAACAAAACACACCAAAAATCGTAAGTGTGAAAAAAAAAAAGAAAATTTTCTTACGATTCCCAACATGCATTTCGTTTAAGATCCGGGAAATAGAATTGCGGAAAAAGATATGACCCCCTTTGGAATGAAAAAATTATTTTTTCGGGACCCTAGTCCCGATATGTCCAAAAAACCGAAACACACCAAAAATGGTAATTGTGATAACTTGAATTAAAGGAAATTTTCTTCAGAATCCGTGAAACAGAATTAGCGTTAGGTTTTTAGATGTTAAAAAATACTAGTGTTTTGAAGTTGCTATCGTTGGCGTTACCCAGGGATTACCTTAGGGTGGTGATAGCAGAAACTGAAAACCGCCCATTTTACAAAAAAAAATGAATTTCTTGGTACAATGTGGAAGATAACACCGCAGTCGAAAATTTTTTTAGGTACATTGCGGCACGTAGCGCCGCAGACGAATATTTTTTTTTTAAATCGCGCAATTATTTCTCAAAGCTTTTAATTTTTTTTTTCAGTTTATTCAAAGCGAAAACTTCACTTTTCCTTTTCTACCATCTAAAATTTAATTAAAATGGACCTAACGCGAATTCTATTTGCTGGATTTTGGAACAAAATCCATATTTGGAATCGTGAGAAAATTTCCTTTAACTTTTGGGTGTGTTTCGGTTTTTTGGACCTAGCGCGTCCTAGGAGCTCCTGCCACCTAAACAACACATATAAAATAATTTTTTTTTTTAATTCCCAAGGGGTTATATATCTTATTAGAGGGTGGCTGAAAATGCAAACTTCAAACGAAGTTTTTATTTAATATTTCATTTTGTATACAAAGTGACAAAACATATGATTATTTGTTTGTTTTATTTAAGTGTTGAGATCTACATGTTATTTTTAACGGCAAAAGCGCAAATATTTTACTTTTAACGATATATTTTAAAATATAAATTAACTGCTGAATCCTACATTAGATGTGCTTATGCCGCAAGCTATTAAAGTTGGCATAAGTCACTACCATATAAATTTGGCATAAGCCAACGCTTAGCGTTACTTAAGTCAAATTAGTATGCGAATGACACAAACCGACGCATAAAAACAGCTACTGCAAAATCATGTTATATTATCTTTCGAAAATTCTTGTACACAGAAAAAAATCTTTACATAGTAATAGGTTGTATATCAAACGCTGAAGTTTTCTTAGCAAACATTTTTAAGTAACTGGGTAATATACATAACATGATTTTTTCTTTGTACCTATTATAGTGTACATACAATTGCATACGATTTTTAAAATAAAATATATTTTAAAAATGTTTGAATTTTGTTTAGTTTGCTTCTAATTAAGTTGGTCAAAATATTTTTTAATTTGATGAGAAATTTCCTATTTGATTTTGTTGATTGTCTCAAAGGCATACGATGTTACTTGCAAAAAAACAGATTTTTTAAAATTCGGAAAATTGGTCTGTCACCGAACTTGAATGAAAGTGATTTAATAAAATTAACTTTAATAAAAAAATTTACAAAAATTTTAAAATTCATCTCACTTTGTTCTTTAGAACCCTTATTTTTTAGATTTTAAATCAAAATATTTTTTTTAAGTTCAGATAGGTTTCAAAAAATTTAATAAAACCCCTCTAAAACTTCGACACTGCCGGTTAACCGGTTAGGGCATTATGAAGAAAATTGATTAATCGGTGATCCGGGTCGATTAATCGGAAAATTTACAATTAATCGATTAATGCAATATAAATGTTTTTATTTTATTAATAAAAACTGCTTTTTGTAAAATACCTAGTTAAATTTAAAGTATTCCGAAGAAATATTGCCATAGACCCTCGGTATTTTTTGGCAGAAAATATTGTCAGACATGATCAGTGGAAATAAACCCTAAAGCCTAAAACTGATAAATTCAGTGTAGCCAGTCTATAGCCGCTGGGTAAAATTGAATATAGAAAATTTTCTTAATAAACAAAAGCAGATTTCAAACGAAATTCAATAAGAAGTTCTTAAAAATATTATACAGGTTTGAAAAAGGTATGAAAATCTGCATGTTTCTATTTTTAAATTATCCAAGTTTGATTTTTGCACAAAAAGCAATTAAGTCGAAAAATTTCCAAGAATATTGTAGTTATTAAAACGCAAATTCCATTTTGATCTTCATTCATTTTGATCTTCATCTAGTGATGCGAATAAGCGAATTCTTAAATATTTTTGACAACACTATTTTCTTTTTAAGTTTAAACTATTTGTTTTGACATTAACCAAAATAGAGCCAAATAATCGATGAATCGGCTAATTTAATAACCGAAATGGAAACACTAATAAATATACAAGTTTCAAACAAATAAAATCATTTCAGTTTTAAGATTTTAGATGTTTAGACGATTTTTCTTAGATTTTAATGATTTAAGTATTAATATTTGACAAAACTGTTGTTAAGATATACCCATTTTGAGTATACTATTTACTAAAAACAAATAAACATTTACTTATTTAGAAGAAGTTTTTTACTCAATTTAGGGAAAAACATATATATTTTTGGGAAATAAATTCGTTTATTGGATTAAATATAAGTAACTTTTGCTTATTTCACGTTAATTTTTTTTAAGTTAAGCAAACATTCCATAAACAATGGAAAGTTTTCACAAAATTCTAGCAAATTTTAAAGACAATTTTACTTAATTGAACGAAAAAAACATCGGGATTTATGAAAACTTACTATGCCAAAGTATATTTTTGCTTGTTTACAGAAAATTTTATTTCCTTAATATAAGGAAAAAGTTATACATTTTGTTCGTAAATATTTTCTTAAACATTCCCTTATTTTACTCCATTTAAGGAAATTTTTTTTAATCCGAAACAAATTTTTTTTTGAGTGTACCTACAGGACTACTACTTGTTATATAATTTTGTATTAAAATAATTTGATAAATCACCTTTTCATTGAATTGAATTTACACATTTTTATTTTCTAAAAAAAATAGACAATCATTGGTGACCCCGACGCACAGTGTTTTGTCCCATAGACAAAATTAAAAGAAAATAAAGTGCTTAGAATATTTAAGTAATATAAATTTTTGTAAAGCTAACAAAGTACCTTAAATACATTTGCAAGTAGAATTTATCATCTCGTCTCTTTGTTAACAGTAGAGGGCGCTAAAGTCAGAAAACTTTTGAGGTAAAACTCTTAATCGGAAAAACGACATTTACTGTGTTACAAAAAAAAAATTGTCAAAAATTCACTTTTTAGTGTATTGCTTTGAAACTTAATAATAATAATAATTTTTGTTTAATATTTTTAATGAAAAAGTTGTTTGTGGTATTGAAAACTTTTGTAATTTTTTTGGAATTCCCAAAATGCTAAAGTCTGATAGAGTGAAATTTATTTTTTTTAAGAATTATTAATTTTTTATTTGTGATTTTAGTACATGTTGAAGTACTTTAATAAAATCTGTAAAGAAGTTTTAGATTTCTCTGCCGGAAATGCAAAAATGATATGTATTTTTGAAGACATAATTCCTAAGTTTCAGAAAAAGTTACAAAGATCTAAGTTCATGGTACTTCCAAAATTAAAAAAAAATTAAGTTATACAACTTTTTTTAATTACTCTAAAAAATGAATCAAGTTTTGATGTAGTGTATAATTTTTATTAAATAGCGACAAAAACTTACCAAAAAATTGAAAGAATAATTTTTTTTCTGGCGAAAATATTAAAATTTTGCAGTTTCACAAAATTAAAAAAAAAAGTAAATAAAAAGTTTGCGATTTTTTATTTTTCAATTAGACACTTTGTTAGCAAGTCTAACCATTAGTAAGAAAAAAATAAAAAAATTTTGCCGGAAATTCGAAATTTTGTATTTTTTGAAAACATCTACATATATTTTTTAGTTTTACAAAGACAAAAAATATGGTAATATAATTTTTTCCAAGTAAAGGGCTACAAAGACTGACAATGTTCAATTTTAAATATTGATAATATTTTTGATGTCAAAAATTCAAAACCAAATTTATATCGTCAGCTTATTATTGGTTTGGCGCATACACAAAGAATCGGCTATGAGAAAAACGATAATGAAGGTTTACAAAGAGCAAATACAATACGATATGTGATATCAAAAATGGGTTTCGAAATCAAAAAGAGGATATTTACATTATATATAATCCATACCTATCTATTTTTTTTTCAAAAATCTTCAAACTAATAATAAGATGACGATATGCTTTGTTATTTACATTTTGCTATTTTCCGTTATCTCTATATATAACATAAAGGAATAACGTTACTAACATACTGACTCATTCAACATTGCCCAGCCCAAACCGCAAGAGGTAGGAGGCTGAAATTTGGTATGTAGGTTTGTAGGTTTCCCTTTCGGTGTAGACATCCGCTAAGACGGGATTTTTGGTAATTCCTTCGGAGAGGGATAAAAATAGGGAAAAGCTCCCCTTCCATGGCCTGGCTAAACTCCTTTAGCTAGAAACCTGAAATTTGAAATATACCTTCTTGGCAGTATGTGCTAACTCCTTGATAAGGTACATTTTAGAATTTTAGCCAGTAAAATTGGGGGTTAAAGGGCGAAAACACTCCCTCTTTAATGCCTGCACAAACCGTTGGACCTAGAAAGTTGAAATTTGGTACGCAGGCTCCTTCTCCAGTGTAGATAACAGATAAGACGTGATTTTTTGTAAAATCCAACGGCGTGCCAAAACCGTTAGACATGGGAAGTTGATATTTGGTATGCAGACCCCTTCTCCAGTGTGAATAATAGATAAGACGTGATTTTTGAAAAATCAAACGGGGAGGGGCAGAAAAGGGTCAAATTCTCTCCCTTGACGGCCTGCCAAAACCGTTAAACCTGGAAGATTGAAATTGTGTATATTGGTTCCACCTGAGGTGTAGACATTCAACCAGGTAGTATTTTTGTAAATTCTTATTGGGTGGTGTAATAAGGGGAAAAGTCTCCCCCCGAAGGGCCTGCCCAAACCGCAAAACAAGAATTTTTAAATTTGAAATATGAAACATGCTATTTTTGGAGTATGTGCTAACTCATCCATGAAGTCTTCCCCTTAACAGCCTGCACAAAATGTTGGTCATAGGAAGTTGTAGATAACAGTTAAGACGTAATTTTTGGAAAAGTCAACGGGGAGGGGCAGAATAGTGAAAAATGCTCACCCTTGACGTCTTGCCAAAACCGCTGGAGCTGGTAAGTTGAAATTTGGTGCAAAGGTTCCTCCTGCAGTGTAGACATTCACCTAAGTAAGATTTTTGGAAATGTGTACGGGGAGGGGCAAAAAGATGAACAGTCTCCTCCTTAACGGGCTGCCCATACCGATTTAGACAGAAACATGCAATTTTAAATATGTGAACTGGAGTATGTGCTAACTCACTGATCAGCTACATTTTTGAATTTAAGCCAGGTACGTGTTAAAAATGAAGGAAAACCCTGAAAAACCTGGAGTATAAGCTAACTCATTATTGAGGTACATCTTAGACTTTTGGTTTGGGGTATGGTAAAAATTGTAGGCTAATTAATTGTAGGGTAATTATCTGGGAACTCCGTATATTCCCGGGTGTCAACCCGGGCAATACCGGGCTTAAGCCCGGTCAACCATTTTCTACGCTAACAACGTAGCGGGCTTTGCCCGCTAGTTTTTTATGAACAAGAGATAAGAGCGTGTTTATTTCAGTTTCATTTCATTTTTTAATATTTTATGATTGCTTTAAAGTTTTAACCATTTTTTTTATCAATAATATTTCAATTAATTGTGGAATCATCACTAAAAAAGTTAATACTTAGTCAATATTGAAATAACCTTTTGCTGCAGTAGTCATTATAATTAAACAGTGAGCCCTCGTGACGTAAATAATCTCACTGGTTCATCTCTATATATATATGTATATGCATAACAAAACTATTTTGTCAAATTTATTTAATAATTGTTAATTGTTATATTGTTTGATAATGACAAATTTTATTAGAAATTCCGATATAGTTGATTTTTGGTTATCTGTGTCTTTAAAATATAAGATCCCAGAAGTATATAAATTTATAAAAGGTAAAATTGGGGATTCAAGCCTTGAAAAAGAAGTGTTATTAAGAAAAATTAGATTGTTTGACCATAAAATTAAAAAAATTTTGGATCGAGAGTAAATCCAACAGACAATTCTTCTATAAAAAAGTGTTCTAAGTGGTTGAATTGGAAATATTTTGATCCAGGCAATGTAAGTTGTATATTGATATTTTTTTTAATCTAAAAAAATTAAACTTTAAAACTTAAATGTTTAGGAACGAGAGAAAATACAAGTAGAGATTGAATGGTTCATTTGATATTAATGTCGAATCCGGAACTATCGTCACACATAAAAAGAATGATGAATTCAAAGAAATTGAGAAATACATTTTGAAAGGCAACATTATAAATTACATTTAAAATAAATTACCTTATTTGTGGAGCAAATTTAGAAATAAATTTATTTATTTATGGCCATTTTAAATTGCATATTAAGTTATTTGTATTTTGATCATAAATGTAACTAAAATTTAGTTTTTGAGAAAAACGATATTTGGAAGATAGTCATGTCCTTGTATTGAATGAAGCAAAATTTTCCAGAGAGCTGAAAAATATAATTTTATAAGTTCTTATTAGTTTTTAGTGCATTCACTAATTACTAATGTGGTTACAATTTAGTTTTTGAGCAAAATTATGTATGGGAGGTAGTCATGTCCTTACACCGAATGATCGAAATTATTCATTGAGTTAAAAGACATATTTTAACAGACAGTTACCAATTTTTGCTTTACTGTGTTTAAAATTATAGATAAAATTAAACTTTTAAATTTAAGGATGTATGGAAGGTAGTCATGTCCTTGCACCGATTTGTCCGAAATTTCTACCGCATACAACGCCAAATATGGCTTTTAACTTGTATTGCATTGTATTTTTAAAATAACGAGACTTAATTAAAAGAGAATAATATTGTAAAGTTAAATATTAACAAAGTGTGTTTTAGCTAATGTTTCCGTTAGTTTTTCATAAGTGCTTCAAGTGCAAGAACAAAAGTAAATTTTGAATTGATTTATCTGCAATTAACGTCAAATAAAAGAACAACAATATATTAAAATAAATATTTTCCTATAGAAAGTGATGTTGTTTTTCAAATAAAAATATAATTTATCTGCAAAGTAAGTATTATATACATTATTTTTCATTAAAAATGACGAAGCCATATATGGCCTTTCATGCACTAATAGTACATAATTAACTTACAATAATGAAAATATAAGACCACCAGGTGAACCCGGGTTTGATAAGCTCTTTAAGATTCGACCATTGTTGGAAAAAATTCGTGAACGATTGTTGCTTGTACCCAAAGAAGAACATTTATAGGTGGGTGAACAATTAATTCCCACAAAGTGCCGGCATCATCTCAAACAGTATAATCCAGCTAAACTGCACAAATGGGGACTTAAAAATGTTGTCATAAGTGGATTTCCAGGTTTCAGTTATGATTTTGACATCTTTGCTGTAGCTCAAAGTAATGCATTTCCGGAAGGAGCACCTTATCTTGGAGTAAGTGAAAACGTTCTAACAAGATTAGCAACTACAATACCAAAAGGACAAAACTATAAAATATTTGTTGATATTTGAAGCTTCGAGTGTGTCTCATGAAAAAATGGTTTATTGCCTTTAGGTACAGTTAGGCTAAATCGCGGAATAAACTGCCAACCGAAAAGGAAATTAAAAAGTTGGGCTGGGGAAGAAAGCATGGTCGAAAAAGTAGCTGACATTGATGGGGTTGAACTTTGTCTCGTAACTTGGTTTGACAATAAAGTGGTAAATATTCTTTTAACCTACGTCGGATGTCACCCTACATCAACAAAAAAGCCCTACAGTAAAAAAGAGAAGAAGCATATTGAATTGATTGATAGGGCAATTGATGTATATAATTACACTGTCCAACATATTAAGTCTTTTTGAATGGAACAGAATAGCGACCCCATAATTCTGAAAGGGTATGTTGAGTAGATCATTTTTGCAGAACAAACTTGTGGTCCAGCACGTCTGAGTTTTTTTTACAGTGGGTCAAAGTTTTCATTTTTTGGTCGAAGGGAGCATTATACTATATGAAAAAACTGCTGTAAGTTAATGTCTAAGAGAATTCTTATGGTCAGAGTTGTATTGTGGAATTGTATGAGGATTATTTTTGTGAAAGATCTTAACCCTCTAACTGGTCTCTTTATGGGTCAATTTGACCCTTTTCCCAATTCCCTTTTACTTTTTGAAGCAAAAAAATAAATATGTACAAACTATAATAAACCACTATTAAAACAAAATTATAATTTTTTTATAGAAGTTGGCGTGTAATTTTACTAATTAAGCGTAAAGAGCTTTATTTACAACATTGGTGTCTTTGGTGACCCCCACTGAAATTTTCCGCCAAACATTTTCGTAAAATATTTTAATCCTTAAATGTCCTTTTTTAAAGGATAAAATGTCCTTTTTTAAAGGATATTTTTTGATTTTCTCGAAAAAAGGGTCAAATTGACCCATAAAGAGACCAGTTAGAGGGTTAAGATCTTCCACAAAAATAATCCTCATACAATTCCACAATACAACTCTGACCATAAGAATTCTCTCAGAAATTAACTTACAGCATTTCTTTTATATAGTATAATGCTCCCTTCGACCGAAAAATTAAAACTTTGACCCACTGTAAAAAAAACTCAGACGTGCTGGACCACAAGTTTGTTCTGCAAAAATGATCTACTCAACATACCCTTTCAGAATTATGGGGTCGCTATTCTGTTCCATTCAAAAAGACTTAATATGTTGGACAGTGTAATTATATACATCAATTGCCCTATCAATCAATTCAATATGCTTCTTCTCTTTTTTACTGTAGGGCTTTTTTGTTGATGTAGGGTGACATCCGACGTAGGTTAAAAGAATATTTACCACTTTATTGTCAAACCAAGTTACGAGACAAAGTTCAACCCCATCAATGTCAGCTACTTTTTCGACCATGCTTTCTTCCCCAGCCCAACTTTTTAATTTCCTTTTCGGTTGGCAGTTTATTCCGCGATTTAGCCTAACTGTACCTAAAGGCAATAAACCATTTTTTCATGAGACACACTCGAAGCTTCAAATATCAACAAATATTTTATAGTTTTGTCCTTTTGGTATTGTAGTTGCTAATCTTGTTAGAACGTTTTCACTTACTCCAAGATAAGGTGCTCCTTCCGGAAATGCATTACTTTGATCTACTCAACATACCCTTTCAGAATTATAGGGTCGCTATTCTGTTCCAAAAATGCTGTTGGACAGTGTTATTATATGGGTGGCGTAGATTTACTGGATTCTTTGCTAGGTCTTTATAAAAAAGTGGTATAAAAAGATTTTTTTTCACATGATTGACATATGCGTTGTCCATGCTTGGATTCTGTGGCGGAAATCAGAACAATATATGCCGTTGTTTGACTTCAAGCTTGCAATAGTTAAACATTTTTGCAAGGTTGGCAAATTAAAAAAACGAGGTCGGCCGATCTCCACAGCATCAAACTCTCTATCAACAAGTAAACAAAATGTACGGGCTGACGGAATAGGACATTTCCCCAAATGGATGGAAAACCGACAACTTTTTCAAAATGATTGCTCTTTTCGTTCATACAGTTTTTGCTAAAAATGCAACGTTTTATTGTGTTACAACGACAAACGGAACGGTTTTACATGTTTCCACACTGAATAATTTTTTTTCATTTTCAAATAACTGTAAATGCATATAAGGCCATATATGGCTCCATTTTTTTCTTACAAAATGTCCAGTGAATTTTTTAATTTTTGTTAAATATGTATTAAATTATCCTAAATAAACATATATTTACGGTGTTTTATTTTTTTCTTTATTTAAAACATGTTCATGCAGTAGAGGGTTAATTTACATATTTTGAACCAGCACACCAAATTTTATTTTTCTGCGATAGCTCCTCTAATTTTTCAGATTCACTATATGGGAACAAAGCACTGTGCGATGGTTTTTAATTGATCGCAATTTCACGAGCAATTTCATTCCCCTCCAACTTTACCACCCCTCAGTATATCACGCGTTGGAGTAAAAGTTCCGACGTTTTGGAAGATTATTTCTCAAGACTGAGGTTATTTCTCATGACTGATGTTCTTAACGCTGTAAATCGCATTATTGAAAATCCTCCCGAAAAACACATGTACACTACAGAGGTTGTTAGAAAATGTTCACATGGGTGACAGACATCCATATGCAATGCTGAGTGAAATGCGGCAATTATCATCCAGTAAGGTGTCTGAAGACATGATTAAACTTTAATGGTTCCAACGACTACTATCAACAATAAAAGCAGTGTTGTCTGTAAGTTCAGATAGCCTTGACAAACCTGCGGCAATGGCATATAAAATTGACGACCAATTGGATACTTCTTCTCCATGTCAAGTAAGTAGAACAAATCCGAACTTACGTTTCGAACAATTGGAAGTTCAAATTGTCGATATCAAAGGAATCACTACATCACAACAACAATATCCTAATAGAAATAATAGCCGTGGTAGAAACAGGAGTAATAGCAGAACCCGTAGTACATTCAATCAAAAATTAATAGTTGTAAGAAGTTGGCGCCGCAAGCGAAAATTTAGTTTTTCATTCATTAAGAACAAATATAATTCTTATAGTTTCAAAATTGCCATGCTCTAGGACGCAATGTCATAGAAAACCAATCACTCTAAAGTTTAATAAAATTGTCGGATGCTGCAAAAATCGTATACTGGAAATTGATGGCTCTTCCATTGTTACCAGCAAATTTAATAAGAACTGGCTAAGATGACACACTCATGGACGGAGAGCAAAAAATTTGCTTAATTTTTGAACTATTCTGAAAGGTTGCATATCACTAACATATTTGATTTATATTAAATGATTTTTATTCTAATTCTTTCAAATATTTCAATTTAGGTTGGCCCAAGTAACTTTAATGTTTGTAAGAAGTATATTCGGATGTTATTGATTCCATGCAATGCGTATAATGCTGTGCATAAGCAACATTTCTTTGCTTTGCATATATTGCGGTCATTTTTGATTTCATCATATTTGGGATCATTTTTTATTTCTTCAAATTGGTGTTATTTTACATAATGAATAAAAGCCTTAATCTAAAAAATGAAAATATGCCCCAAACTTGATTTTGGGGCTAATTATCATTTGGTTGGGGTAATTTTTCATTATATTTTTAGTGTTAATTTCATTATGAAATTTTGCGCCAAAAAATGGAGCTTAATTACATTTTAAGATTGGGGTCATTGTTTTTGGGGCCATTTTGCACAACGCTACCGTTAACTACATCAAATTTTTTCAAAATAAAAAACAGCACAAATATCATGGGAATGTGGAAAAGTAACGTACAACGTCTACTTTTAAAAACTATGAACTAATTATTGCAATGTGAATTGAAAAACCCCACAAAACAAAATTTAACGTTCGATGCTCTTTAAAATTTGTAAATAATTTCTGATTTTCGGTAGAAAATCAGCTTTCTGAGGACTTAATAGTGATCACGTTTTCTTCTGTTTTGCTAAGAATTGATAAACAATACCAACGAAGTAGTCTGGCACAAACAAAATTTTAAAATTCCATCCATATGGCAATCTGTTCCGATTTTCTATATCCCATACATTTTCACCCTTGGCTCCATACTTGGTACACTTATTTACATAAATATGATACAGAAATGGGTACATCTATTAGATGCAATGACCACTATTATATTTCCATTAAAACAAAAAATATAATATACTAATAATATTTAAAAAAATTTTCTTACCGTCCCTATTTTTGTTCACATTCGACTATAGGAAATTATAATACTTTTTAATGTTTGAAGAATTATTGTTGTACTATAATCTAAAAATAATATTGTTAGTTTCTTCCCAAAATGTATATGTGTTTTATTACTTTAAATTTGTTGCATGCAAGTGTCCCTATTTTTTCGCACATGACTGTATATATACTAACATAAAAGCCCGATACTTCGTTATCGGTATTTTAAATATCGAAATATATTGGAGAGAAAATATTTTTATTTTTTTTTTGAAGATTTTACTATTTAAATAAATTTGTTTAGTGCACTTAGCATGTTTAAATTTAAAGTTTTTAATTTGTTGTTTATAGGTCATTCAAGGGGGATGTGTCCAGTGTGAACTGTTTTACTTCTTCCCCTTTCCATCCCATTTCGATGTCCTTGTCGTTTCATACCATTTCAATCCCCTTGTCAAGAGTTTTAATTCCACTTGTACTCCGTTTCATTCCATTCCGTATCCCTTGTCTAGTGTTTCAATTTCACTCGTTTTATTTCTGTACCTTTCCAATTTGCAATTTTACCATGCAAATATTTCCGTAGAAAATGGTTGCCCGGGCTAACACCCGGGAGTATACGGAGTTCTCAGATAATTACCCAGAGTCACCAATTTTTACCATGTTTCAGACCAAAATTCTAAGATGTACCTCTATAATGAGTTAGTCCATTCTCCAGGTAACACATATTTGAAATTTCAGATTTTTCCCTTTGAACCCTCTTTTTTACCATGTAGCTGGTTAAATTTCTAAAATGTAGCTGATCAATGAGTACATACTCCAGTTAACACATATTTAAAAATTCAGGTTTTTGCCCCTCTCCATACACATTTCCAAAAATTTTACCTAAGTGAATGTCTACACCGGAGAAGGAACCTTTGCACCAAATTTCAACTTTGTAGCTCCAGCGGTTTTGGCTTGGGTAGAATTTTTCCCTTTTCTGCCCCTCTACATTGGATTTTCCAAAAATAACGACTTAACTGTTATCTACACTGGAGATGGAGCCTGGAAACTAAATTTGAACTTCTTGGTCCAACGGTTTGTGCAGGCTGTTAAGGGGGAGACTTCATCGATGAGTAAGCACATTCTCCGAGAAAAGCATATTTCAAATTTCATATTCCTAGCTATAGGGGTTTGGGCAGACCGTGAAAGGAGTTTTTCCCCGTTTTGCTCTTCCCCAAAAGAATTCCCAAGAACCTCGTATTAGCGAATGTCTACGTCGCAGGGAAACCTACATTCCAAATTTCAGCGTCCCACATTTTGACATTTACACATTTGCCTATTTGCACACTTGAACATTTGCACATGTGCATATTTACACATCTGCACATTTACATTACCATCAAATCATCGATCCATCAAATTTTTTTTTGCAAATTTGCCCATTTTCACTTTTGCGAAGTGCACATTCACTTTTGAAAATTTGAACTTTTGCAAATTTGCGCATATGCACATTGGCACGTTTACTTTGGAGGAGGAATCTATGTACCAAATTTTAACTTCCCTGCTCAGGCCGTCAAGGGGGAGAATTATCGCTTTCTGGCCCCTCGGCGTTACATTTTCCACAAGTCACGCCTTATCTTTTATCTACACTGGAGAAGAAACCTACATACTAAATATCAACTTTCTAGTTTGAGCGGTTAGGGCAGGCCGTTCGGGGTGGTTTTTCCCCTTATTGCACCTCCCAGTAGGAATTTCCAAAATTCCACATTTGGACATTTGGAAATTTACATTTGCAAATTTGAACATTTGCACTTTTGCAAATTCGCACATTTTCACATTTGCAAATTTGTACATTTGCACTCTTGCAAATTTGCACATATGCCCATTTACATTGGAGGAGCAATCTATGTTCCAAATAGATTTTGGCAGGCCGTTATGGGGGAGAATTTTCGCTTTATGGCCCCTCCGCGTTAGATTTTCCAAAAGTCACGTCTTTCGGGCCGTTTGGGGGGACTTTTCCCCTTATTGCACCACCCAGTAGTAATCCCCAAAAATCCACCTTGGGTCGATGTCTACGCTGAAGTCGTAACATATATAGTATATTTTAACTTCCCAGCTCTAGCGGTTTTGGCAAGTCGTCAAAGGGGAGAATTTTCTCCTTTTTTGCTCTTCCCGTTGGATTTTCCAAAATTTACATCTTAGCTGTTATCTACACTCGAGAAGGAGCCTGCATACCAAATTTCAACTTCCTAGGTCCAGCGGTTTCGCCAAGCCGTTAAAGGGGAGATATTCCACCTTTAGACGCCCATTTTTATCACGTATCTGGATAAAATTCTAAAATGTAGCTTATCAATGAGTTAGTCCATACTCCAGGTAATACATATTTAAAATTTCAGGTATTTTGCTATTTCGGTGTGGGCAGGCCGTTAAGGGGAAGATTTGCCCCTCCCGGTAGGGGGTTGGATGTCTACACCTCAGATGGAACCAATATACACAATTTCAATCTCCCAGCTCTAGCGGTTTTGGCAGGCCATCAAGGTGGAGAATTTCACCCTTTTCAGCCCCTCCCCGTTTGAAATTTTAAGAATCACGTCTTAGCTGTTATCTACACTGGAAAAGGAGCCTGCATAATAAATTTCAACTTCCTAGATCCAACGGTTTCGGCTGGCCATAAAGGACGAGGCTTTTCGCCTTTTAAGCCCCCATTTTTACAACGTCACTGGCCAAAATTCAAAAATGTTGCTTATCAAGGAGTTGGCACATAATACAAGGGAAGCTTATTTCAAATTTCTACCTAAAGGTGTTGGGGCAGGCCGTGAAAGGCGAGTTTTCCCCCTTTTTGCTCCTCCCCGAAGTAAGTTCCAAAAACCCCTTCTTTCCGGATGTCAACGCCGAAAGGGGAACCTACATACCAAATTTTTTAGCTCCAGCGGTTTGGACTGGGCGATGTTGACTGAATCAGTCAACATCGCCCGCTACGTGTTAGCGTTTAAAATGGTTGCCCGGGCTTAAGCCCGGGAGTATACGGATTTCCCAAATAATTACCCAGAGTCCTCAATTTTTACCATGTCCCAGAACAAAATTCTAAGATGTATCTCAATAATGAGTTAGCATATACTCCAGGTAATACATATTTCGAATTTCAGATTTTTCCCTTTGAATCTCATTTTTACAATGTACCTTTTGCAAATTCGAGCATTTTCGCTTCTGCAAATTTGCACATTTTTACAATTGCACTTTTGCAAATTTTAACTTTTGTACTTTTGCAAATTTGGACATTTTCACATTTGCACTTTTGCAAATTTGCATATATGGACATTTACACTTGCAAATTTGCACATTTGTAAATTTGCACATTATTATATTTGCACTTTTGAACACATGCACATTTTGCATATTTGCACATTTTTCAAATTTGCACTTTTGCGAATTTGCACATATGGACATTTGCACTTTTGCAAATTTGCACATTATTACATTTGCACTTTTGCAAATTGGCACATATGCACATTTTCACGTATGCAAATTCGCACTTTTGCAAATTTCCACATTCGCATTTTTGCAAATTTGCACATTTGCACTTTTGCAAATTGGAACATTTGCACATTTGAATTGGTGGATGACTCTATGTACCAAAATTTAACTTCCCAGCTCTATTGGTTTTGGCAGGCCGTCAAGGGGAAGTATTTTCCGCTTTTTGCGCTCCCGCTTTGGATTCTGTTTTCTGAAAAAATAGACAATCATGATTTTTTCTGTATTAGAACAGACGTTTAATTTTTAATTAATTAATTTAATTTTAATTAAAATTTAAGGTGGTCACTTGATTCGTTTGCGAGTTATAGCCAAAAACGTTGCAAGCAGCAAAAAAAACCGTTTACATAGTAATAAGCATGAACTCATAGCAAGGTGTGTGCTTTCTATCTATTCTACACTTTTGTTTGTTGTAACAGTACAGAAGTAGGTTAAAAAAGATACTTGGGACCACGTATTTGGGTTAACTCAGAAACGAATCTAGTGTGTACATTAATTTGTTTACAGAAATGTAGATAAAGGTTCAATATTAAACATATATTTTTTTAAGGAAAAACAAAAGATGAGCATTTTGAGAAATATGGATTTGAACCTTAGACGGTAAAAAATTACATGACCCTTCCAGCGAAAAAATTGATACGCACATCATTTTAAAGAGCTCTTTCTCACCTAAAAAGTTAATTTAGAAGTTATAGTCCTTTTCTGACGAAGGGGTCTGGACTCTGAAATTTGAGCTTCGTCATGAACTTGCATAGTAAGAGAGTTATGGTGAATTTCATTGAAATCGGAGATAGTCGATACGAGTGATGATTGACTTCATGTGTTTTGACTCAATATGAAATTACTTTTTTACCATGTCAATTTGTGCTTTGAGAATCAAAAATGGTTGCCAAGCGTAATTCTCAAAATAGATGGAAAAGCTAACTTTGCACTCGTAATCATTCACTAACTGTGGAAAAGTAATGTCGCATAGTCCTTTTCCATAGTTTTTGAGTACAGAATGAACGGCCATGTTTTATTATCAGTGAATGAAATACTGGATTTAGGTGTGGTTTTTGATTAGACCATTTATTATTTTTTTGTATTGATTGTCGGGCCGAAAAAGTTTCCATTTGGCCTACAAGCCTCCAATGAAAAATTTGGAGACGCTCGGATAACGCTAAGGTCTGCCCAAAGTTCATTGAAAAATTAAACACACTTTATATGGTGAAATCTGGGGTTTTTAATTAAAATATGTATGTTTAAGCAACTAAAAATACAGTTTCTATTCTAACAAGCCATAAATGATCAAAAACGCTAGAAAAACAAAAAAGTTACAACGGTTTCCATTTGAATTTTACGTCAATTGAATGTTGTAGCTGACATGGCATTGTCATGGGTGGGTAAAGCTGTCCAGTCATTCGATAAATTTGTCGCTAACAAAAATGCAACTCTGTTTGTGGTTGGATTGAACAGCTGTTTTTTGTTGTCAAATTGAAGAGAGAGGTAGAAAAAAATAAGTATAAATTTCTACAAACAAGAAAAATGGAGAAAAATTGTGGAAAAATGGATGAACTTCCTTTTTTTAATGCGACAACAACTACAACATCAGTAACAGCAACAATAATAAATTATAACAGTGGTGGCATAATTTTCAATAGATTTTATTTAATTTTTTTATAATATAAAACAACATTATTTATAAAGAGGAAAAATTTACATACTGGATTCAGCCACTTCTTCCTACTCAACGTTAGAGCACCTACATTAGCACCACCACTCCTGGGGTGCTGGGTAATCAGTGGATCGTACCATTTTAAAAGAATTGCGCGGACGACCTAGCAGACGGGACTGAAAAGGAAGTGTTTTCTTTTAGTTTTTAATAATTCAGTATGTGTTTTTTTTGTGTTACTTACCTGGGAGAAATCCCCTATTGAGGAAGTGCGAATGTCGCTAGGTCGAGCTCAACCTTAGGCCGCGAGAGTGTCAACACGGGGAATTTCGCCCATATAAAAATGTTATTCCTATAAAAGAAAAAAAAAGAAATCAAACTAAAATAAAATATTATAAACAATTAAATATCAAACGTAAACGGGAATACTGTACCTCGGACACGGTGACGAACGGACCATTCCACTGAGGCCAACACCGCAAAGACATTCAGCTTATCGGAAAACAGCGAATACGCCATCTTTCATTACCGGCCATTTTGGGTAATAAGTAAAATTTGGGATGCCGTTAACAGCAAAAAAACTTTATATAACCTAAAAAGAAAAAGAAGAAGTTTTAATGGTAACGTTATATAGAGAAAATTTTCTTTTTTCTTTTAGTAATTTTACATGAAAAATTTTTAATTAAACCTCGTAAACTTTAGCAGAAAAATTTAAATTTTGCTTAGCTTTTTTATTATCGCTGAAAGAGAAAAATATGAATTATTTGTTAAAGAGAAAGGAACAAAGAATTTTAGTATTGTTAGTAAATATTTTTCAAATGCCACAATTTGTCTTTAATAATATCAAATATATAGATATAAAAATATATACTGTTTGCCTGAATTAAAATTTTTTAATAAGTGGTAGCAGGGAGAATGAATAAGCGGGGTCATGGTGAAACTAGTTCCTTTTGGTTTCAGAGGGAGGGTAACAATATTGGCTAAACAGCTGCCAATATAAAAGGTAATTTTTTGGTGTTTTGAGTGTGCTGCATGGAGCCACGTATAAGACGCTTTATAACCAATCTCTTCTTGCTTTGATTTTCTTTGTGTCGCTTTGTCTCGGGTCCCCATGAAATCATAAAAATTTTCATAAAGTCACCTAATGTAAGAAACAGGCTGGCATGAAGTTATTGTCCGTGTCCGTTATGCCCAGTTTGGTCGGCAAGAACCCCCCCCCCCCCCCCCTATATCCGGCGAGCTCAATCCGAGCGTTCCGCAAGCATGGCAGCACCGCCGACCTGGAAATACCCCTTTTTTTATACATTATAACCAGCTGACACGACAACTTTTGCACATTCTCTTTCTTTCTTTGTTTTTTATTGTAACTGTGTCCCCTTACTTTTTGCCTACAACAACAACACATATGTTCGTCTGGCTAATTGTATTGACGCTCTCATATGTTTGAGTACTATACCAACACCACACTACCAAATAATGTTTAAAGTAATGTGTAGCCTTAGGGGCCATGTATTACTTTACAACTTACTTCACTGATAAATTTTACAGGCGATGAGCCTCAAATTAATGTAAATACCCATTACTTTAAAGGTGATAATGTAAGGCTTACGAGAATGGTAAAAGTAATGTGTCTTAAAATAGATTTTTAAAAGAAGAGGAATTTTTATTAAAAAAAATTATTGCAAATATTTTAAACGCTTACAAAAAAAAAAACACAGTAATGTATCTAAAAATAGATTTTCAAAAATATATCAATTATTACTTTACATTTATAAATCATATATTACGTAATCAATAAACAGTAACTTATTACTTTATGCTTGCAAATAATGAAAAAGGTAACGAGCTATCATTACAAGGTAAGGCATGAGAATATCGCACCCATTACCAAAGTTTTGCTGGGTAGGTTAAGATTCATTTGACTTGTTAGCTATTAAGAGATTATATTTTTAAATAGAAAACAGTGTCTTACAAACAAGCAGTTCAGAGATCAGCAATGAATCGTTTTTTCGCTATTCATAGTAACTCATAAATTTTAAATATATGGGAGTAGAGTAGGGTGGTTCATAAAATAAAAAATTGGATTTTGTAATGGGCAAACCGGAATTAAGATTAATCACCGTGAAAAAATAACACATGATTTTTTTCAAAATTTTTAAGAAAGATTTAGGGGTCGCTACCAGATCCAAAACTTTGGAATTATTGATAAAAATTGTCGCCTCTATTCCTTTTTTCATCTTTATGAATAAAAAAAATATATTAAATTTCATTATATATATATTAGGGCTGGTCGATTTGTAGGAAGGCAAAAAAAATCGCTCAACGTACAAGGAAAATCGTATTCTATGGATCAAAATAAGAAACTTGCCGAAGGAATCATACCTCGAAAACGAATTCTGCTGTCCCGACTTTTGACCCGTAGGGTCAAATTTTGAAAAATCCCACTGACCCATTTAGAGTGCTCCAATCGGGTCCAAATGTATGACTGACCCCCACTAACTTTGTAGGGCTGACCCATCCATGCCAGTGGCACACCCCCTGGAACCCCCCTGCGGGGTTCGCCATGCAAACATTTCAAAAAATCATCATTTTTGGCACTTTACATGAAAAAATCAGCGAATTGGCTATGTTTTTTCATTTTGGAGTTTATTTTTTTCTTTAGAAATTTATTTAGTCAGAACATACATATGTAAATGAAAAAATGAATTTAACTTAGTAATATAAATAAAAAATATAAACTAAAAAAAAATATTAGAAATTAGAAATTACTTGTGTGGGTTTTTTATTCAGTGAAGGTATCACAATTGCAGGTTGTAAAATTGCAGCTGCATGTCGTAAACTTACTTGTGTGGTTTTTGATAGCACCTACCCTTTTTGTGGGTTTTTTATGGCACCTTCTTAAGAAATGTGCGCTTTTTTGCAACCATTTTAACAATTAAGGTATCACCGTGATGCACCGCAACCCTTCTAAAAAATTAAGGTATCACTCTGACACAATTGCAGGTAAAATAACGGAGTAAAAAATAGTATAAATAAGTAGACAATATACCTTTAGTCTTCATTACGTTTTCGACTGTCAATGAAATTAAACTTGTTCGTACTATTTTAAAAATCCATTTATCATCCTATTACAATGAATCCACCATCCTCTACACCGCAAGATTAAGCCACAACAACTATCGAAAACCCAATGAGTCATATACCCAAGCATCATGTTACTGTTTTTGGTGTGTCTACTGATTTGACTGATCTTAATTTACCAACCCATCTGGATATCTTGAGATATTATTTAACTCGAGCGAACGTGCTAAAACAGACCAAAAAAGTTTTCCTATAAATCATTCACTATTCAAGTACAAAACAAGTTGATTGGAATTTGGGAAAAACTTGGTATGGAAATAATGCCGAAAAATTGTGTTTCTATTAAATTGAATAGATTGTTTGACAAATATCAAGAGCAAAAAAGAAAATCCCAAAATTTCCAGAATTTCTAAAATCTCTGGAAAGAATTTTTCACATTGGAACATGTAGATGCGATTTAAAGGCAGCTCCATGTGCATGCGGCTTGGTTCCAGAACGCCTCAAAGAGTTTATGCACGATCACCATAATCAGAGAAGACTAACAGTGAATGCATTTATGATGGAAATTGAAGAGCAAGTAGCAACGTCTATGTCATCAATGCCAACATACCAAGATCCCGATGATTCAGCATACGCACCGCCATCGGTTCAAGAAGATATGGATAGAAGAAGCACAAGTTTACAATACACAGAAAGATACGATTGTTTTATCTTTGCCTTGATATGTGACAGATTTGGTGTGCCTGATAGAGCAGCATCAGCATTAGAAACCGCTCTTTTCCAAGATCTTAAAATGAAAGATAAGCTTTGCAAACCTCTCATCATGGATAAATTGAAAGTTCGCAGAAAAAAAGAGAAATACAAACAAGAAGTGCTTCGCAAACGGTTAGATGATACCAATTTGTTTTCGTATTCATTCGATGGCAGACAAGATGATACTTTAACGAAAGCTTAAATTGATGAGAAGTATCATACTAGGATGGTAAAAGAACCTCATCTTGTTATTTTGAGAGAACCAAATTCTGAATTGATTGTTTACATCTGGAACATGAAACCTCTGAATACAAAACAACCAAATTAAATGATTTTTTTCAACGATAAAAATATATCACTGGATACATTAATTGGCATATGCACTGACGGTGAGCCAACAAACACTGGCCCACACGGTGAAATTATACGACGATTCGAATTGCTGTTAAAAAGATCATTGCATTGGTTCGTTTATCTTCTACACTTCAACGATCTTCCGTTTCGGCATTTGTTTGAAGCTTTGGATAAATCAACCAGCACTGGACCAAGATCGGCAACCGGAAAACCGAGCCGTTAAATCTAAACTTGTTCAACTCTTCCGCTAAGTTATTGCTATCACTCATTTATTATAATTGTCAACCGTTTTTAATTATTTTATTATTTCAGGTGGTGGACGGCTTTCAGAAACTTGAGTTGAAAAATATGCCCCCTGCTCCAGAAAAAATAGAATTTTCTACCGATTCGAAGTACTCATACAACATGGCCCATGCAATTTCTAGCGGCGTGGTTTCGGTGGATCTGGCTAACATCAAACCAGGAAAAATTGTACATTCTCGCTGGCTCACCAATGCCGCTAGATTATTACGATTGTATGTGACAACGGAAAATCTAGATGAAAATTTTAGAATTCTGGTTAACACATTTACTTCTTCATAATTTTTTAGGTTCTTTAATAGCTGTAGATCATTTCGGTTTGCGCCGCTGAATGGGCTACAAACCAATACTTGACGTATACAAACATCTCTTATTGATTCTGCCTCACTTTCATTAAGCTTGAATTCATTTCTAAATAAACAAATCTTCACAAAATAAATGGCTTTAGCCATCCATCTTGCTCAGTGAAGGCCTCCTGGTGCTCTGAAAGAAATTCCATATTCGGGAACACCTCCTAGAAATATATGAGTTAGCTTCAATAGCTCATCAGTAATATTTGACACTTGTTTTAAAACAAAAAGGTCAGAAATTTCCGATTGAAAGTTTGTCCGATTAATTTTGCTCCAGGCCAACTTAAATTTTTTAAATATCAATGATTAGGCCCGGTTGAAGTACCAAGTGCCTGGCGAAACACAGCCTCAAGCATTATTTCTAGAATTTGATGACGACATGCCAGCCATGACATATCTTTATCCATCTTTTATTCTAACAAAATACATGCAGCATTTCTTCTTCCAGTATTTGTTGCAGCTGTGTCAAAGCTCATGCATTTGATTTTTTCGATTAGGTTCCATTCTAGTAAGGTGTCAGAAGTTGCCCACCTGTTCCAGCAGATAATTTTGGGACTACAAGCAGCTTATCAATTCCTATTCCAGATACCAGGATTGGAAGGCGTTCTACAATTTTATTTCCGCTGATATCTTCTATCATTTTTCCATCCCAGCGAATTGTCAGTGGAACGTCAGGCTTAAGCTTACTTTTCAATGACTCGGCCATACTTTCCCGGAAGTCAATTCTCTGTCGACGAATAGAAGATTTGCTTATATTATAGTTTGAAGGATCGCCACCAATATGTTTAACTGTTTCTGTCAAAACTATAGCTGCCTTACGATTGCTTAGCTTTGCAACGTCAAGACTCATAACTAAATTTTCTTTTAAAATTTTCTTTCTGCCTTTGCTTATCTGTTTCTTTTCCGCTGGTTCAGTAGCTTTCAAAGTAGATAAAGTTTGGTCATCATCACTTGACCAAGACGATAGTTCAGTTCGACCCCTCTTGTGAATACAATCGACAGACTTGCTCTCACGCTCCAGCATTTTTGTTTTGCGAACCTCTTTTATATGGGACCATTTTTCGTATTTAGCATTACTTCTTAAAAGTGAGTCTACATTACTTATTATTCCATGCCGACTGACCTCTAACAGAGCATTTTAAAAATCTTTATCCTCCTGTATTACAATCATGTTTAAGGCATTAGCGTAAGCAATATCGAAAAGACCTTCCAAACTAGTCGCCCAGTCTTGTTCTTTTTTTCTTCAAGCCTTCTGAGCGCTTTGCTTTGTTTTCCTTATTTTTCTTCAATTTCTGCCAAGAATGAAACATTATATCAATTTTATCTATTATGCGCTTTTTTGTTTGTGTTGGTATTGCGGCCATTTCCCAAATCGCTAAGACATCGTTTTCAGTTGAAGAGCAATAGCCTCTTGTTGGTAATTTGTCATAGATTTTGTAGGAAGTTTGGTCTTGCATAGCTCTAGTGATACCTGCCCGATAAGCCATATTTAAGCTCTATTGCCCGTAGCCGATGTTGATGAAATAGAAGCCATTATAAAAAATTATCCACAAGCTGGTATACTAAAATAGAAGTATATGTTGTTACACTATTTTTATATTGTTTTAAATATTTATAACTCACGAGCTTAGGATTTAAATCAATTTTAAGATTCGTGAAACCAACTAATTTGCGTCACCGATTTAAAAATATTATATATATAATATTAATATTAAAAATGTACATATTAAAACTTATTACAACGCACTTAACATAATGCTTGTTTCACAACACTCCATTAAAAAACGGGTTTATTGAACAGTGTTTAAGCCAAGAATTTTTATAATTATAATTTGGTCTTTGCAAAACCTCAAACTTATTTGAGGGTTAATTCTTTCTTTTGCGTTCCCTTTTCCCCCACTCCTCTACCACTTTGTAAGGAGTTTTTACTCTTTTTATAACGAGTAAATAGTTAACTGTGCCTTAAACGTTGTTAGCTGCCGCTCTCTTTCTATTTTTATTATTAATTCGTTATTGGATATCAACAACAGCACTACGTGCAAATAAAATTCTTAAGGTAAATAAATATATTTAAATAAAATTATAGAGACCATTTCTCTAATAACTCAATATAAAACTTTTGTTTTTATTTCCATACTTTTCTACGTCTACGACGAACATTTTTGGTCCTTTGAACTGGATTTTTAAGCAAAAGTTTAATATTGGTAAAATTTTTAAAAATATTTCCAGTACTTCTCCATTTTAAAGTGAATTTTGGCGATTCATCCCTATCATCAAAAAACTTTGTATTCCATATTTTACAAAGTCCGGATAAAAAAGGTGCGTATCATTTTTTTAGTGCTAGGAAAAATAAAAAGTGAAAAAATATACAAATTAAAAGATTTATTTAATTTGTTGATTGTGGTGGTTTATCGTATTACAACCCTACGCGGTAACTTTTTTATTGTTTTTACTCAACGGTGTGTTTGGTTACGCGAACGGAAAAACAGAAATTTATTTTCTAGAGAAAACACAATTTTGTGATTTTGCTTATTTTTGTGTTGAAATTTAAAATAGTATTTAAAGTACATAGATAAATTATAAAATAGAATTTGTCTTATTATTTGCCTTAATCAAAAACCCGTCGGTAACCGTGTGATATTGATTTATTAGTAATTTTTAATAAATTTACTTTTTGTAAGTTGGTACATTTACCATACGAACATACCTACATATATTTATTTTGTTTATTTTTATTTTGTTTATATTGCTTTCCTCGTTTGTTTGATTATTACATACATACATAGGTACGGTTAAAGCTAGTGCATTTTTTATATACGCTTAAAGTAAAAATATACACTGTATGGTTGTTGTACAATTGGTGACGTCATCAATATTACCCTACACGTATATATACAGGTCATAGTCGCTATATAAAGTGTTTGATTTTTTTATGAAAATTATTTTTATAATTTTTTTTTTTCGGATTCTTGCTATATTTTATCGGTCACTCTACAGACGGTTATAGTCGCTTCCTATAAAGTGTATTTTCAATTAGAAAATTGTTTAAAAATATTTTTTCGAATTTTTGTGAAATTTAATAATTATTTCGGTGAATTATTTTATTTTATAACTAAAAATATTTTTTTTTGTTGTGCGGAATTTAATAATTATTCGAGATATATTTTAACAAGTTCTGATTTTCGTACATTTTCGGAGTTTTTCGTATTTTCTTTTAATTTTTTTTTTTTGAAAACAACTAATTTTCGACATGTCAGTGACCGCACTTGACCTTTTTATTAGAGCTTCGGATGCTCTAATTGAATTCGAAGCGAATTTTAACGACCTGCGCGAAGATTTTCATACTCAATGTAGTCTTGAAATTGAGGGCGCAGAATTAAAATCTTTGTGGGATACGGTAAAGACCACGTACAACGAGTGCCTGACGTATAACGCAACGTTGAAAAAGGCGGAACCTTCAGCTAATGAAGTGGTAAAATCTAAATACAAGTCCACCTATCGCGCGTATGTTACTTGTTTGTCGAAAATAAATGACAAGCTGCGAAAGTGTGAAACGGAAATGAAGTCGCAGTTAACGACTGAAAACTTGGTGGATAACGTCTGCCATAATTTGGCTCTACCGCCATGCGACACAGATGTTTTCGAGGGCGATTATCTTTCGTGACCTACCTTTCGTGATCTTTTTACCGCCGTTTATATTAACAATTCGCGGTTAAGTAATATTGAACGTTTGTGCCATTTAGTTAGAAAAACGAAAGGCGAAGCTCGGGAAATTGTTTCTAAATACCCTCTTACGGATCAGGGGTTTGGTATGGCGTGGAAAACCTTGAATAGGGCATATGATAATCCACGTATGTTGGTAAACGACCAGCTCAAGACGCTTTTCGGTCTTCCTTATCTTGATAAGGAAACCAGTGCAGGGTTGAAATCACTTCAACGCGGAATAAATGTTTGCCTTTCTGCAATGTCAATTTATCAGATTTCTACCGAAAATTGGGATCCGATAATTGTTTTTATTTGTCTACAACGGTTACCATCGGCCACCGTGAATATTTGGGAACAGAGTGTAAGGGATAAATCGGCGTTACCACTCTGGAAAGATTTGGACCTCTTTCTCACGGAAAGGCCCCTAACTTTGGATTGTGTTCGTTACATAAAAGCTTCGGAAACTTTGAATAAGTCTTCTGGAAACAAAATTAGGACTCATTACACTAATGCGTCTTCTTCTTCTTCCACATCGTCAAAGAATTCTTGCCCTATATGCAAGAATCAAGATGACAATCTACGGCTTTGTCCACGTTTCAGGAGCCTGTCTGTGGCAGATAGATTTTCTACAGTGAAACGATTTCACTGCTGCATAAATTGTTTATCTCGGGCTCATGACTCAAAGAGTTGCAAGAGCACACACAATTGTACCATATGCAACAAGCGCTATCATACGATGTTACATCGTGATGCGTCGTTTTTGGAAAATTCGGCGAGACAAAATAATTCGAATACGAGCTCCGCTCGGCCTAATGATACGAATTCGAATTTTGTTCGACAGATTTTTTCAACCAATGCGAATTCGGTTCCTGCTTATCAGCATGCGAACTTCACACAGGTTGATTCTTCGCTACCATCCACTTCTGATGCCGCAGCTCGTGCGAATCAGCAGGTATTTCATACCTCGCAAAATAGGTCGGTTATTCTGGGGACGGCTATGGTGAATATCGTTCACCAGAGTATCACGTATCCAGCCCGTGCTCTTATTGATCCGGGTTCTGAAGCTTCGTTCATATCGGAACGTTTGCAAAACCGCCTGAAACTGTCTACGCATTTCACGAATGCTCAAATTTCAGGTGTGAATCAAGCAGTTGCTGCTAGTTCCAGAAAAATTTGTTCTATACAAATTGGCTCTCCACTAGATCCGTCTATTTTAATGGAAACTATGGCGCTCGTCCTACCTAAAATATCAGGAAATTCGCCATCCTTTGTGATTCCATCTTATATAAAGGATAATTTGCCAAATCTACGATTTGCGGACAACAAATTTTACGACAGTCGGTCTGTTGACATTTTGCTCGGCGCAGATTTATATCCTAGAATTATTCTGGGATAAATTAAACGCAATATTTTGGGTTCACTTTTGGCTCAAAAATCAGTTTTCGGTTGGATTATAACTGGTCCAATTTTTCAACCTCAAGTCCAAGTTTATTCCACTAAAGTAAATTTTTCTACGCAGGATAATCTCAATAGAAATCTTCTTCGATTTTGGGAACTTGAGGAAACTCCTAGGAAAAGAATTTTTTCAACTTTTGACAAAATTTGTGAGGAAAACTATGAAAAGACTACACGTCGAGGTTCTGATGGTCGTTTCATCGTTACACTTACATTCAAGCCTGAATTTCCTCAAATATTGAATTTAGGTATATCTAGGTCGAATGTTTTAAAGCAATATCTTCGGAATGAATCTTCTCTTCTACGAAGACCAGAAATTAAGAGGATCTATGATGGCGTCGTTAATGAATACCTGGACCTGGGTCATATAAGACCTGTTTCAACTTCACCTCCTTCAACTACCTTTGCTTGCTATTTACCTCACCACCCTGTCGTTAAACCGGAGCGAAAGACTACAAAATTGCGAGTAGTTTTTAATGCTTTGAATAAAACTTCTAATGGAAATAGTCTTAACGACTGTCTTTACATTGGGCCCACTTTACAGTCTGATTTGGTTCTTTGATTCTGCGATGGCGTCTGTTTAAATTCGTTTTTAATTGCGATATTGCGCAAATGTATCGGCAAATTCGTGTAGATTCTTCTCATACTCCTTTTCAGCGGATTTTGTTCAGAGATTCTCCAACGGAAAACGTTAATGAGTATGAGTTGCAGACGGTAACTTTGGAGTTAATTGCGCCCCTTACCTAGCGATAAGAACGTTACTACGATTAGCTGACGATTCTGAGGCTGAGTACCCATTAGCATCACACATTCTACGGAAGTGAATGTATGTTGACGACGTTTTAGCTGGGGCTCATGACGTTTCAACTGCCCTGAGCGCTCGTGATCAGCTTATAGCAGCTTTGTCTTCTGCTAAATTTGAACTTAGGAAATGGACTTCTAATGAACGCATTATTTTGGACAGATTTCCGTCTGAGCATTTGATTGATGCTAAACTTTTGACATTTGTCGAGTCTAGTAGTTCAAAGACTTTGGGTGTTCAATGGAATGCTCAATTGGACTGTTTTTACTTTAATGTAAACCCTATAGCCCACAAAACTGTTCACAATAAGAGGGAAGTTTTGTCAACTATTGCGAAATTGTTTGACCCTGTTGGTTGGCTAGGTCCAGTAGTTTTTGTCGCAAAAATGATTATGCAAAGGATTTGGCTTGATAACATTAATTGGGATGATTCTCTTCCACTTTCTACGGAAAGCGATTGGCAAAGATTTATTGCTTCGTATCATGAAGTTAATAGGATACAAATTCCGCGATGGGTTCGTTATACTCCTGACTCTTCAGTTGAACTTCACGTTTTTTCTGATGCCTCGGAAAAGGCATACGCGGGGGTGATTTATATTCGTATTGAAACTCCCGGCGGTGAAATTTATACGCATTTACTATCTTGTAAAACAAAAGTGGCTCCCATAAAATCGATCTCTATACCTCGTCTTGAGCTTTGTGGTGCAGTTTTGGGTTCTGAACTTTTAAAAACTGTTTTAAGTGAAATTGATGTACAGCTTCAACAGATTTATTGTTGGACTGATTCTACGATAGTCCTTTCCTGGTTGAAGAAGGACCCTTGTTCTTGGACCACATTTGTCGCAAATAGGGTGTGTTTAATTCAGGAGAATGTTGGCCAACATAATTGGTACCACGTCCGATCTGAGGATAATCCTGCCGATTTGGGTATTCGGGGAGCCGCTCCATCGGAGCTGGAAAATAATGAACTTTGGTGGCATGCGCCCCAGTGGCTTCGTCTTGATAAATCCCAATGGAATATTACCGATTTTTCGCGATTGGACACTGACATTGAAAATCGCTCAGTTCGGAGTTTTGCTTCGTTCTTTATAGACGAAGAGGGGAAGGATACATATGAGGATATTCTGAAGAACTATTCACGCCTTGATAAATCACTTCGTATTATATCGTATGTATTGAGATTTTTCTATAATACCCATCCATCTCACAGATCTGATCGTCATTTTTATGAGAGTAAAACTCTTTCGGGTATAGACATAAAAAGAGCTAAGTTACGCTTAGCCAAGGTATCTCAACAGTTTCATTTTTCCAAAAGACACTTGTACTCTCTAGCAAAATGAAACTGTTGAGATACCTTGGCTAAGCGTAACTCAACAGTTTCATTTTGCTAGAGAGTACAAGTGTCTTTTGGAAAAAAAGCCTTTATATACGAAGAGTTCTTTGCTCCCTCTAAATCCTTTCTTGGATAAAGATGGCGTTTAGTTAAATCACCGTCTCTTTCGTATACGGAACGACATCCAATAATTTTACCTTACGAGGGTAAACTTACACTTCTGTTGACAGAATTTGTCCATCTTATTTCCATTTACGGTGGAAATCAATTGATGCTGCGAATAATTCGCATTGAATATTGGGTTCCTCGATTGAAATCTAAAATTCGAGGTGTTGTGAGTCGCTGCAAACGTTGTATAATTGACAAAAAACGTTCATGCAGTCAAATTATGGTAGCTCTTCCTCCGGAAAGAACTGCGCTTGATAGGCCTTTCACCGTCACTGGTGTTGATTTCGCAGGTTCTTTCGATATCAAGAGTTTTACTGGTAGGACTTGTCGAATAACGTCTGTATATTTGTCTGCTTTTCTACGAAAGCTATAAATTTGGAGGCTACTACAGACTTGTCAACGGCAACATTTTTATCCGCCTTTCAACGATTTATTTCTCGCCGAGGTTGTCCTAGTACAATCTTTTCGGATAATGGCACAAACTTCGTAGGTGCGTCGCGTGAATTGGAAAAAGATTTTAAAACTTTTCTCAAGGAAAGTCAGTCCACAGTGTCTACTACGTATGGCATTCAGGGACTTTCATGGCGTTTTATCCCAGCTGGCGCTCCTCACATGGGTGGCCTGTGGGAAGCCGGAGTTAAGAGTTTTAAACTACACTTTAGGAAAGAGGCACAAGGCTTCAAATATACATTCGAAGAACTTTCGACTGTTCTAGCGCGAATAGAAGCATGTCTTAATTCGCGTCCTCTTTGTCGTATGAACGAGAACCCTCAAGAGCCCGTTGCTCTAACTCCGGGTCATTTCCTAATTGGCTCTGCAATTCTAGCTCCTCCGGAGCCTGAAATTAACGAATTGCCAACAAGTCTTGTTAATCGGTTTCTTAAAATGAAAGCTCTTTCTCAGCATATTTACCGCCGGTGGAAAGATGAGTATTTGATGGATTTGCACAAACGCTACAAGTTTAAAAATCAGGAACGCGATATTCAAGAAAACGATTTTGTCGTGATTAAACACGAACAGCTACCTCCAACTTCGTGGAGACTGGATCTAGTCGTGAAATTGTATCCGGGTAGTGACGGTATTGTTAGGGTAGTTGATGTGCGTACAGCGAGTGGGGTTGTAAGACGAAATATTACGAAATTGGTCCCTTTGCCAATTAACACAAAATCACATATTTTTTCTTCTTCTTTTTTTAACCTATTTTTTTCCTAGCACAATGGCCGCCTTATCGCAAAATTTGTCCGATGATGGTCTTTTGGAAGATTATGAGGAGGCTATGGAAATAGCAGAGCCTACATCTTCAGCAGCCCCTTCTGAAGGAGTTACACCTACGGTTGTTGAGATTACTCCGTCAACAACATCATCGATTTCCGAACCTTCATCGGAACCTAAAGGAACCTCGGGCTCGAATATTACCACCACTATTTCGCTTGATACCTCTGGTGTTCGAAAGTGTAGGGTCTGTAGGGACAAAAACCATCCCTTGCGTGCATGCGCCAACTTTCGTAAAATGAGTCATGAGAAAAAGTTGCGCATGGTGGTCTTACACCATTACTGCTCACGTTGTTTGGCCCACACGCACACGTCCATAGATTGTCCGAGTGTTTCGAAATGTCGCCTTTGCCACGGCGATCATAACACCCTTATCCATTTGGGCCGCTTATCTCAGTCCGTCGTCAAAAAACCGCAGGAGCGTTCTGTTGCCAAAACTAAGGTTTCTTCGAAACAAAAAAAAGCCACTAATCGCCCGTCCTCGTCCGTCTCGACACTTTGTCACCTGCCTATTAGACATGTGGTGTCCTTTTCACCTACCCTTGTGGTAAAATTAAAAGTGCAGGCAAAGTCTATTTTGGTACGAGCAGCTCTGGACTCGTGTTGTAGCAACAGCTATATGTCTGAGTCATTGGCAGCACAGCTCAGACTGCCCGTCTCTACGATGGATAACTACCGTTATTGTCGCCTGACTGTCGGATCAGTTTATGATTGGCACAGCTTACTTTGACGGCGAGGGTTACAAAGATGAAGGGCGTGAACACTCCTCCGGAATCTGTCTCGGATCTGGTAAGGGAAAATTTTGCTGGGTTTCAGCTTGCAGACCCTCAATTTAACATTTCGGCTCCAGTGGCTCTTGTCTTGGGACCAGAACTGATCCCACAGATTTTGAAGGGAAGGATTCATTCGAGCCCGGGTCTTCCTTTGGCTCAATACACCATATTTGGTTGGGTCATCTCTGGCCAATAACCTCTTTAAGGGAACGGTCCCCTTTGGACCAACGACCTCTGTGTCAACCCGGCCCCCTTTGGGTCAAACATTTTTATTTTTTTTTACGACCTCTGTGTCAACCCGGCCCCCTTTGGGTCATACATTTTTATTTTTTTAATGGACCTCTGTGTCAACCCTGGCCCCCTTTGGGTCATAAAATTTTTATATTTGTAATAGACCACTGTGTCAACCTGGCCCCCTTTGGGTCACCGATCCTTTGATCGATTATAACAATTAGTTTTAAGTGTTTTTTGGAAAAAAAAATAAATGAATTTTTTTTATAATACTGAATATTTTAATATATTTACCTTTAAGTCTTTATTGTTTAGCACTATGTTGCAACCCTTATAATGTTGCAAGGTGGCCGGCAATGTTAAAGCCAAGAATTTTTATAATTATAATTTGGTCTTTTCAAAACCTCAAACCCATTTGAGGGTTAATTCTTTCTTTTGCGTTCCCTTTTCCCCCACTCCTCTACCACTTTGTAAGGAGTTTTTACTCTTTTTATAACGAGTAAATAGTTAACTGTGCCTTAAACGTTGTTAGCTGCCGCTCTTTCTATTTTTATTAATAATTCGTTATTGGATATCAACAACAGCACTACGTGCAAATAAAATTCTTAAGGTAAATAAATATATTTAAATAAAATTATAGAGACCATTTCTCTAATAACCCAATATAAAACTTTTGTTTTTATTTCCATACTTTTCTACGTCTACGACGAACAAACAGCGTGCAATATATTAATAGTAAATTACACGGTGTTACAAAAAAAAATCCCTGGGATATTATATTAATTTTCTGATAGGTATTGTCGAGTAGAACAAAAATCTGCATTTGAAATTTTTCAGGCACGTCAGAATTTTGAGATACGGGTAAAAAACCGGTTTTTCGGACCTCTATGCACTTAATAACGGGTAACTCAGTTGGTTCTCAACCGATTTTAATTTTATAAACGGATTTGGATAGAAGAGACTTATACCTTTAAAATTATATATATGATTATATGGTCTGATCCAAAAATATGTGTGTATTTCTGCACCAAAGTCATTTTTTTACCACTTTTTTCGACATTTTTTAACTTTGGCGATATTTTTACGCACTTTTTTATATGGGAACCGTAAATCTTTATAATTTATATTAGTAGCATATTTAGTTAGGAGTAAACTGCAATTTATTCTGGGATAAATTAAACGCAATATTTTGGGTTCACTTTTGGCTCAAAAATCAGTTTTCGGTTGGATTATAACTGGTCCAATTTTTCAACCTCAAGTCCAAGTTTATTCCACTAAAGTAAATTTTTCTACGCAGGATAATCTCAATAGAAATCTTCTTCGATTTTGGGAACTTGAGGAAACTCCTAGGAAAAGAATTTTTTCAACTTTTGACAAAAATTTGTGAGGAAAACTATGAAAAGACTACACGTCGAGGTTCTGATGGTCGTTTCATCGTTACACTTACATTCAAGCCTGAATTTCCTCAAATATTGAATTTAGGTATATCTAGGTCGAATGTTCTAAAGCAATATCTTCGGAATGAATCTTCTCTTCTACGAAGACCAGAAATTAAGAGGATCTATGATGGCGTCGTTAATGAATACCTGGACCTGGGTCATATAAGACCTGTTTCAACTTCACCTCCTTCAACTACCTTTGCTTGCTATTTACCTCACCACCCTGTCGTTAAACCGGAGCGAAAGACTACAAAATTGCGAGTAGTTTTTAATGCTTCGAATAAAACTTCTAATGGAAATAGTCTTAACGACTGTCTTTACGTTGGGCCCACTTTACAGTCTGATTTGGTTCTTTGATTCTGCGATGGCGTCTGTTTAAATTCGTTTTTAATTGCGATATTGCGCAAATGTATCGGCAAATTCGTGTAGATTCTTCTCATACTCCTTTTCAGCGGATTTTGTTCAGAGATTCTCCAACGGAAAACGTTAATGAGTATGAGTTGCAGACGGTAACTTTGGAGTTAATTGCGCCCCTTACCTAGCGATAAGAACGTTACTACGATTAGCTGACGATTCTGAGGCTGAGTACCCATTAGCATCACACATTCTACGGAAGTGAATGTATGTTGACGACGTTTTAGCTGGGGCTCATGACGTTTCAACTGCCCTGAGCGCTCGTGATCAGCTTATAGCAGCTTTGTCTTCTGCTAAATTTGAACTTAGGAAATGGACTTCTAATGAACGCATTATTTTGGACAGATTTCCGTCTGAGCATTTGATTGATGCTAAACTTTTGACATTTGTCGAGTCTAGTAGTTCAAAGACTTTGGGTGTTCAATGGAATGCTCAATTGGACTGTTTTTACTTTAATGTAAACCCTATAGCCCACAAAACTGTTCACAATAAGAGGGAAGTTTTGTCAACTATTGCGAAATTGTTTGACCCTGTTGGTTGGCTAGGTCCAGTAGTTTTTGTCGCAAAAATGATTATGCAAAGGATTTGGCTTGATAACATTAATTGGGATGATTCTCTTCCACTTTCTACGGAAAGCGATTGGCAAAGATTTATTGCTTCGTATCATGAAGTTAATAGGATACAAATTCCGCGATGGGTTCGTTATACTCCTGACTCTTCAGTTGAACTTCACGTTTTTTCTGATGCCTCGGAAAAGGCATACGCGGGGGTGATTTATATTCGTATTGAAACTCCCGGCGGTGAAATTTATACGCATTTACTATCTTGTAAAACAAAAGTGGCTCCCATAAAATCGATCTCTATACCTCGTCTTGAGCTTTGTGGTGCAGTTTTGGGTTCTGAACTTTTAAAAACTGTTTTAAGTGAAATTGATGTACAGCTTCAACAGATTTATTGTTGGACTGATTCTACGATAGTCCTTTCCTGGTTGAAGAAGGACCCTTGTTCTTGGACCACATTTGTCGCAAATAGGGTGTGTTTAATTCAGGAGAATGTTGGCCAACATAATTGGTACCACGTCCGATCTAAGGATAATCCTGCCGATTTGGGTATTCGGGGAGCCGCTCCATCGGAGCTGGAAAATAATGAACTTTGGTGGCATGCGCCCCAGTGGCTTCGTCTTGATAAATCCCAATGGAATATTACCGATTTTTCGCGATTGGACACTGACATTGAAAATCGCTCAGTTCGGAGTTTTGCTTCGTTCTTTATAGACGAAGAGGGGAAGGATACATATGAGGATATTCTGAAGAACTATTCACGCCTTGATAAATCACTTCGTATTATATCGTATGTATTGAGATTTTTCTATAATACCCATCCATCTCACAGATCTGATCGTCATTTTTATGAGAGTAAAACTCTTTCGGGTATAGACATAAAAAGAGCTAAGTTACGCTTAGCCAAGGTATCTCAACAGTTTCATTTTTCCAAAAGACACTTGTACTCTCTAGCAAAATGAAACTGTTGAGATACCTTGGCTAAGCGTAACTCAACAGTTTCATTTTGCTAGAGAGTACAAGTGTCTTTTGGAAAAAAAGCCTTTATATACGAAGAGTTCTTTGCTCCCTCTAAATCCTTTCTTGGATAAAGATGGCGTTTAGTTAAATCACCGTCTCTTTCGTATACGGAACGACATCCAATAATTTTACCTTACGAGGGTAAACTTACACTTCTGTTGACAGAATTTGTCCATCTTATTTCCATTTACGGTGGAAATCAATTGATGCTGCGAATAATTCGCATTGAATATTGGGTTCCTCGATTGAAATCTAAAATTCGAGGTGTTGTGAGTCGCTGCAAACGTTGTATAATTGACAAAAAACGTTCATGCAGTCAAATTATGGTAGCTCTTCCTCCGGAAAGAACTGCGCTTGATAGGCCTTTCACCGTCACTGGTGTTGATTTCGCAGGTTCTTTCGATATCAAGAGTTTTACTGGTAGGACTTGTCGAATAACGTCTGTATATTTGTCTGCTTTTCTACGAAAGCTATAAATTTGGAGGCTACTACAGACTTGTCAACGGCAACATTTTTATCCGCCTTTCAACGATTTATTTCTCGCCGAGGTTGTCCTAGTACAATCTTTTCGGATAATGGCACAAACTTCGTAGGTGCGTCGCGTGAATTGGAAAAAGATTTTAAAACTTTTCTCAAGGAAAGTCAGTCCACAGTGTCTACTACGTATGGCATTCAGGGACTTTCATGGCGTTTTATCCCAGCTGGCGCTCCTCACATGGGTGGCCTGTGGGAAGCCGGAGTTAAGAGTTTTAAACTACACTTTAGGAAAGAGGCACAAGGCTTCAAATATACATTCGAAGAACTTTCGACTGTTCTAGCGCGAATAGAAGCATGTCTTAATTCGCGTCCTCTTTGTCGTATGAACGAGAACCCTCAAGAGCCCGTTGCTCTAACTCCGGGTCATTTCCTAATTGGCTCTGCAATTCTAGCTCCTCCGGAGCCTGAAATTAACGAATTGCCAACAAGTCTTGTTAATCGGTTTCTTAAAATGAAAGCTCTTTCTCAGCATATTTACCGCCGGTGGAAAGATGAGTATTTGATGGATTTGCACAAACGCTACAAGTTTAAAAATCAGGAACGCGATATTCAAGAAAACGATTTTGTCGTGATTAAACACGAACAGCTACCTCCAACTTCGTGGAGACTGGATCTAGTCGTGAAATTGTATCCGGGTAGTGACGGTATTGTTAGGGTAGTTGATGTGCGTACAGCGAGTGGGGTTGTAAGACGAAATATTACGAAATTGGTCCCTTTGCCAATTAACACAAAATCACATATTTTTTCTTCTTCTTTTTTTAACCTATTTTTTTCCTAGCACAATGGCCGCCTTATCGCAAAATTTGTCCGATGATGGTCTTTTGGAAGATTATGAGGAGGCTATGGAAATAGCAGAGCCTACATCTTCAGCAGCCCCTTCTGAAGGAGTTACACCTACGGTTGTTGAGATTACTCCGTCAACAACATCATCGATTTCCGAACCTTCATCGGAACCTAAAGGAACCTCGGGCTCGAATATTACCACCACTATTTCGCTTGATACCTCTGGTGTTCGAAAGTGTAGGGTCTGTAGGGACAAAAACCATCCCTTGCGTGCATGCGCCAACTTTCGTAAAATGAGTCATGAGAAAAAGTTTCGCATGGTGGTCTTACACCATTACTGCTCACGTTGTTTGGCCCACACGCACACGTCCATAGATTGTCCGAGTGTTTCGAAATGTCGCCTTTGCCACGGCGATCATAACACCCTTATCCATTTGGGCCGCTTATCTCAGTCCGTCGTCAAAAAACCGCAGGAGCGTTCTGTTGCCAAAACTAAGGTTTCTTCGAAACAAAAAAAAGCCACTAATCGCCCGTCCTCGTCCGTCTCGACACTTTGTCACCTGCCTATTAGACATGTGGTGTCCTTTTCACCTACCCTTGTGGTAAAATTAAAAGTGCAGGCAAAGTCTATTTTGGTACGAGCAGCTCTGGACTCGTGTTGTAGCAACAGCTATATGTCTGAGTCATTGGCAGCACAGCTCAGACTGCCCGTCTCTACGATGGATAACTACCGTTATTGTCGCCTGACTGTCGGATCAGTTTATGATTCGGCACAGCTTACTTTGACGGCGAGGGTTACAAAGATGAAGGGCGTGAACACTCCTCCGGAATCTGTCTCGGATCTGGTAAGGGAAAATTTTGCTGGGTTTCAGCTTGCAGACCCCCAATTTAACATTTCGGCTCCAGTGGCTCTTGTCTTGGGACCAGAACTGATCCCACAGATTTTGAAGGGAAGGATTCATTCGAGCCCGGGTCTTCCTTTGGCTCAATACACCATATTTGGTTGGGTCATCTCTGGCCAATAACCTCTTTAAGGGAACGGTCCCCTTTGGACCAACCCGGCCCCCTTTGGGTCAAACATTTTTATTTTTTTTTACGACCTCTGTGTCAACCCGGCCCCCTTTGGGTCATACATTTTTATTTTTTTAATGGACCTCTGTGTCAACCCTGGCCCCCTTTGGGTCATAAAATTTTTATATTTGTAATAGACCACTGTGTCAACCTGGCCCCCTTTGGGTCACCGATCCTTTGATCGATTATAACAATTAGTTTTAAGTGTTTTTTGGAAAAAAAAATAAATGAATTTTTTTTATAATACTGAATATTTTAATACTTATATTTACCTTTAAGTCTTTATTGTTTAGCACTATGTTGCAACCCTTATAATGTTGCAAGGTGGCCGGCAATGTTAAAGCCAAGAATTTTTATAATTATAATTTGGTCTTTTCAAAACCTCAAACCCATTTGAGGGTTAATTCTTTCTTTTGCGTTCCCTTTTCCCCCACTCCTCTACCACTTTGTAAGGAGTTTTTACTCTTTTTATAACGAGTAAATAGTTAACTGTGCCTTAAACGTTGTTAGCTGCCGCTCTTTCTATTTTTATTAATAATTCGTTATTGGATATCAACAACAGCACTACGTGCAAATAAAATTCTTAAGGTAAATAAATATATTTAAATAAAATTATAGAGACCATTTCTCTAATAACCCAATATAAAACTTTTGTTTTTATTTCCATACTTTTCTACGTCTACGACGAACAAACAGCGTGCAATATATTAATAGTAAATTACACGGTGTTACAAAAAAAATCCCTGGGATATTATATTAATTTTCTGATAGGTATTGTCGAGTAGAACAAAAATCTGCATTTGAAATTTTTCAGGCACGTCAGAATTTTGAGATACGGGTAAAAAACCGGTTTTTCGGACCTCTATGCACTTAATAACGGGTAACTCAGTTGGTTCTCAACCGATTTTCATTTTATAAACGGATTTGGATAGAAGAGACTTATACCTTTAAAATTATATATATGATTATATGGTCTGATCCAAAAATATGTGTGTATTTCTGCACCAAAGTCATTTTTTACCACTTTTTTCGACATTTTTTAACTTTGGCGATATTTTTACGCACTTTTTTATATGGGAACCGTAAATCTTTATAATTTATATTAGTAGCATATTTAGTTAGGAGTAAACTGCAATTTACGGTTTTAAAATCCGTTAAAAAATGACTAAGTTATTAAATATTGTATCAAACCAAAATTCTTGCAAAATACAAATTTCTTAATATGATATTCCTACGCATTATTTTATACAGAAATTTTACTGAGTAAAATTCAACTTTGTTTTAAAAAATCCGTTAGAAATTAAGAGAGTTATTAATTTTGTTTTTAAACCTAAATTTTTGCATAATTGCTTGCACATTATTTTTCTAGTTTTTTTTGCTCTCTGTCTAGTGATGTTTTGCTAGAAGTTAGCAGGTAAAATTTTGTAAATGCAATGTGGAGCAAATTGGGACAACAGAGTTTGCCATACTTTTTTTTGCTTGGAGTCAGATTGTTATTTGTACAGAACTTTACATTCCGAAAACTGAAAATGTTTCTTAAAAAAGATTTTGGAGGGGTTTTCTTAGTTAATATAAAATAATGAATTTAAACATAAGTGGTATTTTTTTTGCACTGTATGTTTTTTGATATATACTAACTATAATAAATGTGATTGATATACTCTGAGGACTATAAATTGTAAATCACTGTTATATTAAACTCAAATTAGAATTACAACAACAATTAGCAATGAGAGCTTAAATCATGTAAAAGTATTGTTTTTTTAATTTGTTTTGTTTATCACTTTTGTTTACTTAAATAAATAAAAAAGTTAGCCATTTGATAATAGTGAAGTGCAATTAAAATTAAATTTGAATTTATCCCGATAAATAAATTTTATTAAAAATAGAAAATGTGCGACAGACGTAATAAATTTTGTTATATTTGTGGTTTATTGGTAGATATCGATCATAGACGTGATTTTAGAAACAATGGTGGAGTGGTGGAAATATATAACAAACTCTTCAATCGCTCTTATAAATTTAGTCGCTGGTACGAACTTGAATTTATTTGTGATTATTGCTGTAGAACATTAAAAAAGCCGTCAGTTACTTTACACTTTTCGACACCTATGATTTGGCATCATCAGCTCTACCATAAACCAGATGATTGCTATTTTTGTCAAACCAATACAAAAGGTTACTCTTTTAAAACGCGCAAAAGTGTCAAATACGCAAATGTTTTAACTGTAACAAAACCGATATATGTAAGTGATGAAGTTCCCACAACTAGCAAAGCTGCTATTGAAATTGAAAAAGATTTGCAAGATGAAGAGTACCTTCCACCTAAGTATTCTTCAATGGAACGGCATCTAATTTCCAATGCAGATTTCAGCGATCTTATTCGTGATTTACATTTGTCAAAACGACAATGTGAAATTCTCGGGTCACGATTAAAACAGTGGAATTTGGTGGATCAAGATTTTCGTGTAACAACTTGTAGAAGGAGTGACCAGATGTACCTAAAGTATTTTCGGCACTAAATCAAAACTATAAGGCAGACGAATGGCGACTCTTCATTGATGGTTCATGTAAAAGTATGTTTAATCCAAAAAAATTTTTTATTTCTGTTTTATAAAATCTGATTTGTTATCTCTAGGCTTGAAAGCAGTTTTATTACATAACCAGAATAAGTTACCATCTGTTCCAATCGCGTATGCTACAAACACTAAAGAAACCTACGAAGTGATGACAAAAATACTTAGAAATATCAACTATACCGCTCATAAATGGAAAATTAGCGCAGATTTAAAGGTTTTAACTATTAGGTTTTAACTATAGGTTTTAACATTTTCAGTTTTCGGAATGTAAAGTTCTGTACAAATAACAATCTGACTCCAAGCAAAAAAAAGTATGGCAAACTCTGTTGTCCCAATTTGCTCCACATTGCATTTACAAAATTTTACCTGCTAACTTCTAGCAAAACATCACTAGACAGAGAGCAAAAAAAACTAGAAAAATAATGTGCAAGCAATTATGCAAAAATTTAGGTTTAAAAACAAAATTAATAACTCTCTTAATTTCTAACGGATTTTTTAAAACAAAGTTGAATTTTACTCAGTAAAATTTCTGTATAAAATAATGCGTAGGAATATCATATTAAGAAATTTGTATTTTGCAAGAATTTTGGTTTGATACAATATTTAATAACTTAGTCATTTTTTAACGGATTTTAAAACCGTAAATTGCAGTTTACTCCTAACTAAATATGCTACTAATATAAATTATAAAGATTTACGGTTCCCATATAAAAAAGTGCGTAAAAATATCGCCAAAATTAAAAAATGTCGAAAAAAGTGGTAAAAAAATGACTTTGGTGCAGAAATACACACATATTTTTGGATCAAACCATATAATCATATATATAATTTTAAAGGTATAAGTCTCTTCTATCCAAATCCGTTTATAAAATTAAAATCGGTTGAGAACCAACTGAGTTACCCGTTATTAAGTGCATAGAGGTCCGAAAAACCGGTTTTTTACCCGTATCTCAAAATTCTGACGTGCCTGGAAAATTTCAAATACAGATTCTTGTTCTACTCGACACTACCTACCAGAAAAGTAATATGATATCCCAGGGATTTCGACTTCATTCTTTTTTGTAACACCGTGTTATAGCCGTGTATAAACAAAATGTTTGAAGACACAATCACTATTTGAAACGATCTACGTGCTCCTGCGTATGGAAGCTGCGTATAGCCTACTTATTTAAAGTCAAATAGAAAACTTTTAATAATGGTTTTATATGATGAATTATTATATTTTTTATATCAAATTTAAAATCGAGGCCTTAATATAACTGAGTATTTGTTTACATATGGTCTTTAGAAAAAGAACATTACAAACAATTTCGTGACAAGGGCTAAAAACAGCTATAAATGGTCTGGGATCTAAAGTATTTAAATAAAGCGTTTTAGCTTGATATACTGTTTACTACAAACGAATTTTCCTAAAAAATTCAAGAAAAACTTTTATAATCGATATTTTAGTTTTTCGGGTACGCTACTTGGGGAAAATGTATGGGGCTAGATTTTGGGTGATCTTAAATAAATTTATTATTTAAAAATTTTTTGTATAAAAATTATATCTTTTCTTAAATTTTAATTTAAATTTACAAAGGGAAGGACGGACGGACAAAGGTTGCTAAATCGTTTCAGAAAAAGATTCTGAAAACAAATTGTGCCCTATTTATTTAAAAAGCCTCACGCAATAATGGTGTACATAACTTGTTTTCTTTTATTATTTTTAAGACACGCAAACATGGAATACATTTTACAGACAGCAATTTTTCTCAAAACCACTGAAGTTTGGGGTCCGGTAGCGAATCCTAAAAATTGATAACAAAAATTATGTGCTATTCTCTCACGGTGCTTAATATATAATCGGGTTGGCCGATAAAAAAAATCTAAAAAAGTGTCATATATGAACCAGCCTAGAGTTGTCATTAAAAATAAACTACTCATGTGTACACATCAAAGATCTGCAATGAGTAGTGAAAAAGTGAGTAGAGTTGAATGATGATTTGTTGTTTTTATACGCATGTATACTTATTGAAATTTTGTCTAACCTCATATTCATTATAAGTTCGAAGTAGTCATCATACTCATAACTCATAACATTTATGACGTTGTTGATTTAGACTTTCTTTCACTTAATGTGTATGTACGATGCAAAATAAGTATGACTCGAACACGAACATTAAAATACTCATTTTGAGGTTGCGTGTACGGTACTTCTAATTTTGCAACGTTTTTTTATAAGAAAGTTTAACAAAGAAATAAAGATTTGTATTGCTTATTTCATATTTGACTTATTTTTTCTTTACGCTGGTTCACAAATCCGAAAATAGAGTCCAAAAGTGCAAAAGTAGAACAGTTTTTGGGATATTGCCAAATTTTTCATGTTTTAAAAAAAATTGATTTTACTTAAATAAAAATATCTCAGGATCAAAACACTGGATTTAAATTTATTTATTTTTTAATTAAAGCTTAATAAATTCCACATAAATTCTTCATACAATATAATAAGCTATTTCCCGACCAAACCCGAACTCTCGGATCTTAATGGCATTCAGATATCTTATAAAGGAGCAAAAAATAAGGGACACGTGTTTTTTATAGCAACCAAATTCGACGTTTAAGGGTTAAAAGACGGGTCCCAGGACCTAGGGTTGCCAAAATTTTCAAATTTTTTAATATAGTTGAAAAAAGCTGTTTGGGGAGCGTCGAATCAAAACCATACGATTTCAAAATATCAAAAAACCCTCAGCCACCCCTTCGTTTAAATTAAATAAACTTCAATATATGTGATTTGGAGCTTAAACCAACGGCAATTCCCATTAAAATGTAAAATTTTTTAATATTCGAAATATACTATTTTGACTAACAAAAAATATTGTACAGTTTTAAACACGATTTAAACGCAAAGTACCTTTAATTTGATATATATATCGTCTATAGTTTCTCTAAAAAGACTGGCAAAAATAATGAAAAACGTAAAATAGGATAATTTTAGACCCCACATTTTAACGCATAAGTGTGAGATTAGGCAGCTATAAAAAATATGTGTCATTCATTTTTTCCTCCCTGAAATGTTTATACATAAACTTACAATTTTCTGCCTATGTATATTTTTATATAGTATAAATATACACTTGCTTTTACATTGATGAGTTGAATGAGCTAAATCAATTAACTCAATAGTGAGAATGATAAGTATTTTCTTAAAATTATAAATACAATTGAGTAGATTGTTTAATCATACAAATTTGGAATGGTATGTATGATGTCGATGTTGGATTCATATTCATTGCAACTTGTACTTATAAATCAACGTTATTGTGAGTACGTGTACATATGAGTTGTTTTTTTAATGACTTTACTCACTTATATTCTAAACTTCATGAGTCACTGTGAATAGCGAAAAAACGATTCATTGCTGATCTCTGGTACACATACAATACTGTTGAGTTATAATAAAGGACCGTACATATAAACCAGGATGTACAAACTACAAAATTTTTAGCCACCCATGATGCCAAATGCTGCACCACAACAAAATTCTTAGCCGATTTACAGAAACATTTAGACTCCAGCAAGGGTTGTAGCGCAAGTACAATGATTGTGATGTGAATGTATACATATTCGAATTTGTTTGTTTGCCATACAACAAACAACAATATTAATTATTGTAACAAACAAATTATTAATAAATATAACAAACAAATGTATATTTGAATTTTTTTGCAAGCAAAGGTAAACGTGAGTATGAAAAAGACAAATAACACAAAACATCGATAAACAGTAGAGCAAGAGACAAAAAACACAAAATAACATCTCCAATTTGTTTTCTTTTTTACCTGCATTAAAATAACACATTTTATTAAACATTTTCATTTGTTTGTAATATTTACATTTTTTTATCTAAATAGAAATTTCTTAAATATAAATAGTTTAGTAAATATAATAAAAATAAATTCCTAATTTTACTATCTTCATGTTAATCCCAATCGAAAAGGTGTTTCAGAATTTTACAATGCAATTCCTGTGAAATTTCCTTTGGCAACTTATTTAATTCTGCATCTATATAATTTTAAAATAAATCAAAGAACTTTGAATAATCCTCATATTCATAATCCTTTAAAATATATTGAAAAATATTGGATTTAACTTCTGCAGCTTTTTCTTTGGACATCTTCTTGCAGCTACCGGCTACATAACTTGCAAAGTAACCGAATAGCTGAAAATAATAATTTTCGTTGGCTTCTCCTTATGCAACTAATGGAATCCTGAGTTTATATAGCAATGCATTATCTGCAACAGAGTATGAGCAACACTGATAAAAAAAACACAAAACATTGGTAAACGTTAGTTAGAAAAAGACAACAAACACAAAACAACCCCCACTTAGGATACAAAGCTAATGTCACAATTGTAAAGCTGATGTCACAATTGTTGACAATATTTGCAGTGCAAAATGCACTCTCTATTCTAAGTGGGGGTTACTTTTGCACTTTTGGACTCCATTTCCGGATTCAGTGCGCGATTTTACATGGGAAATGAATGCAATATGTCGTGATACGCAAAATTGTTGTAAATTTGTGAACCAGTGTAATAAATGTAAAAGTAAATTAAAAATAAATCAAACATGAGATAATCAATATAAATCTTTATTTCTTTCTTGAACTTTCTTAAAAAAACGTTGCAAAAATGAGAAGTGCCGTACTAACGCAACAGACCAAAGACGCAACCTAAACATTTTAATTTTAATCTTCCTGTTCGAGTCATACTTATTTTGCATCGTGCATACACATTGAGTGAAGGAAAGTCTAAATCAACAACGTGATAAATGTTATAAGTTATGAGTATGATGACTACTTCAAACTTTAGAATGAATATAAGGTTCGACAATATTTCAATAAGTACAACGAATCATGAATCATCATTCAACTCTACTTACTTTTTCACTACTCATTGCAAATCTCTGATCTACATCAGCTTCGGAGTTGCCATCGACTGCATCCATGATGGTTACTCGATCCAGTACTAAATTGCGCTCCGTGGAATAAATGAATGTATCACACCCGATATCTGCAGCCAAACTGCCGCCAAACTGGCAGATACTACATGTTTTTGTTTTAAATATGCGGTTTGTAAATGTTGGCAGACAAATTTGTGCAAAAGAAAGTGCTAAGCTAGCAGTGGATGCAGCTATAATTTTTTGGCAACAGGCGCGCATATCAATACGTGATAAATATAAATGTAAAGATAAATTGCTAAAATTGTACGGCGACTGGAGAAATGTCTACAAACAAAGTGAACATTTTCAAGGAAACAATGGACGATCTGTTCGATATCGCTAGTGTAAACTGGATGAGATGCGTATACATGATGCAGAAGACCAGGGTACATGACAGGCGTTGACAAGAAGTTATACGGCCAAGAACAGCGTTCAGAACAACGAAAGCAAAAAGAAGAATCGCGGAAGAGGACATATTCAGAACTTAACAATCAATCTTGTAAGTGAAATTATTGAACTGTTTGAATTCCTTAAAGCATGAATCATCAACTGATATTTTTCAGTACTCGATACAGCTTACATTGGAAGGGAAAACGAATATGAATTCTATGATAACAGTACGGGTACGGATGCGGCATGCGGCATGCGAATTGCATACCGATGATGACGATGATCATAACAAAACGTTCAAGAGGACGACATCATTGGATCTCGCCACGTCTTATTGTTGTACTCGATAAGGCCAAAGTAAGCTGTTCAGATGCTGTCCATATTTTGATAGCATGTGCAGATAATGTAATAACTGTCATTAATAATGCTGTGACGCCTCTGTCCTCTGTTATATGGCTTGTGATCAATCGAAAATAATATCGTAATATGAAAACTTATATTTAATTCGAAGTTCTACGAATAATGTTAATTTTCACCGATTTATATTTTTTAATACGTAGATCGATAGCGTACAGTCATTGGTTTTTCACTGGGAGGGAAAACTGTTGCCGGACCTGGTTGGCAGAAGCAAAATTGATCGAATCGCAATACTCGCAAGTTATGAAGGGACATCTAAATTTTTGGCGCTCCCAAAGTCCCTGCTGGCACAGGAGAAAATATGGCCAAGGTCGTTCATGATACACTCATCAAATGGGATATTTTTAATTAAGTTTTCGCCATGGGTTTCGATACCACTTCATCAAATACAGGCCAAAACACTGGCGCATGCATTTTGTTGCAGCACAAACTCGATCGGAAATTAATCAAGTTCGTATGTCGGCATCACATGTTGGAAATCGTATTGAAATACGTCTTTGAAGTCAAACATTCCAAAACGAGGGGACCTGAAGTGCCTATTATTAATCGTTTTGCTTGAGAAAATCTCAACCACAAATCGTTTAAAAGCGGACTCGAAGACCCAATTGTACGCTCAGAAATTTGTAATGCTGACTGCGAATCCATTAAGAATTTATGTAATCAACAACTACAACAAACACAAATCCGCGCGGACTACAAGGAACTACTACAAATAACAATAACGTTCCTTGGTGAAGTCGACGGAAGCTTTCGTACACCTGGTCCAACATCCTACGCAAGGTTCTGGGGCTAGAGTATAGCTCGCGGGGGTCAGGGTCGTTGCAGAAATTTATATTTGCACAGACAGATAGTGTATAAAACAAGTTGTTACAGAAATTTTAATTAAGAAGATTTATTTTATTTCGTTTGGGTTCCATACAAAAAGTTAATTTTTAAATAAATAAACATGGACTTAAGGTTGGGTATGATGAAAGGAATAGCCGTGTTGGTAGATAGACCTAAGTAGGCATTTCTTCAAATGGTTCGAGAGAGCCCTGGCGTAGGCACTTCTCTTAATTTCGGTAAGCTAGTTTTTGGTAGAGAAACCAGAGTACAGAAAAACCTGGCGTGGGCACTTTTCTAGCTCGCGGTGAAATAACTTATGACAGAGAAACCTAAAGAAGGTACTTCTCTTATTCGCGGTAAACTTAATTGTAGGCAGAGAAACCTGAGTAGGCACTTCTCTACAGAAAAACCTGGCGTGGGCACTTTTCTAGCTCGCGGTGAAATAACTTATAACAGATAAACCTAAAGAAGGCACTTCTCTTAATCGCGGTAAACTTAATTATTGGTAGAGAAACCTGAGTAGGCACTTCTCTGCAGAAAAACCTGGCGTAGGCATTTTTCCAGCTCGCGGTGTAATAATTTATAACAGATAAACCTAAAGAAGGCACTTCTCTTAATCGCGGTAAACTAAATTATTGGTAGAGAAACCTGAGTAGGCACTTCTCTACAGAAAAACCTGGCGTAGGCACCTTTCCAGCTCGTGGTGAAATAACTTATAACAGAGAAACCAAAAGAAGGCGCTTCTCTTAATTGCAGTAAACTCAATTATTGGTAGAGAAACCTGAGTAGGCACGTCTCTACAGAAAAACCTGCCGTAGGCACTTTTCTAGCTCGCGGTGAAATAACTTATGACAGAGAAACCTAAAGAAGGCACTTCTTTTAATCACTGTAAATTGTTGGTTGAGAAACCTGAGTAGGCAGTTCTCTACAGAAAAATCTATCGTAGGCACTTTTCCAGCTCGCGGTGAAATAACCTATAACAGAGAAACCTAAAGAAGGCACTTCTCTGATTCCAAGTATAGATACCTAATGTTGGCACTTCTTCGTACTTGATGTATGCAGAGCCACTGCTGTCGATCAACTGCCCCGTTTTGTTGTTTGACGAGCCTTTAAGTAATGCTTGCTGTGGTGGTTGTAAGACGAACACACCTCGGTGAGGTGGTTTTACTTACACCACAATAATAGCTCGTAGCTTCGGTTGCTTGCTATGGTTTATTGGTAATAGTAATTAGGTAGTTTTTTTTTATTGTAATTTGAAATGAATGGTTACAATTCAAATAAGGAAAAAAAAAATATTACAGATCATGTATAAAATATCTCTATATAAAAAAATTAAATCTCCTTTCTATAAAACTTCGTTTGTGTGGGGAAAATGAGTCGCCAGCGAATTTCGCCGTCACAGTTCATGGGAAAAGGCATATACACCTTGAAAATATACCTCTTTCGGGAGCAGTTCACTTTGACACAACGAGAATTGAATGGACTTCGCGAAACATGGTTAGACGCCTGCAGTCAAGAGAACCAATCGTAAAATTGGATGATGATCGAAAATTATCCTACCCAAAACTATTGCTGTACAATAACTTGAGCAATTTCGTGTCATACAAAACCAAAAATTTTTTTTTTTTTTTTCGTTTGACCACTGAATTCTTGAAACATGATCCATCCATTTGGGAAACGAAAGAAGATTATCAAGATGCTCTCGATGTTTGCCGTGATCTGTTTGTTGTTAACGAAGCTGCTGAACGCGGTGTACAATTTATGAATAATTACAACAGGATCCTTACCAAAGACGAAGAACAGAATCAATTTATCTTACAGTGCATTGAAGCATATCGTCGCAAGTCGTATCTAATATAATCTTCAAATTGTTGTAACTTTTTTGTTTCTCTAACGATTTCGATAATTTATGGCTTGTTAGAATAGAAACTGTATTTAAAATCGATGTCAAGTCTAGTTATCAAAAAAAAAATATTTTCAGTTGCTTAAACAAATGGAAACTTTTTCGGACCGGCAATCAAGGATCCCAGCAACTTTCAGTTTCTGCCTCATATGCTATAAACGGTCTAATGGTGATGGTATATATCAATTCGTCATTCCGTTTGTAACATGTCGAAATATGGGTCTAAGACCCCATAAAGTATATAAGTTAACACCAACTATGATTAAAAACATACAAAATAAAATAAATGTGTCACACGCTCACAAAGCTGACATTGCGTCTATGATTTTAACATTCCAACAGCAACGTAGCTTTGTTCCCATCAGATATGCTGACACAGCGTCTGGCTATTGCACATGCCAACACAACAAGGTGGCGTGATCAGCCAATGGATGCAACCTGTAATTATAATAATAAAACTTTAACTTGTAAACTTGCATTCGCTAAATAAAGAACGTTGTGTGATTCCATACGGCACACAAAAGGTCCCCCGTGCCAATACGACTAGTGACAAGTCAAGACTTAGCATTGGCCCCGTAGTAGTCCGAAAAGCACAAAAAGGATCGAGCGTTAAGCCGAAGCCAGCTAAGCCAGCGTAGTACTAGCCTCCCCTGAGAAACAATATAATAAAATAAATAATTAGGGAATAGAGTTAATTAAAAAATTAGTGAACGTTACGAACAAAAACATTAATAATAATTATTAGAATATTAAGAAGTGAAATTTTATAACAAAACATATCTAAGAACTGCAAAAATTAACTCAAGTAAAGAGAACTAATTAAAGAATAGAAACAATTGAGGAAAAATTGTGCGAAATCAAATAAGTGAAACACTAACAACATATTAAATTCTATAAGTGACAGACATTAAAATTTTGAACTAAATCGAAAAAGGTGTAGAAGAAATAAAATAAAATAAAGAAAACTAAAACTCCTACAAGAAAATAACATAGTGAAAAGCGCAAAGTGAAATAGCAATAATAAATTCTAAAAGAAACACTAAATTCTAAAATTCACACTTGGAGAAAGAATAACTATAAAGCAGCCGATCCAACGAAAATGATGCCAATAGTTATAATGTAAGCTATTTAAGTCTTTTTTAATAATTATATTGTTTTAAAAAATAAAAAATCAAAGAAGATTTTTTTAAAGACAATAAATTTAAAGAATCAAAGAAGATTTAAAAAAAATAACACCCTTGGAAATATGTTTTTTTAAAGAAAAAAACATTAAAAGAAACAATTTTTTTTTAAATTGAAAAGTTATAATACAAATATTAATTTTTAAAAAATTAAAAACAACAATAAACATTTGCTTAAATTTCAACAACTAAATAAATGTTAAAATAACTTTAAAATAAAAAGTTAACATATTAAATTAAAAACCAACAAATAAAAAAAAACAACGTAAAATTGTTTTTCCACAATTAAATAAAAGAAACCTACAATACAAGTTAACGCAACAAAGAAACAAAATATCAAGAATAAATATTGATGCAGAATTTCAACTATTTGTAACAACCCAAAACAACAAGAAATTAAAAGGAAAAAAATCAACATTGCCGCAAACTCCAACAATTTGTATCATCACACAATTACAACAACAACGTCAACAAAGGGAGCTAAAAATCAACTTTATAATTAGCAACTGGTGTATTTATTATCTATATAGTATGTTTAAAATAAAATTTTTATTCATAATTTTGAAACAAATTTAAGATTTTTAAATTTTAAGAAAATTTTAATTGCATGTTAGGGAAAAAAGTACTATTATGCCAGTTTTATTTTTTGTTGAATTTTTGTGCATAATTTATACAATACAACTTTTGCTACATTCTGATGGACATTTGCTGAATTAAATAAATGAATAAATATTTCTTTTTTTTTTGTTAAATGAAAGAATTGTTATTCGAAAGGGAATTTCGGGGGTTGATTTTAAGGTTCTTTAGAAAGTTTTTGACATCGTAAATGAAAGGAAATTATTTTTTTTTGTGTTTTTTGGAAAATTTGAAATTGTGTTAATATTCCGCACTTCAAATATAACATTTTAAAAAAATGGAGATGAATATAATCCACCAATTTAATCTAGTACTAAATTGTATTAGAGAAATCCCAGCTTTCGACGGGACTGATCCAAATTAGTTGCCGGACTTTTTGGCACAAGTTGAAGCACAGTTGCCATCTATCCTTTTGTTTTAAGAGAACAATAGGACTATACTACTGGGTTATATAAAAAACAAATGCACAGGAGTGACAAGAGAAGCACTCCACCGGCATGGAAATATAGTCAGTTGGCAGGAGCTCAAAGAAGTTCTCCTGAACAATTTTGGCGAAAAAGAAACAAGTAGACTCTTGATGGACAAACTCAAGACCTACAGAATGGATTCCACTATAGAAAAATACCACGTTGGTATAAATAAGTTAAGAAATAGACTCCATATTAGACGCTTAACTCATGGAGAAGAGGGTTTCTCATCCGACGAAATAAATAGAATATCGTTACATGTATTTAAAGAACACTTGCCTAAACCTACAAAGACTTATGATATTTGCAAGAAACCCAGGTACACTTGAAGCAGCATTTAGGATGATTCTGGAGGCAAGGCACCAGAATTACACTGCTTTTGGGATCAATAAACGGAATGATAATCCGAGTTCCTCATTTAAGAAAAATTTTAGTGACGATGTTAGTAACAATCGATCTAAAAATAATGGTAATAAAAACCAAAAACCTTTATAATAACCAAAACAAGAGAAATGGAAATGGTAACGACCATAATAACAGTGGTGGTAATAACCCAAATACTGATAAAAACCAACAACAGAACTACCGAAATTCTGGTAATTCAAAACGGCAATCCAACCAATCGAAAATATCAAATAATTCGAATAGGAATGCTGAACCAATGGACATTAGGAACTACAATTTAAATTTTCAGGGGGACGAACAAAACAGCTTCCCTATATAATAATCGACAATCCGATTAAAACACTGCGTTTCATTATTGATACTGGAGCAGAGTTCAGTGTCATAAATGAAAACCTTTGCAGTCCAAAATGGAAACATGATACCAATGTTTCAATACGAGCAATGGGTAAGGAATTTGAAGTTAAGAAACTTTGTAAATTCCCCATTTTTATGAATTCAATTTAGAGGATTACTTCTGCGAATTCAATTTTAACAACACATTTGATGGATTGATCGGAAATAATATCCTTTCGGACCTCAATTGTGTTATAGATTATGGAAATAGGCAGATGACAGCGAAGAATGCAGTCATCACTATTTACCTTAATAAAGAGAAAAATAAATGCCACGAGGAAAATGTGGAAATCTTACATAATGAGATATGTAAAACTGTTTCTTCTGTATCTGATTTAGATTTGTCATGTTTGAACACAACTGACAAAACAAAATTATTGTCCACTTTAAAAACACATAATAAAACCTTTTATCGTGAGAACGAAAATTTGACGTTCACGAATAAGGTAAAACATAAAATAAAAACCCAAAATGATATCCCGGTATACTCCAAATTTTGGAGATATCCGGAGATCCATAAAAGGGAAATAAACAAGCAAATAGAGGAAATGCTTGAACATGGGATAATTCGAGAGTCCTCAAGTGCTTACAACAGCCCTATTTGGATAGTTCCAAAGAAGCTGGACGCGTCAAACATTCAAAGGTGGCGTCTTGTAATTGACTACAGGAAATTAAATGGCATCACTATCGAGGATAGGTTTCCAATCCCAAATATGGATGACATATTTGATAAATTGGGAAGATGTCAATATTTTACAACTCTCGATTTGGCCCAAGGCTTTCATCAAATTGAAATGGATGAAAGAGACATCCATAAAACAGTTTTTTTTACAGCGAATGGTCATTATGAATTCCTTCGAATGCCATTTGGTCTGAAAAACACGCCCTCTACTTTCTAGAGACTGATGAACGAAGTCTTAAAGGAACATATTGGGAAAATTTGCTTAGTTTATTTGGATGACATTCTAATATTTTCTACAAGCGTAGAAGAACTTATGGAATCTCTAAATAAAGTGTTGAATTGCTTAACAAAAGCAAACTTGAAAATACAATTGGGAAAATGTAGTTTTTTAAAACAGGAAACAGAGTTTCTGGGGCATTTAGTCACTAACAATGGCATTAAGCTAAATCCGGAAAAAGTGGAGGCAGTAGATAAAATTCTGCTTCCAACTAACCAAAAGGAAATAAAATCGTTTTTGGGAATTACAGGTTACTATAGACGATTTATAAAAGACTACTCTAAAGTAGCTCATCCTTTGGTTAAATATATAAAGAAAAATGCGAGAATAAATCTCAAAGATGAGGATTATAAAAACGCATTTGAGAAATTAAAGATTCTCATTAAATCGGATCCAATCTTGGTACATCCCGATTTTACAAAAAAATTTACTGTAGTTACTGATGCTAGTAACTTTGCTCTAGGAGCAGTATTAATGCAAAATGACAGAGTCATTTGCTATGCCAGTCGATCACTGAATGGTCATGAGAAAATCTATAGCACTATAGAAAAAGAGCTCTTAGCTATAGTTTGGGCGACAAAGTATTTTCGTCCTTATCTTTTCGGAAGAAGATTTACGATAAGAACAGACCACCGACCTCTGGTATGGTTAAACAATTTAAAGGAACCGAATTCAAAACTTCAACGATGGAAGATTAAATTAAATGAATTCGATTTCGACATTGCATACATAAAGGGAAAAGAAAATGTTATTGCCGACGGCCTCAGCCGTATCGTTTCGGAATCAGATGATCAAATGATCGTTAAGCTGAATGAGTTCTTGAAGATAATATGGATACTGTACACAGTGCAGAAACTGACAGTACCGACTTCATTAAAATATCTGAAAACCCGCTAAATTTATTCAAAAACCAACTAATCTTGAAAAATGCAGAGAGGCAATCCTGTAGCAAGAAAAGTGTGTTTAAAAATAAGATCAAAGAAACAGTAAATTTGGCATCAAATAGCGATTTGTTGGGGCTAATGAAAGAAAAACTTCCACAAAGGGGACTTTCAGTAATATATTGCTCTGACAACCATTTGTTTTTAAAATTCCAAGATCTTTATATAAAATATTTTGCGAAAAATAAAAATTTAAAAGTATTAAAAGCGAGAACTCTGTTAGAAAATATTACCGATGAGGGTAAAATTCTTCAAATAATTGAAAAAGAGCACTTACAAAATAATCACAGGGGGATAAATATTTTCGGAAATAAGAAGAAAATATTATTGCCCGAATCTACAAAAATTCATTCAAAGGTATATAAATAATTGCGAAGTATGCAATAGAGCTAAATATGATAGAAATCCTGTTAAACATTCGTTGAACATAACGAAAACCCCCAGCAGACAAAATGAGATCGTTCATTTTGATATCTGGTATCCACAAAGAGGTGTGATGTTTTTAACCAGTATTGACAAATGTACAAAATACGCAACCGCACACCCACTGAAAGATGGAACATGGGTATCAATTGTATCAGCAATTAAATCACGGATTCAGTATCTTGGTAAACCAGAAACACTGGTTACAGATAACGAACTGGACACTGTAGCGGTGAAGCAATTCTTAAAGGATTACGGAATTGAGGTTCACTTCACTACAACTTATAATAAAACAGGTAATTCAGATGTGGAAAGACTCCATCTGACACTTAATGAACACATTCGACTGTTTAACGCAGATGAAAATAACGAGGATGATTTGGAGGAAAAAGTATGTAAAGCAATAATTGCCTACAATAATACGATACATTCGACAACAAAAATAAAACCAATTAGTTTCATTAATAATACATTGTCAGAGGAAGATCTGAAGAAATTTTCAGAAAAGCAACATGAGCAGAAAATAGCTAAGATAAATGCTATAAATGCTAAAAGGGGAAATATTAATGTTAAAAACTTTGAAAATGAATTTAGAAAAAATCATAGGGTTAGTAAAACACAAGCTAAGTATAAGAAAGTAAGGAATTTTAGAGTAGAAGATAATCATTTAGTATCTAGGGATAATAAATTTAAAAAGGCTTATAAAACACAAGTAAAACGAAAATATATTTTTCAGAATAACCAAAATGGAAATCACACTGATGATTTCATTGATAGTGGTAGTCCAAGAACTTCTGCGGATCAACAGGATTGAGGAGGACTCGGGGTACACAAAAATTCAGCTAAGGAAAACAGAAATTACCAATGTAACAAATATAGTATTACATATTATACATCATTCGGAAATTTTTAACATAATTAACCAAATAGAAGAATATATAAAGCAGATAGATGTAGATAATAAAGAAATTTTGGAGTTGGAAATTAGAGTTATCAAGGCGAAAATTAGAACTATGATATCCTCTAACTTAAATAGGGAAAAGAGAGGCTTGATTAACGGAGTAGGTAAGATTTATAAATGGTTGTTCGGACTGATGGACAACGACGACAAAGAGGAAATTTTAGAACATCTAAAATACGCTGATATTAATGGCCACAATGCCATTGAAACCTTAAACAAACAGATTACTATTAATACACATTTTAACGAATCCATTGAGATAATACGGAAAGCAATAAAAGATGACAGACATAAAATAGATTCAACTTTTGAAAAAAAAACGAAATAACGAAGTTGTTAAAAGACTATTGTACACGGACCAAATGCTTAAATTAAAAAGTTTGGAAAATAAGATTACGCAGATTCAAGAGAATATAGCTTCGGCTAAAAATAATATAATACACCCTGGTGTACTAACACCTGAGGAAATAGATAAATTTAACATTGACTATTTTAAATTACGACTTATAAAAATGGGAGTTATACGTCATAACAATTCGATAGTCATAGCAATAAAAATTCCAATTGACTTTTTTGTGACAGATTTGAAACTGATGACTCCATTGCCAAATGACAAGTTTTTAGAAATCGACGAAGAGAATGAACTTGTAGTCGACATAAATAACGTAACGTACTCTTACGAAGAAAATTTGACGTTGACGGACTTAAAGAAAAGCAAAAGTTGTGTTGTATCGAATAATTGTAAATTAATATACAATAATGATTCAAACATCGAAGTACTCGATGACGACTTAATTTTGATTAAAAATACGAAAAATGCCAAGGAAACGCAAAATTGCGATAACAGAAACATTGTTCTGAAGGGGAACTATCTAATAAATTTTGGCAATTGCGAATTAGAAATATTAAATGAAAAATATTTAAACAAAAGAACTATTGTTCATGAGCGGTTTATTTACCCGAACAGTGGTTCAGCAAAGGTGATATTTGAAGAAAAAATCACTTTTGAAAAACTAAAATTGAATCAGTTTGAAAACATTAAACAAATAAAAGAATTGGTATATCATAGAAATGTATCCTATAATGTATCAAACTAGTGAAAACGGGGTGAATTTAATTCATGGAGAAAATCTATAGAAAGGGTTTTGAAACTTCATGTTTCAGTAAAAAATAGCGGAAGATACTATGCAATTCTACACACAATACGTACAATAATCGTAGATGATGCTGATACCGCCCTAGAGTCGTACAGGACTCCGCTGGATTGGGCACGAATTAAAAAGTGCCTCATGATGTACTACTCAAATAAGAGGGATATCGGAACATTGGAATATAAAATGATGGCATTGCGACAAGGGGGCAGTACTATAACAGAATTTATCCGGAACTTGCTCACATTGGAGACCCCACACATATTAGACCACCGATACCACCTCGATATACTCCCGTAATGAGGTACAATCTTTATTATAATATCCACCAATTGAATATAGTTATATGGGACTCTAACCCAGTCAAAGATTTTACCATTTGACAGCTCTGACATTCAAATGACTTCATCATTTGAATGTTCTGCCTATTTGCATGCAGACTTGTAACATGATCCTTCATTGGTTCTGTATTCTTCATAAATAAAGAATTTCAGAGTATGTATGTTGCATGCATAAATGAACATACACACGAACATATGTAATTCGGTTATAAACAAATCTGCTTAGTTAACAGATTTTTCATTTAAATAAAAAGATTGAAATTTCATTTAAGTTTAAGAAATAAAAAGATCAACAAATCTGCATAGCTTGCAGATTCATCATTTTATAAATTTTAAATTTAAGTAGATCTAAGTTTTTATAAATAAATAAATTCAGTACAATAAAACCAAGCAAAGAAGCCGTTTCATTTGTTACTCACGTAACTGACGACGAGAACAAAAAAAAATAAAAATCAAAGAAGATTTGTTTAAAGAAAATAAATTTAAAGAATCAAAGAAGATTTAAAAAAAATAACACCCTCGGAAATATGTTTTTTTAAAGAAAAAAAAAAAAACATTAAAAGAAACAATTTTTTTAAATTGAAAAGTTGTAATACAAATATTAATTTTTTAAAAATTAAAAACAACAATAAACATTTGGTTAAATTTCAACAACTAAATAAATGTTAAAATAACTTTAAACTAAAAAGTTAACATATTAAATTAAAAACCAACAAATAAAAAAAAACAACGTAAAATTGTTTTTCCACAATTAAATAAAAGAAACCTACAATACAAGTTAACGCAACAAAGAAACAAAATATCAAGAATAAATATTGATGCAGAATTTCAACTATTTGTAACAACCCAAAACAACAAGAAATTAAAAGGAAAAAAAATCAACATTGCCGCAAACTCCAACAATTTGTATCATCACACAATTACAACAACAACGTCAACAGAGGGAGCTAAAAATCAACTTTATAATTAGCAACTGGTGTATTTATTATCTATATAGTATGTATAAAATGAAATTTTTATTCATAATTTTGAAACAAATTTAAGATTTTTAAATTTTAAGAAAATTTTAATTGCATGTTAGGGAAAAAAGTACTATTATGCCAGTTTTATTTTTTGTTGAATTTTTGTGCATAATTTATACAATACAACTTTTGCTACATTCTGACGGACATTTGTTGAATTAAATAAATGAATAAATATTTTTTTTTGTTAAATGAAAGAATTGTTATTCGAAAGGGAATTTTGGGGGTTGATTTTAAGGTTCTTTAGAGTTCAAAAGGAAGATTTTTCTCTCCTTCTCTTATATTGTTTTTCTCAACGTTTTTGACATGGTAAATGAAAGGAAATTATTATTTTTTTGTTTTTTGGAAAATTTGAAATTGTGTTAATATTCCGCACTTCAAATATAACATTTAAAAAAAATGGAGATGAATATAATCCACCAATTTAATCTAGTACTAAATTGTATTAGAGAAATCCCAGCTTTCGACGGGACTGTTCCAAATCAGTTGCCGGACTTTTTGGCACAAGTTGAAGCACTGTTGCCATCTATCCTTTTGTTTTAAGAGAACAATATGACTATACTACTGGGTTATATAAAAAACAAATGCACAGGAGTGACAAGAGAAGCACTCCACCGGCATGGAAATATAGTCAGTTGGCAGGAGCTCAAAGAAGTTCTCCTGAACAATTTTGGCGAAAAAGAAACAAGTAGACTCTTGATGGACAAACTCAAGACCTACAGAATGGATTCCACTATAGAAAAATACCACGTTGGTATAAATAAGTTAAGAAATAGACGCTTAACTCATGGAGAAGAGGGTTTCTCAACCGACGAAATAAATAGAATATCGTTACATGTATTTAAAGAACACTTGCCTGAACCTACAAAGACTTATGATATTTGCAAGAAACCCAGGTACACTTGAAGCAGCATTTAAGATGATTCTGGAGGCAAGGTACCAGAATTACACTGCTTTTGGGATCAATAAACGGAATGATAATCCGAGTTCCTCATTTAGGAAAAGTTTTAGTGACGATGTTAGTAACAATCGATCTAAAAATAATGGTAATAAAAACCAAAAACCTTTTTATAATAACCAAAACAAGAGAAATGGAAATGGTAACGACCATAATAACAGTGGTGGTAATAACCCAAATACTGATAAAAACCAACAACAGAACTACCGAAATTCTGGTAATTCAAAACGGCAATCCAACCAATCGAAAATATCAAATAATTCGAATAGGAATGCTGAACCAATGGACATTAGGAACTACAATGTAAATTTTCAGGGGGACGAACAAAACAGCTTCCCTATATAATAATCGACAATCCGATTAAAACACTGCGTTTCATTATTGATACTGGAGCAGAGTTCAGTGTCATAAATGAAAACCTTTGCAGTCCAAAATGGAAACATGATACCAATGTTTCAATACGAGCAATGGGTAAGGAATTTGAAGTTAGGAAACTTTGTAAATTTCCCATTTTTATGAATTCAATTTAGAGGATTACTTCTGCGAATTCATAGAATTCAATTTTAACAACACATTTGATGGATTGATCGGAAATAATATCCTTTCGGACCTCAATTGTGTTATAGATTATGGAAATAGGCAGATGACAGCGAAGAATGCAGTCATCACTATTTACCTTAATAAAGAGAAAAATAAATGCCACGAGGAAAATGTGTAAATCTTTCATAATGAGATATGTAAAACTCTTTCTTCTGTATCTGATTTAGATTTGTCATGTTTGAACACAACTAACAAAACAAAATTAATGTCCACTTTAAAAACACATAATAAAACCTTTTATCGTGAGAACGAAAATTTGACGTTCACGAATAAGGCAAAACATAAAATAAAAACCCAAAATGATATCCCGGTATACTCCAAATTTTGGAGATACCTGGAGATCCATAAAAGGGAAATAAACAAGCAAATAGAGGAAATGCTTGAACATGGGATAATTCGAGAGTCCTCAAGTGCTTACAACAGCCCTATTTGGATAGTTCCAAAGAAGCTGGACGCGTCAAACATTCAAAGGTGGCGTCTTGTAATTGACTACAGGAAATTAAATGGCATCACTATCGAGGATAGGTTTCCAATCCCAAATATGGATGACATATTTGATAAATTGGGAAGATGTCAATATTTTACAACTCTCGATTTGGCCCAAGGCTTTCATCAAATTGAAATGGATGAAAGAGACATCCATAAAACAGCTTTTTTAACAGCGAATGGTCATTATGAATTCCTTCGAATGCCATTTGGTCTGAAAAACGCGCCCTCTACTTTCCAGAGACTGATGAACGAAGTCTTAATATTGGGAAAATTTGCTTAGTTTATTTGGATGACATTCTAATATTTTCTACAAGCGTAGAAGAACATATGGAATCTCTAAATAAAGTGTTGAATTGCTTAACAAAAGCAAACTTGAAAATCCAATTGGGAAAATGTAGTTTTTTAAAACAGGAAACAGAGTTTCTGGGGCATTTAGTCACTATCAATGGCATTAAGCCAAATCCGGAAAAAGTGGAGGCAGTAGATAAAATTCTGCTTCCAACTAACCAAAAGGAAATAAAATAGTTTTTGGGAATTACAGGTTACTATAGAAGATTTATAAAAGACTACTCTAAAGTAGCTCATCCTTTGGTTAAATATATAAAGAAAAATGCGAGAATAAATCTCAAAGATGAGGATTATAAAAACGCATTTGAGAAATTAAAGATTCTCATTAAATCGGATCCAATCTTGGTACATCCCGATTTTACAAAAAAATTTACTGTAGTTACTGATGCTAGTAACTTTGCTCTAGGAGCAGTATTAATGCAAAATGACAGAGTCATTTGCTGTGCCAGTCGATCACTGAATGGTCATGAGAAAATCTATAGCACTATAGAAAAAGAGCTCTTAGCTATAGTTTGGGCGACAAAGTATTTTCGTCCTTATCTTTTCGGAAGAAGATTTACGATAAGAACAGACCACCGACCTCTGGTATGGTTAAACAATTTAAAGGAACCGAATTCAAAACTTCAACGATGGAAGATTAAATTAAATGAATTCGATTTCGACATTGGGAAAAGAAAATGTTATTGCCGACGGCCTCAGCCGTATCGTTTCGGAATCAGATGATCAAATGATCGTTAAGCTGAATGAGTTGTTTGAAGATAATATGGATACTGTACACAGTGCAGAAACTGACAGTACCGACTTCATTAAAATATCTGAAAACCCGCTAAATTTATTCAAAAACCAACTAATCTTGAAAAATGCAGAGAGGCAATCCTGTAGCAAGAAAAGTGTGTTTAAAAATAAGATCAAAGAAACAGTAAATTTGGCATCAAATAGCGATTTGTTGGGGCTAATGAAAGAAAAACTTCCACAAAGGGGACTTTCAGTAATATATTGCTCTGACAACCATTTGTTTTTAAAATTCCAAGATCTTTATATAAAATATTTTGCGAAAAATAAAAATTTAAAAGTATTAAAAGCGAGAACTCTGTTAGAAGATATTACCGATGAGGGTAAAATATTTTCGGAAAGAAAAGAAGAAAATATTATTGCTCGAATCTACAAAAATTCATTCAAAGGTATATAAATAATTGCGAAGTATGCAATAGAGCTAAATATGATAGAAATCCTGTTAAACATTCGTTGAACATAACGAAAACCCCCAGCAGACAAAATGAGGTCGTTCATTTTGATATCTGGTATCCACAAAGAGGTGTGATGTTTTTAACCAGTATTGAAAAATGTACAAAATACGCAACCGCACACCCACTGAAAGATGGAACATGGGTACCAATTGTATCAGCAATTAAATCACGGATTCAGTATCTTGGTAAACCAGAAACACTGGTTACAGATAACGAACTGGACACTGTAGCGGTGAAGCAATTCTTAAAGGATTACGGAATTGATGTTCACTTCACTACAACTTATAATAAAACAGGTAATTCAGATGTGGAAAGACGCCATCTGACACTTAATGAACACATTCGACTGTTTAACGCAGATGAAAATAACGAGGACGATTTGGAGGAAAAAGTATGTAAAGCAATAATTGCCTACAATAATACGATACATTCGACAACAAAAATAAAACCAATTAGTTTCATTAATATTACAATGTCAGAGGAAGATCTGAAGAAATTTTCAGAAAAGCAACATGAGCAGAAAATAGCTAAGATAAATGCTATAAATGCTAAAAGGGGAAATAATAATGTTAAAAACTTTGAAAATGAATTTAGAAAAAATCATAGGGTTAGTAAAACACAACCTAAGTATAAGAAAGTAAGGAATTTTAGAGTAGAAGATAATCATTTAGTATCTAGGGATAATACATTTAAAAAGGCTTATAAGACACAAGTAAAACGAAAATATATTTTTCAGGATAACCAAAATGGAAATCACACTGATGATTTCATTGATAGTGGTAGTCCAAGAACTTCTGCGGATCAACAGGATTGAGGAGGACTCGGGGTACACAAAAATTCAGCTAAGGAAAACAGAAATTACCAATGTAACAAATATAGTATTACATATTATACATTATTCGGAAATTTTTAACATAATTAATCAAATAGAAGAATATATAAAGCAGATAGATGTAGATAATAAAGAAATTTTGGAGTTTGAAATTAGAGTTATCAAGGCGAAAATTAGAACTATGATATCCTCTAACTTAAATAGGGAAAAGAGAGGCTTGATTAACGGAGTAGGTAAGATTTATAAATGGTTGTTCGGACTGATGGACAACGACGACAAAGAGGAAATTTTAGAACATCTAAAATACGCTGATATTAATGGCCACAATGCCATTGAAACCTGAAACAAACAGATTACTATTAATACACATTTTAACGAATCCATTGAGATAATACGGAAAGCAATAAAAGATGACAGACATAAAATAGATTCAACTTTTGAAAAAAAAAACGAAATAACGAAGTTGTTAAAAGACTATTGTACACGGACCAAATGCTTAAATTAAAAAGTTTGGAAAATAAGATTACGCAGATTCAAGAGAATATAGCTTCGGCTAAAAATAATATAATACACCCTGGTGTACTAACACCTGAGGAAATAGATAAATTTAACATTGACTATTTTAAATTACGACTTATAAAAATGGGAGTTATGACGTATATGAACAATTCGATAGTCATAGCAATAAAAATTCCAATTGACTTTTTTGTGACAGATTTGAAACTGATGACTCCATTGCCAAATGACAAGTTTTTAGAAATCGACGAAGAGAATGAACTTGTAGTCGACATAAATAACGTAACGTACTCTTACGAAGAGAATTTGACGTTTACGGACTTAAAGAAAAGCAAAAGTTGTGTTGTATCGAATAATTGTAAATTAAGATACAATAATGATTCAAACATCGAAGTACTCGATGACGACTTAATTTTGATTAAAAATACGAAAAATGCCAAGGAAACGCAAAATTGCGATAACAGAAACATTGTTCTGAAGGGAACTATCTAATAAATTTTGGCAATTGCGAATTAGAAATATTAAATGAAAAATATTTAAACAAAAAAACTATTGTTCATGAGCGGTTTATTTACCCGAACAGTGGATCAGCAAAGGTGATATTTGAAGAAAAAATCACTTTTGAAAAACTAAAATTAAATCAGTTTGAAAACATTAAACAAATAAAAGAATTGGTATATCATAGAAATGTATCCTACGGGATCAACATAAGTCTTATATCATTAGTGGTGGTAGTGATTTTGGTTTTCATAATCTATAAACATTGTAAATGAAGAAATAAATGTTAATATTGAACTGAAAGCTAACCCAATAAACTCTAATTTAACAGAGACCGTTGAATCTAGGGGTGGAGGAGTTATATGGGACTCTAACCCAGTCAAAGATTTTTCCATTTGACAGCTCTGACATTAAAAAGACTTCATCCTTTGAATATTCTGCCTATTTGCATGCAGACTTGTAACATGATCCTTCATTGGTTCTGTATTCTTCATAAATAAAGAATTTCAAAGTATGTATGTTGCATGCATAAATGAACATACACACGAACATATGTAATTCGGTTATAAACAAATCTGCTTAGTTAACAGATTTTTCATTTAAATAAAAAGATTGAAATTTGATTTAAGTTTGAGAAACAAAAATATCAACAAATCTGCATAGCTTGCAGATTCATCATTTTATAAATTTAAAAGTTAAGTAGATCTAAGTTTTTATAAATAAATAAATTCAGTACAATAAAACCAAGCAAAGAAGCCGTTTCATTTGTTACTCACGTAACTATATGCGTCCAATCGGTTAACAAAACTCGAATCCAAGGCCTCAATTTAATACAGGAAATTGAGGCCGAGTCACCCTTAGTACCCAAATGAAGTCACCAACCATCGACAGTTACAAGCCGTGAAACCTATGGAGGTAGACTGATCGATTCAGACCACACACGTCAATTACATGAATCGCTCATCTATAACTCAATTTCCCAAAAGACCTGCTGGAACATCCTTCCAAGGAACAGTCAACAAATTTCAAAGAAATTTTCATTTAGATACATTGCCAGAAGACACTTGGCGCAACTGGGACAATTACCCAACACAAGGAAACGAAGTCAATGGCCCTCGAAATAGAGAACCTGATTATATTGAAGAATATTTACAACAGATTCCGGAAGAGTTCACAGCAGAAGTGGCCCAGGAGAAACAACCCGATAGCGTTTAGGTAGCTGTAAATTTTTTAGACATGGAAGAATATAATTATGAACTAAGGTACAAACTTGGTAAGACAAATGTAGTAGCCAATGCTTTGTCCAGAAATCATTCAGGAATAAATGTCCTCCAGAACCATTCAGACTCCTCTTCTATGACTCAACACAGCGCAGAAAGGTCCTCTGAGAACCTGATACCTAGCGTCGAAATTCCAGTAAATGTATTTGAAAACCAATTGGTCATTAATATTGACACTACACCTTCATTTCAATTTAAAATTATTCTTTCTGGATTTCATTGACATTTAATAACGGAAACCAATGATGAACAAAAACTCATAGGAGTACTTTAAAAATATCCTAATCCATCCGTGATAAACGGAATCAAGACTAGAGAACCTATCATGGAAAAAATCCAGAGCGTGTATGTGGAAAATTTTCGAATTATAAGTGCAGATTCATTCAATTAGTGGTTGAGGATATAACATCCGAGAATGGCCAAAAAAACATAATCTTAGAGGAACCCTCTAGGGCACACCGTAATGACAAGGAGAACAAGGCACAAATTATGGAAAAATATTATGTCCCGGGAATGGCAGGGAAAATAAAGATAATTATAAAATTATGTTCAACATGCAAACGGAAAAAATACGAGAGGCATCCTAATACGCCTGAAATAAGGGAAACACCGATAACTACGTACCCTGGTCACACAATTCACTGACATATTCTTGACTTATAGGAAACCGATATTGACTTCAATTGACAAATTTTCAAAATACGTACAGGCTAGACAACTTAATAGTATATCGATCGAAGTTGTCAAAAGACCACCTAGGGAACTTATATTTTTCTATGGATTAGCGAAGAACGTCGTCATGGACAAGGAAGCCTCATTGAATTCGGCCTCTATTTTGTTTATGAATAAATATTTTTACTACACCTTCTTATAAAAGTGAACCAAATGGACAAATAGAACGCTTTCACTCCACTTTGGCAGAAATAATTAAATGCCTTTAAGATGAAGGGACATCGAGGTATTACTGGAAAAATCCGTCAATGAATATAATCATTCAATACACTCTACACCCAATAGGAAACCCGTGGATCTATTCATTGGAAGAACCGTTGAATTTTCTCCCAAAGATGAGACTACAATGCTATTAAATGTTGAACGACTAAAGCGCAAACAGGAAAAGGCATCGCTTACCATAATAGGAAGAAGACGCCAGTTAAGGAAGACATTCCTGGCCAACTAATCTATGTAAAGAAAAGGATGAGGAACAGATGAAGGTGTACTAAATGTAGTAAATTATATTTGTGATGGTTTAGATAAGGATATTCTGGAGTTGGTGGCATTTTTTACGATTTTACTAAAGCATTTGATTTTGTAGATCATAAAATAATGGTTAAAAATGTTTAATTTGGAAATTCCTAAGCAATATGTTCAAATAAACTGTAGTAAAAGTTTGATGGGTAATGTGGAGTATGGAGTACCTCAAGGTTGTGTTTTGGGGCCATTACTATTTAATATATATCTGAATAATATAAACAACCTTGGACTGCATGGAACAATTTGTATGTATGCGGATGATTTGTGCATTCTTTATCCATATAAAGAGGAGCTAGTTTTCAAAACTTTTGCTGAACGAGATGCTTCTTTTATTTCAGAATTTTCCAGATTTAACAAATTGGTGATATATCCTAACAATCCTAAACTTGTTAAATTTAAACCTCAACCAAACCGTGATGGAAGCATCATTTTTGTGGATGGAAAAGAAATTGTAGAAGTTGAAACTGTTAAGTATTTAGGAGCTGTTTTGCAACGTAATTTATCATCGCAGAAACATGTTCAGTATGTGCGGTCTAAGCTATCACCTGCACTCGGAATTATATGTAAATTAAAGTATAAGCTGAATAAAGAAACAAAATTTATCATTTTTCAATCATTAGTTCAGAGTCACCTCAATTATATAACACTTATCTATGGATATAGAAGGAATGCTTAAATCTTTACAAGTAATTCAAAATAAATCTTTAAAAGTAGTTTACAATCTACCTCAATTATTTCCCACAGTGACATTGTATAAGGATATTGCAAAAAAGGTGCTACATATTTATGGATTATATAAAATGCACTCATTGCTGTATATTTACAAGGTAGTACATAGCATGGGTCATCATATCTTAAGTTGTACAAGAACTCAAAATGTCTTTAATACTAAAAACAACTCCAACTTAAGGGTTTCAAGATGTCGACTGGAAATGACCAAGCAAAAAATTAAATATATGGGTAGTTTGGAATTTAATAATTTACCTGAACTTTTTAAAGAGGGTTTAAAAATGTCTATATTTCAAAATAGATTGAAAGAGTATATTCTGGATAATACCGAAATGCTTCTGATATAATTTTGTTTCTCTTTTTGTCTTTACTTTACATGTGTATTAACATGTATTTTTTTATTCTTTACACTTAAAATTTGAAATCTAATTGAAAGTTAATTATAAAGCCAACTTATCACAACCGTCGTCACTGAAAGTAGTCGCATTATACATAAGAGCCATATAAGGAACTGAGCTTCTGTACCTCTGATTTTTGTTTCTTCTCTTTTACTTCCTTTCCAGATTATTTTTGGCGACTGTGCTGGCGGACTTTAATGGAAGCTTCACCCACATTAAATTATGATCTCTAAGTAAAAATTAAATTATGATCTCGAGCCGGATAAAATTAAAAATATATAAGTAAAAGTTTTGTTATTATAATCTTATAATCTACCCTAACAAATAACCACAGGTTTTATCCATTGGCTTTAGTAACATCAAATTATGATATCGAGGCTGATAAAATTAAAATTATAGAATTAAAACATAGATCGAATAATATACAAAAATTTACATATAAAACTTTTACTTGCAAACTTGCATTCGCTAAATAAAGAACATTGTGTGCTCCGATACGGTACTCAACAATTTTTAAAAATTAAAATAAGGATATACTTTAATTTATATATTCATGATCCTTATGCAATTTTTAATCGATTAAGCGATGTCTGTCTGTTGAAATGGCAATCACGGCGCGAAGACACACGCGGGGATAATAATTTTTACCTAGATATTGGAGATCCTCCTGAGCTGTTTGCTATTGAAAATGATCAAAATCGGTCAAGCCGTTAAAAAGTTATGAGTAAAAATGTGAAGGTACCTCTAAATTTTCCATACAAATTTGTGTATTTAAGTACAATTTCATAGTAGCGACCGGCAAGTAGAATATTTCGTATTGTTTTTTCACCAATCGCTTAAAATTTAATAATATTGTATATTCACCACAACTATTTTTCAACTCAAAAAACATTTTTTACAACATCTTATGGATATCAATTAATAATTGGTTCATAAATGCCACTAAAATTCATAAAGAAGCTATGATATACTAAGCTAACTCTAAATACAAAATTATTGCCTAATTTCCTAAATTGGTTATTAGGGAATACTTCCCCTACTGTAGAACAAGATTCATATAAAACATTACAAAACTGAAAAAACAGATATAAAAAAAACAATTCTACCAAAATGCAAAATATATAAATAGGTATGTTTGTATGTAATGATCTTATTTAGAATATAAACAAAATATACTTAAACAAACCCCTACAAGAAATCGCTGATGGAAACTACCACATCCAAACTTAATTTTCTATTTACCCAACATACCAAATGACTTGAGAAAAATATTATTATAAGCTTACAAACACAAACCTTAAGCTTGAAAGAGACTTGAGAATATATTGAAAAAGGCTATCGTAACAATTGTAGAAAAATCAAAACGGAACCTCCTGAAAATATTATGTGTGTATGATTACTATAAGCTTATTCTTGCAATTGTAGAATAAGCTTACAAAAATAATATATTATTAATAGTTGAAAAAAGAAATCATAATTATTTTCTTTAATTTAATTTTTTTTTTATTTTAATTTTAAAAATAAATAATAATAACTCATTTTAAATTTAAAAATAATAATTCATTTTAAATATAAATAATAATAATTAATTTTAACCATAAATAAAAATAATTAAATTTAATATGCAATTGCACGTTCACTATATAAAATTTGCAACTAAATGTACACGCAAAACACGTTTGACAAATTTAAAGAAAAAGTAATGGCACTTGTTGTATGCATTATAAGCGTAGAACGAAGACAACAAGACTAGAATGTATTGAAAAATATTTCAATCGTCATATTGCGTTGTTGTTGTATGCTGTTCATAAGCATACTTGAGAAAAAGTTATGTATAATAATCTTTTCTCTAGCATTGTTAAATACTGCTTGTGAATTCACATTTTATAAATATTATAACAAGCGAAATTAAGAGAAGCTTAAAACACACTTTTAATATAAGCTTATTCTCAAGTTGTATTGCAGTTTGATTGCTATATGGTATATTGGGTAATTGTTGCTGCCGGCGTTGCCATAGTGTGGTTTTTCGTACCTTATTCGATAAACATATTGTCCAATTTTCTCTTTTACCTTATCTTACTTTGGCATCATTTTTATATACGTATTTGATAATCAGAATATGTTTTTTAAAAGTTTTAGTTTTTTTGTCCCTTTTTTAAATAAATTTCATGCAAATATTTTCATTTTATATATTATGGAATTGTGATAATTTTTTAAACAAGACTTTGTTAATCAAAAATGTTACGCAATAGCAACGCTGACTAGTCAGCTATGAAGATGTTTACATCATCACTGATTAGTAAAATACTGTGGAGTGAGCAGTTCAGATATATCTTTTACTGGTTAATGAAGTTCACAAGAAGGAGAGAGAAACAAAATCACACGAATGTTTACATGAGTTTTTTCATATTGCCCTTAATAAAATGATAGAAACTCTTGATGTATATACCCATCAGCAATGACCATCAGATGATGCATCAAATCACCGTCATTCACTGTTGCCAGATTTGACGATTTATCGTCATTTTGACGATTTTTGGTACCCAAAATGAGTAAATGACGATTTTTGCTCCTAAAATGACGATTTTTAAAAAACGCTCGAATTGGCATCATTTTAGCAATAAACTTATTTCGTGATATTGCAGCCTTGTTATTTAACAAATGAAATATTTGTTTTCTGTATAATAGAAGTAAAGTGTAAGAGGGATAGACATATTTGCCAATAAATGTTGTAATTTTTGTGTTTTAGTGCTGATCATCTTGGTATTATACGAAAATCTTCATGTTCAGAACATAAAAATACCAACACTGTTAAAAAAACAAGAAGCAGTTAAATTATAATGGTTGTTGCAAAAAGCAGAAGTTATAGAAAAGTAAAATTAAAACTGCTTTAAAATGATAAGACATCTACAAAGAAAAGGTAATTAATAAAAATTCTTTGATTATAATTAATTTATTTTGAATTTTACAGAAACGATGATTACCCTTGATGAACGATGATTACCCTTGATTACGATGATTACCCTTGATTTCTAAAAAAAGATATTCCCAACTTATTTATTATGAAATGTGTCTATCATTCGATAGCATTATGTTCTAGTTATGCATAACTTCAATTACCACAAATTCTTAATACAAAAGATTATTTAAAAGTGAAATATCAAATTGCTTTGATATACCGATAAAACAAGATTTGTTAAAAATATATAAAATGTATAATAAATTATATATAAAATATATAATTATTAATATTCTATCTTATTGGTTTTTACTTCAGATCTTTAAAATTAATGCTATTGTTTTTCTAAAAAATTTATGTCATGCTGTGTTTAAAATATGATTTTAAATACTACTTTTTTGTTATAAGAACACGGTTTAATGAATTGTTGTTAAGTCCTTGTAGTGCTTAATAATCAAACACTAACATAAAATTATTCCATCGATGTAAGCAGGCCTGTTGATCCGTGGATGGTGTGTTTGCTGTAGATAATTTTTTTAGTATGTTATTTAGTTTTAGGGTTCCTTGTTAGGAATTAATTATTGGTTGCATATTTGTTAGAAATTGTTAGTTTTTGAGAATTTATAAGTTATGATAAGTATGTTAAGGTAAGGTTGACTAACTAATTGTAGATTAAATTATTATAGATTATAAAGTTTAAAGCTTCTTTGAAATCAGGGTAATGTAATCCATCTATGATTTCTTTAAACGTTGAAACTTTATATAAAAATCATAGATTTATTATAATAATTTTACTTTAATTATGAGTTTTAGTATAATTTGTACATGCAAATGAAATATTAATATAAAAGGTTATTTTAATTTTGAGGGCAAAAAGATTATTAATGATTAATATTACTTTAGATAAAAAGAAAGAAAATTACGGTATATATACTAAATGTAAACACGTAAATCCAATTCAAGGTAGTTGAACAGTATAACAATTGATTACGTTACTTTACACTCTTTACACTGTGTGTAAATAATGTATTCTATTTGTAAAATTGCTAAGTATTGTACACACAACTGTTATATTATTGAAATTACGTGCAGGTATCTTTTCGTTAGGGTATAGTACCCAAAAAATGTGGTACAATTTGGTACAATAAAAATGTTCTTCAGTTCCCTGGTGTCCCCTCTTAGTGGATTTTCATAGAGTTGTAAGGTAAACTGCTAGGTGGAATTTGGTGGTCTTCTTTCGTCACGTTGGAAAACCTCAAATTTCACTATACGGCCTTACTGAATTGTACACATCTAATTGGAATAAAAAACCAATATTGAAATAATCTACTTCCTACGTCAAGACCTCGGCACATAACCACGATGTAGTTTCGTTACGGAATCGCAGTTAAGCCCTAAATCGGAATAACCCGGATCTAGTTGTAAAAGTCGGATTTTGTCAATGTACAAATGAATATTTTCACTTTTATATAGTGGGTTGCAGTGCGTAGGACAACTAGAATCTAGTTAAGACACGATGGAGTGGATAACCAAAGGCACTTGGACAACAAAATCTGTTGAAGCAACCAGAATGGCTTGTAAAGGGTTTTCTAATAGGTACTTGACAACTTTGAATGTAATATGTGAACGCACTATTTCACTGATCATCTAACTGTTACATTAATTTTTTTCAGTAAATTCAACATTTTCATCATGGTAAAGTACACGAACGAACAACGTATGCAAATTATAAAAATGTACTATCGAAATTCGGAGTCGGTGACCACAATTTTAAGAGCAAAATCATCTTCAGTGACGAAGCTCATTTTTGGCTCAATGGGTTCGTCAATAAGCAAAATATGCGTTATTGGTTTGGTAAAAATCCACATGTGCTTCATGAATCACCACTTTATCCACAAAAAATAACTGTTTGGTGCGGTTTACATGCCGGCGGCGTCATTGGGCCATATTTTTTCTTCGACAATAACGGTCGTTATCGCACCATGATTACCGATTATTTTGTGCCACAAACCATACAGCACACGTTACAATTGAAGAGCTAGTTTGGTGAGCGTGTTATCTCAAGAAATGGACCAGTCAATTGGCCGCCTCGTTCGTGCGATTTAACACCTCTAGACTTTTTTATTTGAGGCTACGTCAAGTCATTGGTCTATGCCAAAAAGCCGACGACGTTGGAAGAACTCAGAGCCAACATTTAACGCGAAATAGCGGCCGTTTCGGCCGAAATGTGTTACCGAAAATTGGGTCCAACGAATCGGCCGCTGCCGACGTGTCCGTAGTGGCCTTATGAACGAAGTCGAGTTCCATTCATAAATGTTTTGCTTGTATTTCAAGTCGATCATAAAGTTTTGGAAATATCTCAAATGGTTTGCGTTTTATTTAAAAAAAAGTTGTCAAGTCCTTATTGGAAAATCTGCTATGTTATTTCGGACGCACTTTTATTACACACTTTTAGTTAAACTTTATGAATTTTATAAAATATGAATTTATGAAATTTAATTATTTACTTTCCATGCGCATCATTGGACTTTACTGTGTGAAGTATCAAACTGTACTTTATAATAAGAATGATCGCAGAATTAATAATGGCATACTAACCACCCTGTAGGAAATGTCGATAGTGAAACTGTACTGATTCACTATTGACTTTGTCACCAGTACTACTGACTAATTAGGTCCCAGCCAACGCTTTCTGCTGTAGACATTTAACATGTGCGTGTCATTGCGAATCTACACAACTATTGACTAGGTGTTGACATTGGAACTAGAGATTCACTAAAATATTTAGTAATTTTAGTCTACACTTTTGGAACTTTTTACTAAATTTCCACACTAGGAAGGAAATAAGTTTAAACAGGTGCATTAATTTTGTTAAATTAGATATTTTATTAATACAATTTTTTTTATAAATTTTATTAAATAAAAAAAATGCAAATTTAATTTTGGAGCGGACAAATCTTCAAAAGACTGCACAAAATCATCCACAGGCTCCATAAAATCTTTATTAGGCTCTACAAAATCTCTATAGTTGAACTTACACTAAAAAATGTTGCCTCTTTCTCGTTATTTTCATTTTTATACAAAATTTATTGTTTTTTCACAAGTCTTTTGTAATTTCTTTTGCTTTGTTGACATGTCACCAAATAAGTCGACAAAAGTGGTGACTTGTAGACATCTGACCCCAGGCTTCCTACAGGGCAATTACGTATGTAGATCAGTGGTAAAAAAAGAAACGGTTTCACCGCTAACCCACATTTTATTTATTATGTGTTACATTTTGTGCACCTTTGTGGTGTCATTGCTACTTATTATAAATATTAAGGTGTCATGCTGTTCACATTTAACTTTTAATTACTTTGATAACTAATTCGATTATAATTTAGTGTCGAATTATTTAATTATTCAATTTCACATTTACCCAAAATGTAACATAATCCTTGGTGTAAAATATTGCTAAATACAATTAAAAATCAAATTAAACTATTAATCGTACCAATTAAAAGTAAAAAATTTAAAATAATTTCATATATTACGATATGTAGTTTGCAACGCATCTTATTATTTGATTTATTGCTTATATACCTTATATGGATCAACAGCTAACTATATTTTGCAATATAAAATTGTATTATATTGTACTTATTTATATTAAATTGGATCAATTAAAAATAATTAAATAAGAACGAAATTTTATACAATCGAATAAAAGTATATACTTTTATATCCACAGTTATATAATTTTTTTGAACAATTATACAGAGCCTATTTTAGATTTTAATTGTATCTGGTTTATGCCCGTAATTTCAAGCGGGAATATTATTTTACATTATATAAATACAAATATTACCACTTTAGTCAAATCTTAAAAAGTGCTTTTCATTTTCCGGTATATTTATATTTCAATTTTTAGATATGAAAATATAATGTTACATTATTTAAAATTTATTTTTTAAAGGAGTTGAAAGAAAAATAAAAAATGTCTATCATATTTCCTAAAATAAAAAATGTATATCGAATTTTCAATTTGATTGTATTTTGGTTGATGTTTTTTCTACGATTTTCTTGCCAAAGTTAAGAAAATTGGGAAGTTTTAAGAAAAATATCAGAAAAATTCATATTAAAAATGTAACCGGTTAATCGACCTATTTTAATCGATTTTTCGGGTCGAATAATTAATTCAGTTTTAAATTATTTGTGTCGACATTAACCGAAATAAAGGCGATTAACCGAGGAATCGGTTAATCGATTAACCAATTTGAAAACACTACTATAAGTGATGAAATTGTACAAATGCTTGGAAATGTTTAATTATCAAGAGTTAATACAGTGTGTATAGAATAACGTGTTCCCTAAATTAGGCGCTGTCGAATTTTAATGCTAACGCCCCAAACTTAATTCATTTGTTTTGAAATGTACGCATTTGAAAAAAAAAAAATAAAAAAAATTAAAAGGTTAACCTGTTTTCAAAGTTTTAAAAATATTAATTTCATTTGACATATTATGTAGTATTATGGTACCTGCTTATATGAAAATTTAATTTTACAAATTTTAAAAAACCCGCGTTTTCCAAAAACAATTTATTTCCAAATCCGTACATATGCGACCAAGTGAAATAAAACTTGGGTGTGTTAGCATTGAAATTCAACTATTTGTTATTTATTGGACACCTCAATATATATCAATACTCCAAAATGACTAAGAGTTAAAAATTAATTTGAAAATGTATATTCGAAAATATTTTAAAATTTCATAAAAATTTGGAAACCTAAAGTTAGTTCAGATTTTATTTAGCAAATTCGTAGAATCTCCATACAAAAAATATACAACTTTGTACTTTGTAATTTATTAAAAAATTGAGACTAAATTAAAAAAGTTAAAAATGTTTGTTAGAATAATATAATATTCTATTTTTTCACTAAACAAACACTTTTTAGTTTTTTATGTTTTTAATTTCCAACTTTTCCAACTCTTCCAAATCCGATGTTGTTTAGCACTCACAAGTCGTCGCACAGTATCGTGAAGATATATAACGAGCGGCCAAAAATAAAAAGAGTACCCGTGAGCGATGGAATTTGGCACCAACAAAAATATTAAAAATGTATATTAAGATCCATAAAAAAAATTTGTGCGATTTTTAGGTTTGGCAGGCCAAGACATAAAAGAAAAAATTTAACTTATTAGGAAAGTGACCCTACCTAAACATTCTGAATTTAATGAAATTTGGCTGTGAAAGAAAAAAAATTGATAGAACAACCTGTCGAAAAACTGTTTCGGCCATCAAGGAGGTGAAATAGAGATCAGAAATTCTGACAGTTTTGGTTACTTTTTTGTTAGACAGCATGTTGGAACTGTTCGAAATTCTATATAAAAGTTGCATTTAAATAATGTATTCGTCAAATGAGGAAGTTTAATATGTATATCCCAGCAAAACCACACATTACCAAAAACGTGTAAAGTCATGTGTAGCCATAGGGGATTATGGATGACTTTACACCTCACTTCACTGATGATTTTTACAGGCGATGAGCCTCAAAGTAATGTATATACCCATTACTTTAGAGGTGATAATGTAAGGGGTTACTTATATGTTTACGAGAATGGAAATAGTATTGTGTCTATAATTAGATTTTTAAAAAGAGGATTTTTATTAAAAAAATTATTACAAATATTTTAAACGTTATTAAAAATAATGTGGTCATGATGGGAATCGAACCAGGGAACTTTGGTTGCCAGCTGAAAACTCTACCCACTGAGCTATCGACGCATATAGTATTTGATTGCTTTAAACTTAAATGAATTGTTGCGCTTCGTGTTTTCGCTAGTGTTGTCAAAACAAACATACATTACCCTTTTGCTTACAAAAACACAAAGTAATGTACCTAAAAATATATTTTTAAAAATATTTCAATTATTACTTAACATTTATAAATCATATATTACGTAATCAATGATCAGTACCTTATTACATTATGCTTGAAAATAATGAAAAAGGTAACGAGCTATCATTACAAGATAACGCATGAGAATATCGCACCCATTACCAAATTTTTGCTGGGATATAATGCCTATGTTTCAGCAAAGGGTTATTTCGAAATGAAGCAACAAGAGCTTTGCGAAAAACTTATTAAAATCACAATTGCAAGCATATTAAAAAAGGAAAAATACGTGTCCACTAAAATTTAGAAAGAAATAAAATATGTTAATCTGGAAGCCATCGCAACATACTTCTCCATATTAGGTCCCCAAAGTTTTATTTTATTTTTTACAACAAAAAATCAAAAAAAGCAAAATGAACTAAAAAAACCCTCACTAAAACCCTGAAACTAAAAAAAAAATTAGTACTGCAGCTCATTGATTTTTGCATTACCAATAATGACCTACCTTTGCCCACTGCCTTACTTCTAAAATAATGAGTTACTAATCTTTTGTTATACAGCTACTTTTATTCCAAAAAATTTTCATTTTGTATATTTTATAATCTATATAAACGAAAAAGTTATTAAATTTTTAAACTCCATGGTGACTTTGGCCCACCCTGTACTACCCAGATAAATTGTTTAGAACAGGTTACCTTTGAGTCTATGCTAGAACAGGTTCTTTTGCCACCGATGCCATGGAACAGGTTCTAAAACTGATTCCCGGGAGTTAAAGTGTAAGGTTTTACTGTCAAAGAATTAGTTCTATAACTGGTTCAAGAACCGGCTTTAAGGCAACATATTCTAGTTTGTATGAAACTAAGCTATTTCTAATGGGTAGGTTGTAGAACATAAATTAGAACCTATGCTAATGCGATATAAGTTGTTATGCAACATGTTCTTTTGATTTTTACTGGGTATTTATTTTGCAATTAAAATCAATTTTTGGTTTTGTTATTTATTTTATTTTTTTCAAATTGTTGACAAAAATTAGTTTTTTATATGAATTGTAACCAGTTATTTTGTCTTGCCTATAACTAGTTATTTTAATCTTACCATTAACTAGTTATTTTACTACCTTCTCGTAAACTTAGAGGCAACTAGCTATCTCCAATGACATCCCTGTGTTAAAATACTGAGCTTATCAGGCAAACTTTAACCAATTACTGCTCGTTCTAAAACCTTTGCTTAAGTAAGGTCTATTTTTTCTGGGGTGGTTTTTTTAGTTTGAATACCTTAAAAAGTTAAAAACATAAAAAAAAACAAATTTTTAACCACTTTTTGTCCCCCTAAAATTCATTGTTGGCCTGAAAGCTACTGGTCGATTTTGTTCTATCGCATGTTTAAATTTAATCAAAATCTGATTGTTGGGTACCTTTCTCGTTAGTGTGCGGAACAGTTTTATTATTTCGTATATTTATTTTATTTAAAATTTGTTTAATTTTACCTGGATTTAATGCAAAAAAACTCCTATAAAAATAAGTGGGGCAATTCGAGGAACTGGCAGTTAATATGACAACCGAATTTCTTGCCAACAGAATGAGTTGGTTAGAGCTAGCAAATTATTTTGTTTTTTTAATCCACTGTATTCCTGCCACAATTTCTATAACATATATATCGCGTTTTAACTAAACCATTCGGTTGGCCAAAATTTGGTTGTCACAATAAATCTTTTTACTCTGTGTAATAAACAAAAGTTAATTGTTTTATTTTTGAGCGCCTTCGCGACATTGTGCGTCGACTCTAGTCTTACAACAAAAAGTCTATATCCAGCACATTAATTTTAAATACTCTTTTAAAAAAATATATATGGGAAAATTATATGGCATATTGTATTGTTATAGCATTGCCTTCACTGGCAAAAAAATGTACTGTGTAGTTTTTGCTCAAGAAAACTTCGAAATTAAGTACAACAATATTTTACCATGAAAAAGTTTTAGGCCCCTTCTTTCAGTTCTTATATTTTTGTTAATATTAAGTCATTAGATATTAAGTGCATATTTTTGTAATTTTATGAATTACAAATATCAAAATAGAAATTTAATTTTAATGAGATTGTTGTACGCATTACAAAAATAACTTTATAGATTGAATAAACAAAAATACAAATAACTATAACACAGAAGTTTGTGCTGATTTTTTCGTTTATTTTATGACACATTATAACATTGAAGGCAACAAATTCAATATGCCCCTTGGTAATATTTAAAGATACATAAATTATAAATAAATCCACGAAATATGTTTGTAATACACTCAGAGTATTATTTAGTTTACTGTTTGTAGTTTAATAAAAAGTTTTCAGTTCAGTTAAAAATAAAGAAACATACATTTATTTTTTAAAGAAATATTTGTGTTCACTTTTTTATACATTTGTTCAAAATGATTTACTGACATTAACCGATCTTTAATTTCATTTATTTTTTTCACTTGTTTGCAATTTAATAAAAATTTACCCGCAAAACGGAAATTTGTGGTTTATTTGTTTCCGTTACAGTTATTACAAATTTAAATTTTGTTTGCGGTCTGTTTCAAAAAAACTTTTCAAGAGATTACAATTTTAAACAAATGAATAAATAGTTATTTTTTACGGAATTGGTAGGTAAAATTTTAACATTTATTTTTAACTGATTAATCAGTTGTTTTTTTACTGATGTGTCAGTTGCTTAAATAACATTTAAAAAAAACAAAAACAATTGGACTTAAATGAAAACAAAGTAAACCGGTTTTTAAATGAAATATCATTTCTTTTAAATTGTATTTTCTGTTACTTTAAAGTACAAACTATTTTAAGTGTACTACAAACAAGAATGTAGCTGAACAAGAAAGTACACTAAAAGTTCTTTAATTGTTACCAACACTGATTAATTTGTTTAAAAACCAACTCATATAAATTTTGAGACAGTTTAAGCACATTAGCAATTAATTTTTGTTTTTTTTTTAAACACACGCCCGTACGTATAATTTTTTAATTTGTTTTTTTTATAGAACTTTTAGTGTATTTTTTGAATATCTTTTAACTTTATATTCAAATAATGAAGAATAACAGTTTTGTTAAACAGCTGGTGCCATTATTAAAATTCATTGATTTCTTTGTAGAAATTTAAAAGTTTATTTAAATTGTTGGTAATTAAAAGCAAATTAATGGAAATATTTATTTAATAACACAAGGCACCAAAATGGAAAAAATTTTAAAGGCTTAAAAAACCACTATATAATTTTGATGTATTGCGGTTCCAGTAGTACAAATATGGTCCACATTTTAAATTCTATGGAGAGGTTTTTTTTTAATTTTTAAGTAAAATAATAATTTTTTTTGGACGTTTCTACACATGATTAATTATAACTCAAAAAGGGTTAGTCAGAAATTATTAAAATAACCTTGGAAAAATTGAAATTTAAATAACCTTTAATCCGTTTATATAACGCGTTTCAATCGGCTCAGTAGTTTCGGAGTTATAATTAAATATTTAAGCAAAAAATATATTTTTTACGTAAAAATTGCAAATTTTTTTGTATTAAAAATATTATGAAAAATCAAAAGCGGCAAAAATTGTTCAGATTTATTGCTTTACCGCAAAGCGACATGTAAAAGCAACAAAATGAAACATTGATCATTAAAATCGATTCATTATTTTTAAATTTATTCACAATTAAGTGAATTCGCTCATTTGTACAAAATTTTGTTTTTTTTTTTGTTTGATATACATAAAATTTAGTAGTTAATGTTCTTCTTTCGATTGATTGAATTTTGAAAACATTTTTCCCATGTACAAATTTTCACATCGAAAATGCATTACATGGTAACATTTGTGTATTTTTTGGCAGTACAATAATGATTCTATTCTTCGGAAAAACATTTGAATTGGATGAGTTTAAATGTATTAAGCAGTAGAAAATTTATATTTATTATTTAAATTATTTCTTATTATTATAAGAAATGAAATAAAAAATAAATAAATAATTATTGTAAACTACAAACTGTGGAGTTTTCTTTTATTCCATTTTGTACTATTGCTGAATAACGAAATGTTACTCTGAATACTCCAGCAAAAATCTGCCATTATGTGTGCATCCCAGCCCTCTTCCTCACTCAAGTCTTTCAAGAATTTGTAAATACAAAAAACTTTTTGTTATTTTTTGTTACTTAAATTTTATTTTCAAAGAATTTTTATATGAAAAGTGACAATTTACAAATATTTAAAAAAAAAAAATTATTGGAAATAGAGTTTAAATTTTAACAAATATTTTTAATTACTTTAAATTTTGTGATACTTTTTTCTGTGTAAGTGACTGTGCAGGTAGTGTACTTTGATGCTCATGTTGCATCCAAGATTCTGGAAGTGAGTTAACATGTCTTCAACTTGCGCAACGTAATCATCACCCTTGTTATTTCCAAAGAAATTTTGAATAACCCATATAAACGAATCCCATGAATTATTCTCAATTGCTGACATTGAACGGGCAAAATCCGTATCTTTCACCAATATCCGAATTTGTGGCCGTCAAATATGCCTGCTTTGAGCTTTTCCATACTCAGATTGAGAAACTTCCTTGAAATATACTGGAAACATTCACTATCTTTGTTAAGTGCCGATCTGCATCTACAACTTGAATCAATTAAACCAGTTATTTAGTATTCAATACCCTAATGATGAAATCATACCTTGCTGCCATGATACTATATTTCAAAATTCTAGTGATAGTTTATAATTTCAATTTTATAAGGTATTTATTTTCAAATTTAAATTTAATAATCTTTTTTAATTATTTTTACATAAGGTTTTTTTATGTCATATTTTTCTTCATAATATTTTTTATTTTAAGTAATATTTCTGCTTGCATTGCTATTTAAAATCTTTTTTACAACAATGGTTTTACCATATAGTAATAGGAGGATTGGTTCTAATGAAAATTTACATAATATGATCAGAATACTTTCAAGAAGAAATTCTGGTCTAAATATCTGCCTTATAAATGCACAAAGTTTGAACAACAAGTTGGATGAATTTCGATTTATCTTTGAAGAATCTGATATTGACATTTTATGTATTTCAGTAACTTGGTTTGCCCCTAAAATCCAAGATAGTGCATAAACTTAATGGTTATCGCCTTTTCCGAGCAGATAGATTATCAAATGCTGGCGGTGCAGCTATCTATGTAAAATCATCAATATATTGTAAACTTAAATGTAAATTTCTTGCAAATGAGAAAATTTAATATTTGTTTATTGAAATTTTTAACAACAATAGCCAAAAACTTCTAATTGGAGGTGTTTATAGACCTAATAAGCTTATCGATCTAAGCCAATTCTTGGAGAAACTCTCAACATTAACTCTTGGCTATAGTGATGTAATTATTACTGAAGATTTCAACGAAAATATACTTGAAGATCATAGTTGTATGGAAGATATGAATGCCATTGGGCTAATACTTGTAATGCCCACTCATTTTACTAGGACTGCAAGTACTCTTCTTGATCTTTGTTTTGTAAATAATCATTCCCAGCTTTTGTTATTTGACCAGCTTTCAGTCTATGTTTTCAAAACATGACCTAATTTTTATGTCTTATGACTATAACGTGGAAACCCAATAATAATTGAGGAGAATAACCTTTAGATTTTAAAAACATAGATAATTTATCTCTAAGAAGTGAGCTTTCTATTAAACCATGGAACAAAAAACATTTTTACAAAATAATATTCATTATCTTTATGAGAAATATATCCCTATTAAAACCAAAATAATAAATAAAAACAGAAAACCATGGTTTTCAAATGAAATAAAATCTTTAATCGAGGAAAGAAATCTGGCCTACGAATGATGGAAAAGATTTAAAACTATGAACCTACACATTATTTTTAAAGACGCAAGACGAAGGGTTAACTCCAAAACTCGTATCGCAAAATCAGCGATTTATGAAGAAAAGTTTAAATTAGCTGTTGGCTAAAAAAAAGAAATGGAGGAAAATTCGCAATATGGGTGTTGTTAATTATAATAGTGCAGATGTTGAGATGTAAATTGATGTAAATCAATTAAACTACGATTTTACAAATATACCGATGCCTGAAGTAAATGTTAACTTTTATTACCCAAATGTTACTAATGTTAATACAACAAATGCTAACAATAGCATTGACTACTGAAGAAACGGGTTAGAGGGGTTAGGGATACTATACCGACTTTAGCATTTCCAAATAATAAAAAAGTTTGTTTTCGGAAACGTTATAAAAAGGTATGAGTATATTTAAATTTTTCAGAGGGGGTTGGTTACAAATTTCAAATTACAAGTTTTAAAACTTCACTAACTTGTAAATGGGGTGTATAATTAATATAGGGTTTAAGTTTTAATTTAGATTTATATTGTTTTTAAATTGACTTAAGTACCCTTCTGTGGGTTTTTAAATGGTTTTAAATATTTAATTAAACTATATTAGTTTGGTTGTAATATTCACTGTTTGCGCTTTTCACTGATGTTGTGTTTTTTTTGTTAGAGCTGTTGCTGTTGTTGTTGTTTCTGGTTGAAGCTGTTGTTTTGGTTGCCGCGTTGTCGACCGCTTTCGTTTTAAGGAAAAACACAAGTGAAGTTTTCTTCTTCTGGTTGCCTAACTGGAAGGTGGTTGTAGATTGTGGTTGTGCGTCGGCGTTTCTTGGAATTCAGGGTTGGACCTTGTCCCTTGTTCACCAAGGTGAACATCCTCCCGGGCCAGGCAAACCTGTGAACAAACAGACAATTATTTTTTGGTGTTCAAAACATAAGGGTAAAATATGAGTAGGGTAATGAAGTGTCATAAATACTTGTGTTTAAGAGGGTTTGATTAGTTGGCAATGGAGCCCATGACTAACCACCGAAGAGTGGAATATTGGGCCACTAGCGATCCCCCATCGATGTGAATCACATTCGATTTAAGTATTGTGGTATATAAATCACCACCAATCTCAACAGCAACTGGCGCGTTTGAGTGAAATTCCGGGTCGGCCAGAGAAATGCGGGAGAATCTATCCTTTATTGACTCCTCTATTGAGCCAGGGTAGGGTGTCTTGGGTAGATCCTTAACCACCACCATACAAACCTCGTACCGAACCGCTGACGAGAGATTGGGCGCAACAACAACCCGGACGTACGTCTGATCGTCGACTTTGAAGGTTGCCAAGTCTGCTTCAAGCACAATCGATGCAGCAATGCGAGATGTTGTCAGACTTGGATTCAGCAGTACTCTACACAAGCGTTTCCTTTCGTCAGGGTTTAATTGGATAACGGCGGTCGGTACGAAGGTTTTTGTCCTGGATGATGGTAAGGCAGAAACGGTGCCTCTGGCATTTAAAATCCTTGGTGCGGGTATTGGAGCTACTTGGGTTCTTGGCGCAGCGACCGGTGTGCTGGTTGTAGGGATACCTTGTAGAATGCGTTGAGGTCCATGCAGAGTGGAATGGTGTTTACCACCACACTTCTGGCAACGTGCTTTGCTGCTGCACTTCCCAATTAGGTGGTTTCTAGCCAAACAGTTGATGCAGTAGTGCAATTTAACCGCGGTTTGGTATTTTTGCGCCAAGTTCATTCGAATGAACTTTTTGCAATCAGTTAGACGGTGGTCTGCTAGGCAAATACCACATCCAAAATGCCGTTTGAGTGGCGATCTTCTGCTGTTATTCGGGTTGCGGCTAGACCTTTGGCGGCTGCGCTCGTTAGCGTTTTGGTTTCCCCGACGACTTCTATGGTTGTTATTAGGAGCCATTTTTCTGTTAAAGTCGATTAATATTATGAATATTAGTGCCTGAAGGGTAAGGATATGGGTAGGTGAAAGTATAATATGTAAAATATTTTGCCGTGCCGTAAATTGACAACTATTTGTCTACTAAAAGTTTCCACGGCAACGCCAATCGCTGGTGATATAGTTTACATATTAACTTGGGTTAAGTGAGTGTGTTGGGTGAGTATAAATAAGTGTTATGGGTGAGTATACATGAGTGTCATGGGTTAGTATACAAGTGAGTGTTAGTTTTGAGACAAGAGGATTAAGCTCAATTTGTGGGTAAAACTATAACTTTCGCTATAGGTCGAGTTAGTGTTCCGCTTGGAGTCCGCAGATCTACGACTCTAGTACCACCATCGGACCCCGGGTAAACCTTAATCACACGTCCGAGTGACCATTCGTTAGGGGGTAGGTTATCTTGTCTTAAAACTACCATGTCATCAACTTCAATTTGACGTTGAGGGTTTTTCCACTTGTATCTCTTGTGGAGCTCTTTCAGGTATTCATCTTTCCATCTTCTGTAGAAATAATGATGTTGAATCCTGAGCTTTTGCCACCTATTTGCCAGAGCGAAGTTGGCGACGAACGTGTGCCAAGCCAAAACTATAGATGAGTCTGTACAGAAATACGTCTTATGTTGGGGAAAATTGAGTTGAGCGAGTAAGTTATGTACCATATTTGCCAACAACACCGCACCACAAAGTACTAATTTGGGTAACGATAAAACTTTGATGGGTGCAACTCTCGTCTTTGCGAAGAGTAGGGTTACGGAACTAGGTCCGTCTCTGGGTGTAACTCGAGCATATAAAACTGCTAAGTAAGCTTTCTCAGAAGCATCTGAAAAGCCGTGAAACTCAATTCCAGCCGAGCTTGTGTACCGAATCCATCTAGGAATTCGAATTTTACCAATATTATCATAATATCATAAAAACTTTTGCCATTTAATTAAAGTGAGGGGTTTTAGACATTCATCCCAAGCTGTGTTATCTTGCCATATCTGCTGCATGATAATTTTAGCAGAAATAACAACTGGTGCCAACCAACCAGCCGGGTCAAAAAGACGCGCAATATCAGATAGAACTGTACGCTTTGTGTATGCTGATTTTCTCTCGATTGTGGGTACATTAAAGAAAAATACATCTTCTTTGGCATTCCATCTAATGCCAAGGGTTTTCGCATTGTTCGACTCAGGCAGTGTAAGCAAGTCGATATCGAGCAATTGGTCTTTGGGTAGCGTATTTAATAAATCAGCAGTATTTGAAATCCATTTTCTTAATGGAAAACCAGCTGAATTCAGCACTGTGATTAACTGTTGTTGAGCTGTTTTAGCGTCTTCAATAGTATGCGCACCCGCTAAAACATCATCAACATACATATTGTCTTTTAAAACTTGAGACGCAATTGGGTGGGTATCTTGAACATCTTTAGCCAGTTCTAGAAGATATCGAATTGCTAAATAGGGTGCGCAATTGACTCTGAACGTGACAGTTTGAAGTTCATAGTCTCGAATGGGTTTGTTGACGCTTTTACGAAATAATATTCGCTGAAAAGGTGTGTGGGTAGGATTCAATAAGATCTGCCGGTACATTTTAGTAATGTCGGCATTAAAAACGATCTTATAAAAGCGCCATTTTAATATTACTACAACCAACTCCTGTTGTAGTTTAGGACCGGTGTATAGGGTATCGTTTAAGCTCTGGCCGCTCGAAGTTTTGCTTGACGCATTAAAAACAACCCGAAGCTTCGTTGTAACTCTTTCAAGTTTTACGACTGCATGATGTGGTAAGTAATAATGAGTATCTGCAGAAGTATTCGGGTTAAATTCTATGGGTTTCATGTGACCTAGATCAAGGTATTCTTGCAGCACATGATCATATTCAGCCTTTAATTCAGGCTTCTTCATTAAATTTTTCTCATTTCTAAGAAATTGAGCCATTGCGACATGGCGTGAGTTTCCTAACTGTACTCGAGGGATTCGAAAGGGTAAATCAACCTGGTAACGGCCATTGGGTAAACATAGCGTAGATTTCGCATACAATTCCTCACAAAAGCAATCCTCCACAGATTTTATGGGTTTTCTTGGGATTTCCTCAATTTCCCAGAATTTAGTTAAACACCTATCAAGTGTAACCGAGCTAAAAAACGATACAACAGCGTGGTTTTTGTTAGGCTCATCAACGGGTCCTGTCAATATCCAACCAAACTGGGTCTATTGAGCTATAAGTGTTCTAAGAAAGTTGTTCTTAACGCCCTTTCGGCAGATCTGCGGGTAATAATCGCTGCCGATTAGTAAATCGACAGGACGGCTTTCGTCAAAATTCCAATCAGCCAGTTGAACATCCCCAAGATTCTTGGCGATTTCCTGGCTTATATTATGGGTGGGTAAATTATTCGAGACTCCTTTTACAACTATCGCTTACATCGGGTATTTGGGGTGGCTGAGGGTCTGTGTATTAGAGAATTGTGGCGACCTCCGCACTGCCTACACGTAAATGTACTGCGACAGTCTTAAATGATATGAGCCACTTCCAGACAATTGTAACAAACTCCACTTTTTCTGACAAACTCAATTCTCTCATTGATTCCCATGGAAATAAATGTTGGGCAATTACTCAGGGTGTGCCTATTTTTGCAAAGTTTGCAAATTGAACCATCAGGCCTGTCCAATTTTGGGTGGGTTTGGGTCGAATTCGGGTGAACTTGCTCGTGTTGAGGCTTCTTTTTAAAATGTATGTCCTTTACGGGTGTTTGGGTTACACTGAGAAAAGTTTTTTTTCTTTTCTCATACTGATTTCTATTATCAGAGTGTTGTTTCGGGTTTGGGTCTGCAACAACATTTATTCGAAGATCTTTGGCGTCAGTAGCCGCCTCAAGTCCCTTATACTCAGACGTTCAAAATTCATCCAACTCTTGCCAGGATGGAATACAAGTGTTATCTGATAGGGTTCTTTCAAATATTAATAGGGTCTCCTTGGGTAATTTGGAGGTACAAATATAAATTATGATTGGATCCCAATTTGCAGTGTCTATCTGTAGAGTGTTAAGAACCGCAACGCAATAGTTTATAGTCCTTTGCAATTTTCGTATTTGAAAACCGCACGGACTATTAACTATGGGTAGGGTAAATAATATTCTCAATTGAGCATTGACCTGCCTTCGCCTATCCTCATATTGGGAAGTTAGTTCTGACCATGCAATGTCAAAACCATTGTGTGTCAAGAGGGCGCTGTCAATAATTTCCCTGGCCTCCTTGCGAGTTTTCTCTTTGAGATGACATAATTTTTCAATGCCACTCAGACGGCGATTTCTTCCGAAAACAGCCATGAAAATGTCTCTAAATGGAGCCCAGTTTTTGAATTCACCACTGAAAATGGGTATATCACATGGTGTTACATTAATACCGCCAGAGTTCGTCGCATTAGTGTCACTTGGGTGGGGTAAAGAGAGCTTTTTCTCCGTATGGGCCTCAATTGCTTCCTCAATCGAAGTCTTATTGGCTCTGTAAAATTGTTTAGCTCCCCTGACAAGCTGAGTGATTTCGGTCATGTTAATTTTCCTTGACGCCTCTGGGTCTCTCATTTGAGGGGATTCTCTTAGATGGGTGTACTTCGAACGGATGTTTGCCCACATTTCTTCCGACTCGCTCTTTCGAATTTTCAAGGCGGGTAACGATTGGGTATCCTCCGAAGAATCGCGATAATCCTCCTCATAAGCAGATAAATCCTGCTTAATGCAGATCAATAAATTGTCGGACAAGAGTTTCAAATCCTCCATTTTCGTACCAAAATGCAATTACTTTACGATAAAAAAAAGAGTAAAAACGTGGGTACAAGTAATATTGCGGGTGAACCGTGTAAAAAACGGGTTGAATGAGGGTTTGTGGTACAAAAAAGGGGTTAAAACAATAAAAAGGGTGCGGTAACAATAGGGTTAAATGTGTGTATCTGGTGTAAAAAGGGTTAAAAATTGGCTTAACTACGGGTTAGGGTTAACGAAAGTGTTAAATTAAGCCTCTGGTGCAAAAAAGGGTTTAAAATGGGTAATGCACAGGGTTGCGGTAAAAACGGGTTAAATCTGGGTTTGCGGTCCCGACAAGGGTTAAAAATTTTTTTTTCATACAACGTTGGCAAAGTCCCGAAAAAAGTTTTTCAGGCGACAAAATTTCCTACTGGGTGTTTTTTACACTAACTAATATGCACTACACAAAGTGAACGGCAATATCAGTTGGTCAGGCACAATATTAAAAAACCTGAATTCTAACTATGAAAAGAGTGGGTGGGTGGGTAATAACAGGTTTTTTAATCAATTTTGTACTAACCGCTGTATAAAATGTGTAAAATTTTATGAAATTATGGGTTTGCCAGGTTATAGGGTACTTCTCTTGTATATGTATGGGCGTGTGTGTACTGTCTCTACTTGTTGATTCCCTTTGATGTATTCTTCCCGCTTTATATTTAACACGGTTTGTTATTGTTGTTAATGCAGTCTTATTAAGTACTTTTATTAAAAAAAAAAGCGTGAAATTGCTAATGCCATAGGCATTTCAGACGAACGAGTACTTCATATTTTACATGAAGAATTACGTACGAAAAAACTGTTTGGAAAGTTAGTGCCGCACACATTAACAATTCAACAAAAACTGAATCGAAAACAAATTTCTCAGCGTAATTTGGAGCGTTTTAAGCCGAATAAAATCGACTTCTTGCGTCCTTTTACAACTATGGATGAGACTTGGATCTACCACCATGATCCTAAATTGAAACAAGAACGTTTACAGTGGACTGAAGCTGGTTGTTCAGCTCCAAAGCAGGTGAAGTCACAACGATCAGCAAAGAAAGTTATGGCATCAGTTTTTTGGGATGCAAAAGGAATTTTGTTGATTGATTATCTTAATATAGGTAAAACAATCAACTCTTAATATTATTGCAGCCTTTTGGATCAGCTGGATGAAATAATTCGTGAGAAAAGACCTGGTTTAAAGAAGAAAAAAATCTTTTTTCATCAAGACAATGCACCTGCTCACAAAAGTGTTTTGACGATGGCTAAATTAAAAGAATTAAAGTTCCGAATTGCTTGAACATCCACCGTATTCACCAGACTTGGCTCCCAGTGACTACTATCTCTTCAGAAATCTCAAACAATTCCTTCGTGGAAAGCATTTTTCGTCGAATGAAGAGGCCATAGCAGCCGTAGACGGTTATTTTGCAGAGCTTCCGGAAAATCATTATAAGGATGGGATAAAATTATTGGAAGATCATTGGAACAAGTGTATTGAGCTTCTAGGAGATTATATTGTATAAAAAAATATATTTCTTAACAAAAACAGAATTCATTCGTTTCGAGCGCAGGAACTTTTCAACCAACCTGAAGATATGAAAAGACTTAATGGAACTTATAATAATATTGCCAGGTACGTGTTTGGCCGCGGAGACGCAGTAGAATCTCTCAGTACTCAAAACAAATTTGTAATGTGTCATTTGAAAATCTACTAAAGTGCCGTACGTTATTATTTTTACATAAAGTGGTTTACACAAAACAACCTGAGTATCTATACAAAAGGATTGTCTTTTCAAGATAGAGGTATTAATATCAATACCATTTCTCATCGAAGAACTATATCTGAAAGACACTTTTTCTTGAATGCGATTCGACTTTGGCGCCAACTTCCTCCAAATATTCAAATTATAAGCAATGCAATGCAGTTTAAATTAACAATTTTTAGCCATTTAGGATAGAACAAAAATATTCACAATTTAATTTTATTTCACAATTTAAGTTTAGTTTTTGTTTTTATTTGTCAATATATGTTTTAATGCTTAAATATCAATAATTTACATATCTTTAATTATGAGTGAAATTTCCATTATGCAGAAGGACACACTTCAAGCTGCGTTTCGATGAGTCGATAAATAAACGCCATTCGTTTAAATCGTATCTCTGTAAGCCCATGGCATTCATCAAACCAGAAATATCTGTGCAGTACACAAAATCATCCTCTTCAGCAAAATAATGAAGTAAGCGTTTTTCTCGAGTACGGTAATACGAAACTTTAGTTTCTTTAGTTATGAGATCTGTTTCTTTCATCTAGGACACATGTAATTCAGAAGATCTTTTCGATAATCCAAGGACTCTAATTACATCATTAAGCTGGTCTTGATTCCATGGTCTCGGCGAGAAATCTTTGTGTGTGATAAACTCGTCATTTTCAGATGTATATGGTAGATGGTAGACATACTTGAAGTTGAGTGTCCTGGTGAAGATGAAAGCACTTGACTACAGCAGTCCTCGTGGGGTAAGACCATCGCATATGTTTTCCAAAACCGCTTTTTGTTTTTAAACAAAAATAACAATCGAATTCATGGCTCGCTGTTTCTCTCCATAGCATAGGCTTCGAAATTTCCAAGTGTCGTTTGTAAAATGAAAAAAAAAAATTGAGGTAAGGAATATGAAGAATTCAAAATTTAATTAAGAAAAACTGTAAGTATAAAATGTTCCAAATCTATTAACCTATACTTACTTTACGTTAGAAGACCTCATAGATAAATTCAATCGACATGAAATGCATACATATAGTACTCTGTGTCCAATACTGGTTTAACCCTTCGTCAGGCACATATTTTGAGCCCTTAGTTCTGGCACATGGTGTCTGGCCAGACCCCTATACATTTACATGGATTTGTATGGAAATAAGGGCTGTTTGCCGTTAAATTTTTTACTAAGATAGGAAAATATTTGTTATATTTTGTGTTTCTATTTCTTTTTACTATGTTATTAGCTACCTGAGGAAGAAAAAATAGACCTGAAAAATTCTTTGGAATGAAAAGGGCAACCATTTTTTTGTTCTATATATATTTCTCTTTATTATGGGTAAAGTAATAAATGTTTATGACAAAATAGAAAATTATCATGAAGAATACATTGATTTTTTTATTCAGAATTTTGCGGAAGGCAACAAAAACATAAATAATCTACTTTTGAATGTTGCTGACAAACAGGATTGTTGCATTTGCAGCAAAAAAAGCGTGTCTTACAGCGTATTTTGTCACCTTGCTGCAGGCAAATTCTGCAATCTTTTTTGGCAGCTAGTGTGTCTGGACCACTGCGTGAAGCCACATTACGGTTTGCTATATTGAGAGGTCTCCCAAAGTACGCTTCAAATGCTATACGAGTTGTTGGTTGAGCCACAATGTGCGGATTATTGATGCGATTTTCAACGTTGGCCAGTACCAATTGCTTTGCAAGTTTATATAAAAATATGCGTCTTCTTTCTTTTCTTGTATTTTCATCATTTAGCTTACATATAATGTAACTTGCAATGCCATCACATCAATCATGTTGCAGAAAAACGCGTATGTCCAGCGTCTGGTTGACCGTTTTGTTGTGTAATGAGTTAGCATTTGATCCATCGTATCGACTCCGGCTTTAGTTGAATTATAAAATAAAATTGCTTCCGGTTTCATGGCTACGCCTTCAACATATTTCGTGTAATGCACGGTTGAAATTAAATTGACTGCCTTATTTTTTTTGAGCACGTAGCTGCAAAGTGCAACAAGATTTTCATGAAAACCAAACACACTTGAAAGAATTGGTCGTCTGGTGCTCTTCATAACTTCCTTAGGAAGAAATCTTTTGTTTGCTCGAATGGTGCCAACAAATGCCAGTCCCATAGCAGCCAGTCGTTTAGAGCCGTTCAATGAGGTCAAAAAATTATCAGAAATAATTGTTCTGCCGCTGTTTGCGTAACAATTTGCGAAATACATTAGAACGTTTTCACCTTGATTTATCTCCCGATTGTATCCTTCCTTTCCAGTGTATAGTTTTCCTTTCAATGGAAATTTAGTCTTAGCATCGCATGCCCACCAAACTTTGATCCCATACCTTGCAGGTTTTGATGGGATATATTGGGTGAACTTTGTGCGCCCACGATACGGAAACAACTGCTCATCGATGGTGATATTTTCATAAGGTTCATAATAATTTTGCAGATTTTCATTGAGAAAATTCCAAAGGTCCCGGATAGGAGCTGCTTTATCTGTTTGCTGTCGGAATGCCCGCGTACGACTATTATCGAAACGAATATATCTGGACAGAGTGATGAATCGTTTGTGCGACATAGCCGCACGGAATATGGGCAGCGAATCAGAACGCCACAATATACTGGAGTCTTGCATATTATTATGGCTGAGACCAGAAGCCAACAAAATCCCAATGAATGCATCTAGCTCAGAGCTTGTCAAATCAATCCATTTTCTTTGGGTAGACTCTGGATGTTCTTCATTCCATTTTCTAATTGATTCTCGCCCATGCCGATTTGTTTCACTAATGATGACGAACGTAATATTGGTTGAGAAAAATAGCTTGAATACCTCAACTGGATTGGTGAGCCTTGTTTTTGTTACAGATCGAAAACGCATGATATTATGCTGGCGCAAACGAGGTGCAGGGGGTTCAGTTTCGTTCCATTTAGTACCGTCTTTACCATAAAAACAGCCTGAGTCGACTTCATTTGCTGCTTCAGCATCAGTTCCAGTTTCTTCTTCTTCATCTACGTCTTCATCACTATCATAAAGTTCGTTAGGTTCAATTTCCAAATCATTTTCTATGTCTGGCACATAATCAGCAGTGTCGTCACCATCGCTTTCAAAAACATCATAATTTTCATCAGCTTCTACCTGACTTTGAAAATCACGCACTAATGCCTCTGACAATTGGGGTTACAAATTCGCGCTACGCAAGCGTGTATTATAAATAAATTCCAGTTCATCAGCCATAATATACTAACAACGCAAGAAATCTACCTGCGTAAAATTATTCACAAGTTCAAAATTACCGCACAAAACCTAGATTACTTCTTCACTGTTCAACGTTCAATGAATAACTAACTCACAAACAAAATCAGAAGAAAGAAAGAAGCATAAAAGAATAAAGTAAATACAAATTTCCAACTCGTGCCATGTGCTTTACCTATGCGTTCATACAAAATGCATAGGGGTCTGGCCAGACACCATGTACCAAAAGTTAGGTGAAGATTTTTTATTTGGCTTTTTTGTCCTGTTCCAAGGACTTTTTTTCAATTATTAATTTATACATCGAAAGCCAACAATATTTTGGGAGATTACCTGAAATTACAGCCATGTACCTAAAATAGAAGTATGCTAAATTGAAGCATGAGAATTAAATATGTCTGGCCAGAACCATGTGCCACTTCGAGGGTTAAATTGTGCGGATATATATTATAACAATCTTGATATGACTTATGCAATGAAATTGAGAAGCAGTTCCGTACACATAATAAAATAAATCCAGATTGTGTTTACACAAAAATTTTCTGGCTTTCTTGCTAATTTTTATTAATACTTGAAGATTGTTTTTAACTTGAAAGCTGAATGATTCTACTTTATGTATAAATAAATGCTATCGCAAACACTTCTTGAGTGATATAAAACGGCTCAAGGAGCTCTTATAAATACTGATATTGACAATTTTACTTACAAATTATTTTAAAAAAATTATGCATAGAATTGGAAAATTTTACCATTTTTGTATTTAGGTAGCCATGTCCCAAGAAGAACGCAATTTTTAAATGACTGATGCAGCAATTGAATTGTTTCTCTGGCTGTATGACATGTGGCGCCGTCTTGTTGGAACCACATGCCCTCCACATTCATTTCTTCAATTCTAGGCAAGAAAAAACTGGTTATCATTTCACGATACCGAACACCATTGACTATTTGCGCTTGACCTGCCTCATTTTCATAAAAAAAGGTCCAATGATTCCTCCAGCCCAAAAACCACACCACACAGTGACACGTTGAGGATGCATTTGCTTCTCGCGAATCACTCGAGGATTTTCCTCACCCCAAATGCGACAATTCTGCCTATTGACGAAGCCATCAAGATGAAAATGGGCCTCGTCACTGAAGATGATTTTATCGGCAAAATCAGCATTTTCATGTTGTCTCTCCAATACCCAATTAACGAACTCTTTTCGCTGTCCATGATCAGCTGGCTTCAGTTCCTGAGTCAATTGAACTTTGTATGCATGAAGATGCAAATCTTTTGTCAAAATTCGCTGCAAAGTGGATTTGGAGACACCAATTTGCTGAGCTCGGTGTCGAATTGAGGTGGATGGAGTTTGAGCGACATCATCACGTACAGCTGCGACATTTTCGGTCGATCGACCTGGTCGATGGCGCGTTGTTGTCTTTACATCACTAACAGACCCAGTTTTGGCAAATTTATCCATTAATCTCTTTACAGTTGACTCTTTTGGAGCATTATTGTGACCCCAAATTGATCGCAATTTGCGAACTGTAGCCGAAAAACTTTCACCATTTTGGTAAAACAATTTCACAATGAGAATGCGTTGTTCATTCGTGTAGCGCTCCATTTTTACTAACCTCGTACCTTCTACTAGCAAACAATAACAATTGTTCAAATGTCAAACAATGACACTTCGAATGTTGCCAGATTTAAAAATTGCGTTCTTCTTGGGACACCCTTTATATAGTGGAAATCATCCGTTACAGGTAGCCAACGGAAAAGAAGAGCAATTTATTGTGCGCGCACATTTATGAGCGTTTATTAGTTTGCTAGCGCAACCTTTTGTTTATTATATTATTTTTTAATTCTGAGAATCATAAAAATGTCATAAGGGTTTTTTTCAAACAGTTTACTACATATAAAGGGGGTTTGCCAAAATCCGTGTCGTAAAATGCACTTGTGTTTCTATGTTCTGCATTTCCACAGTGCTTGTAAATATGCAATACCTTCAATTAATTATAAATAAAAATGTAAAGCATGCATCGATTTTCATATCTATATGTAGTTTAATTCCCATGATATGTAGCTTCATTACAAATAAATAAAATTTAATACTTTTTGCAGTTTTCAATTTTTTCCAGATTTTTTTTCTTCAAAAAAAAAAAAATTTTTACCATTTTTTATTTTTTGCCTAACAATTTGTTTTATAACTTTAAAACTATTGATAGCATTAAAAAAATTGTATACATCATTTAAAGATATTGTAAACCTAAATTTTTGTAAACTACTAGTTGTGTTTGAGTTATGACAACATAAGTGGAGAAACGTCTCAAAATATTGACAAATTTACTTAAAAATTAAAAAAAAATTATCCATAGAATTGAAAAATTTTACCATTTACTACTTTGGTACTCATGATGCATCAAATCTATATAGTGGTATTCAAGCGCGTTTTTTGCTGTTGACCTCTGTAATTCCGTTATGGTTCTGGCCAGGCATATTTCATTTTTGAGCATTAATTAAACATACTTCTAGTTTAGGTAGATACCTGCATATCCCGGTAGCCGCCTAAAATATTATTGGCTTTCTATCCGTCAAAAAAAAAATCAAAAATATCGTTCCAACACGACAAAAACTGCAAAAGAAAAAAGTCCCCCCTCGAACAAACACATATGCCTGGCCTGGCCCCTATACAATTTTGGGTTATTTTTCTGCAAATACAATGCAGATTGTTGTTTCCAGGTATTTTGTTGCCAACCTTGTTTTTTTATATTTTGGGTTGTTTTTCTGTGAATCCAATCAGAGCATTTTTATAAATGAGATTGCTTTTTGTGCCTGCTCTCTCTTCCAGGTAGTTTTTGTGTTAATTTTTCTCTTATTTCTTTCCTTCATTTCTGATTTTGGTTTTGAGTTCAGTTAGTTTATTATTGAATGCTGAACATAAAACATCGACAGTCCGAAATATAATTTTTTTGTGCGGAAACTAAAGTGAAATTATTACTATTATTATGGCAGAGGATTAAGAATTTGTGTACAATACGCGCTTGCGTACAGGCAGCCTTACTAATAATTTCCAACAACAACTATCATCAGCGTTACAGCGTGATTTCGCACTTCATACAGATGCAGACGAAGAACAAGATCTATTTGAAGACCAAAGCAATGAAAACACGGATTTTGTGCCCGAAGATGACGCCTCGGACATTGAATATGAATTGGAAATTGAAGCAAATGAAATATTCGACAGCGATGAAGAATCTGAAGAAGAAAGTGAGAATGCACCAACTCAAGCTGCAGACGGTTTTTTGCTTGAAAAGATGGTACCAAGTGGAGTACAGCTGAACCCGCTACAGTGAGATTCTGCCAGCGCAACATCATGTGTTTCAAAGGTGGACCAAAAACAAACCTGACCACTACGCTTGAGGTGTTCAAGCTTTTTTTTTCATCGAATATAACGTTTATTATCGGAACACAAACAAATCTATATGGAGAAAAAGTAACACGCAAATGGAACGCAGATCATGCAAACTGCACACCACGACTATGGGTTGATATGACAAGTGTTGAGCTTGACGCTTTTATTGGGATACTATTGGCTTTTGGTGTCAGATACAATGCAGCTCTCAAGATTGATGTGGCAAACTGATGCACTTCCAATATTCCGTGCAGCCATGTCATATAGACGATTTGTTACATTGATGCGCTGTATTAGATTTGACGATAGTCGTACGCGCGCATTTCGTCAACGAACCGACAAAGCTGCTCCCATTCGCGACATATGGAACTTCTTGAATAACTATCTTGCCAGTAATTTTGAACCATACGAAAGTGTAACCATCGATGAGCAGCTATTTCCATACCGTGGGCGCACAAAGTTCACGCAATACATCCCATCTAAGCCCGCAAAGTATTGCATAAAGGTATGGTGAGCATGCGATGCGAAAACCAAATATCTGTTTCAAAGAAAACTGTACACTGGTAAAGAGGGAGAACAACGAGAGACAAACCAATGCGAAAATGTGCTCATGAGTTTGGCTAATTGATACACCAACAGCGGCAGAACTATTATTGCTTCTTTACAACATTAGACGCAGGTAAACGTCTTTCGTCGATTGGACTAGCATACGTTGGCACCATTAAATCCAACAAAAGGTGTCTTCCCAAAGAAGTGAAAAAAAAACAGCAAAACGCCAGTGCTTTCATCTGTGTTCGGTTTCTATGATAACCTTATATCACTGTGAATCTACGTTCCAAAGAAGAACAAAGCAGTAAATCTACTATCCACTGTGCACTACACCCAGAAAGTTGAAGGCGTAGCAAAAAACCGGAAGCTATATTATTTTACAATTCAACAAAGGCCGGCGTTGATACAATGGACTAAATGCTAACGCATTACTCCACAAAACGGTCAACCAGACGTTGACCATGAGCATTTTTTTGCAACATGTTAGACGTCATGGAATTAGCCGCTTACATCATATGCAATGCAAATATAGAAGGAACCAGAAAAGAGAAGCGACGATTGCTCTTGAATACGCTGAGTAAACAATTGGTGCTCGCTAATACTAAAAATCGCATGAAGAACAACTATATTTTGGACAACATTCAACCCGTTTGCCCATTGAATCTTTCTTTAGTTGAAATTTAATTAATGTTTCCAATTTTTTTTCAACAAAAGGGTATTAACTCAAAAAAATTTTATCTTACCTTATTATGATATTCTATGAACTCCACATTTTTTTATATTTGAATACATGTACTTAATTTCAAATATACTACGAGTAGCTTTTATTAAATGATAATATAATTTAAATGATAATATACATATTATGGAGCAATTCCATATGAAAGCGATCACCTTTTGGACGACCCCTCTCCGATTTTAAAATAAATAGTCTCAATCGATTGCCCAGCAAAAAATAATGTACCTACATATTTTTTTTTTATAGTGACTGGTTTAGTGGTGGTGTACACCACTGTCATGTGACAAAATTGAAGAATTCTTCATAAGGGACCTCATTGAAAGTTGTTTAAAAAAAAACTACTAAAGCGATCGCAACGAGTGATAGCTCGTTGGAAAGGTATTGAATCAGGCTTTAATTGAAAAATAATATTTTCCTAATTTTTCTCAGAAATTTACCTTTTTTCCCATGAAAATTAAATTTTCCCAAAAATTTTATCAATAAAACAGTATCAACTCAAAATACAATAAAATTTAAATGAAACAGTTTGATTTTGTTTTTCAAAAGGCTCAAATCAAAATAATACCTTTTTTATGAATAAATACGATCCGTTTCTATTTCAATTTTTGTTTTAACTCAAAATAATACCTTTTTGTTGATATAAAGGTAGTTACTACCATATCTAAAAAATGGTCTCAAATGTGCTTTTCGAGATGAAAGAGTAATCGCAACTAGTTGAAATTTTTATAGTAGATAGATATTGATGTTTTTAATTGATTTCTTGCAAAAAGTGAAATTTTAAAAATTTTGAGTTATTACTCTCTTGTGGATCAAGTGCTATATATTTCTCTTATTTTCTAGAGGATTTATCGGCGATATTGTGAAACAATTTGTGTAATTTTAAAAAAATATATTGATTGGGAAATCGAAGAACACAGAATAAAATTTAAGAACGGCAAGATTTATGAATTATTTTGCAAATTAAACTGCGAATATTCAGGGAAGGTAAAATAGAATTACATTAAGGTGGTTCACGGTAGGCTGGTTATCAGGTTATGTGGTTAAATGCTTATATCAACAAAAACAAAATACATTAAAAGAAAATAACCAACTTTGCGCAACCTATACCCTTGTTTATAGATTATGTAGTTTTGTGCTTATTTGTAGTGTTGGAAAATAATATAAATTTAACTAACTGGCAACACAAAAAAAACTACTTGTCAGCAAATGGCATCTCAAATTTTATATTAAATGTTAGTAGCATTGGCATTCACATCTGGTTTTTATTTATACAATTAATAAAAATGAGAAGAAGTAATTACACTCATAATTATTCATTGGTAAAATACAGAGAAACTGTAGTTCAATTTTTCAAAGATTTGATTATTTTGACATTACGAAAAAATTTGTAATATGTACAAATGACATCGCAAATTTTTATTTCTATATCTTACGAAATTTCATAGAAATACTAAACATATTTATAAAAATATAAATATTTTGTTAAAATGCAAAATAATTTTGTGCAAAAACAAAACTTCGTTTGTATTATTTAAGAAATTTCTAAACTTAAGAAAATTATTGCCATCAGCTGAGTACGAAAATTTTGTGATGTTATTATTTTATACTTATAATAATTTACTAAATAATTGTATAATTTACAAAATTTATAATTTTATGAAATTTAATATACAAAAGTTTTGTAATATTTATATCAGTGGTCGGCACACTAATACATCCATATTTTTGCCATTGTATGGGTGAGTTGCACTCTCCCTCTCTTAATGCACTGAAAGAAATGTGTTTGTAATTTTCCTAAAGTTACATTTAAACAAAAAAAAAGCATAACAAAAAATTAACAAAAGCAAATAAAAAAATAACAAAGCACAAGAAAACAAAAACATTGGCCCGTAATCATAGTCAAGTACTAAACTCGGCTTTTTTAAAAATAACTTTAAATTAAAAACCTTTTATTATCTACTTCGCTATTATCAGAAATAAAGCCAGTTTTAAGTTGAATCGGCCTTAAATGGGTATCACATCAAATGCACCAAATGCCCGCATACATTATGTACTAAAAAATATGCAAGTGGCAACTCTGATCAGCTGATTTTATATTAGCCGAAGAAAAGGAAGGTGTGTAAATAAAAGATTTGCAAAATGTGAAAAGGAAAAACTTAATAAAAAAAGAGAAGTGTATTTTTATTAATAAAAATTTTCTAAACATTATGCAAAATCCCTTATTTATTGATATAATTTTCCTTTCAATATTTTGAAATTCAAACATTTTTTATCAAAAAAATTTTCTTAACGGAAAACAGCTGTTATAAGTGTTGTTAAATTGGATAAAACAAACTTCAGGTAGTTTTAATTTTAAAGCAGACTTTAACGATTAAAGTATACCTTAACTTGTCTATAGTAGGCCTAAAGTATACTTTAAAGTAAAGTCGACTTTATAATTCCTAAAGTATACTTTATTTTAACTATGATTATGCGCCATTGTTTTTATTAAATTATTTAAACAAAAAATGACAATTTTTTGCCCATTATTTCCTTTGTTTCGTCGATTTATTTAAATTTTCATTTATTATGTGAGAGGGGGGAGGAGGGGTTCTAATTAAAGCTTGGGAAAATTAAACTTACTTATTTTAATATGAATTTTAAGTAAATAAATAACCATACATGTAAGTAAATAAATAAATGAAGAAATAAATATGTAAATTGGTTTGCCGAAAAAATTTTCGACTCCCATTATTCATGACATTTCGTTCAGTGTCATGCTCGCAATATTCGTCGACACCACCGTTCTGTACGAAAGCTCAACTGAGACTGATTTATTATTTTCATTTTCATGCTATCTGTGTTAGTATGAGTGAGTCGCTAATGGGCGATTCTTTGCCGACCACTGATTTATATACAAAATATTTGTATATTGCACGAAAAATATATTTGTATTTTTAAGCATGGATTATTATGAGTGTAAACCAGTCATCGGCACTCATAGCACACAAAACCGAACACAACACGAATGTCAACAAATCTCACAGCTAGAGCACAAAAAATAAAATTAATTCATTCAGTAGCATGCTAGCTTTCAACAGAGCATGTATATGCCGCTTTATTGAAGAAATAAAGTACACTCTAAAAATTTGTTTTTTATTATAGGTATATTTTTATTGTATTTATTTTGTTTCTATTTTAAATTTAAAATGTGGAAGGTTAGTGGGAAGAATTATTTTTATTTTCTTTAAATATATTAAATGAGGCAGAGTGCCTTGTATGTAATCAAAAAATTATTATTATTATGAATTATTTTTTATAATAGAGAACACAAACACATAAACTTTTTTAATTCAATGAATATGGATATTCTCTTAACGATTAATTCATTCATTCATTTGTCCAGAGAGATAAAATAATTTCTTACGGTGTAAAACACCATACATTCATATTCTTTCCTTCTATGATGTAAGCACAGCTGATTGAAAAACATAAGTAAATAACCAACATTAAAGGGTGTTCACGGTGCCCAGAGGTTATTTTTAATTTTATAACCAAATAAGCTGATAACCAACCTACCGTGAACAACCTTATTAATTTAAAGTCACTGCGAAAAACTAAACTTTTGTTTTTTTTTTAACTAAAAATACTATTGAGGTGGTAAAAGAAACACACGGAATGTGAGTAAGGTATCATCATTTAGTAACATAAATCAAACAAGAGTGTTTTTGTGAAAAACTGTATTTTTATTTTATTAATATTTTAAACAACAATGATGTGTTTATAAGATTTTTCTTTTAATAACTGACCTGGATTTGGCAAACTTCAGCTCTTTTGTAAGGCTAAGAAAAATAACTGTAAGACTAGTTTTAAATATTCTAAGTAACCTTGATAATGCTAAATAAATAAGAAATAAGAAAATAACTAAATAAAATAAGGAATAAGATAACATTAATAAATAAGGTATGTAATGTATTAGAAGAGGAGTATTATTGGGGATATCCACTTATATATATTTAACTATTTGCGATTATACAATTCATAGACAAAGTTAGTCGAAGTTTTATGATACATTAGTTTATTTACAATAAAAGTTGTTAAAAAAAAAAATAAAAAAAAGTGTTTTTATCTTCTATACTCAGATAGTATAGTATCAGTTGTGTCCACCGAATTTGTTCCCAATCGATCAGGAGGTTACGACAACTGTCTTCATATTAAATTATATTTTTAGTTGTGAAAGCCAATATTTAGTTTAATATTTATATTCCACATAAATATTTTTACGTTTCACAAAATATTATTTAAAAAAAAAAAATAATTATTTTTAGATTTTTCTGGTATCAAACCTGGGCATTCAGATTCACAGTTCACATCCTTGCTTACTGCACCACAATTTAATTTAATTTTCTTTGATATATTCGTTATTTAAACATATGAATATTTTTTTTAATTAAAAAAATTATTTTTTTAAATGTTTGCCTTTACCGGGATTTAAACTCGGATATTAGGAGTACTAGGCTAGCTCTCTACCCACTAGCCCACACACACTTATAAATTTTAATGACTAATATTGAATTTAAATAATTTTTTTAGGAAAATATATATAGCAGAAAATTCGTTTACAAATACCAATCTTTAGTGGCTTCTATAATCAATACAATCCACAATTCGGCTGGTTCAACTAAAACCCTAATTTAATGATATAGTTGATCCGGATAACAGTATTTGTAATCGTCACTGAATATTGACAATCTTTTATATAAAGGATTAACATTACTGACTGACTCACTCATTCAACATCGCGCAGCCCAAACCGCAAGAGCTAGGAGGCTGAAATTTTGTACGCAGGTTCCCCCTCTGGCGTAGATATCCGCTATGACGAGGTTTTTGGAAATTCCTTCGGAGAGGGGCAAAAAGGAGTAAAACTCGCCTTTCACGGCCTGTCCAAACCCCTTAAGCTAGAAACCTGAAATTTGAAATATGCCTCCCTGGGAGTATGTGCTAACTTTTTGATAAGGTAGATTTTAGAGTTTTTGGCAGTGACGTTGTAAAAATGGGGGTTTAAAAGGCGAAAAGTCTCCCCTTTTACGGCCTGCCCAAACCATTGGACCAAGGAAGTTGAAATTTTGTATGCAGACTCTTTTTCCAGTGTAGATACCAGCTAAGACGTGAGTTCTGAAAAATCTAACGGGGAGGGGCAGAAAAGGGGGAAATTATCCTCCAAGACGGCCTTCCCAAACCGTTGGAAATGGGAAGTTGATATTTGGTATGCAGGCTCCTTCTCCAGTGTAGATAACAGATAAGACGTGATTTTTAAAAATCAAACGGGAAGGGGCAGAAAAGGGTGAGGCTTACTGCACCACAATTTAATTTAATTTTCTTTGATATATTCGTTATTTAAACATATGAATACTTTTTTTAATTAAAAAAATTATTTTTTTAAATGTTTGCCTTTGCCGGGATTTAAACTCGGAAATTAGGAGTACTAGGCTAGCTCTCTACCCACTAGCCCACACACACTTATAAATTTTAATGACTAATATTGAATTTAAATAATTTTTTAGGAAAATATATATAGCAGAAAATTCGTTTACAAATACCAATCTTTAGTGGCTTCTATAATCAATACAATCCACAATTCGGCTGGTTCAACTAAAACCCTAATTTAATGATATAGTTGATCCGGATAACAGTATTTGTAATCGTCACTGAATATTGACAATCTTTTATATAAAGGATTAACATTACTAACTGACTCACTCATTCAACATCGCGCAGCCCAAACCGCAAGAGATAGGAGGCTGAAATTTTGTACGCAGGTTCCCCCTCTGGCGTAGATATCCGCTATGACGAGGTTTTTGGAAATTCCTTCGGAGAGGGGCAAAAAGGGGTAAAACTCGCCTTTCACGGCCTGTCCAAACCCCTTTAGCTAGAAACCTGAAATTTGAAATATGCCTCCCTGGGAGTATGTGCTAACTTTTTGATAAGGTAGATTTTAGAGTTTTTGGCAGTGACGTTGTAAAAATGGGGGTTTAAAAGGCGAAAAGTCTCCCCTTTTACGGCCTGCCCAAACCATTGGACCTAGGAAGTTGAAATTTTGTATGCAGACTCTTTTTCCAGTGTAGATACCAGCTAAGACGTGAGTTCTGAAAAATCTAACGGGGAGGGGCAGAAAAGGGGGAAATTATCCTCCAAGACGACCTTCCCAAACCGTTGTAAATGGGAAGTTGATATTTGGAATGCAGGCTCCTTCTCCAGTGTAGATAACAGATAAGACGTGATTTTTAAAAATCAAACGGGAAGGGGCAGAAAAGGGTGAAATTTTCCCCCTCGACGGCCTGCCAAAACCGTTAGAGCTGGAAGGTCGAAATTGTTTATATTGGTTCCTCCTGAGGTGTAGACATCCACCCTGGTAGGATTTTTGTAAATTCCTGCGGGGAGGGACAAAAAGGGGTAAATCTCCCCATTAACGGCTTGCCCACACCGAAATAGCAAGTTACCTGAAATTTTAAATATGTTTTACCTGGAGTATGGACTAACTCACCGATAAGCTACATTTGAGAATTTTAGCCTGGGACGTGGTAAAAATGGGGTTTAAAAGGATAAAATGTCTCCCCTTTAACTGCTTGGCAAAATCGCTGGACCTAGGAAGTTGAAATTTGGTATGCAGGCTCCTTCTCGAGTGTAGATAACAGCTAAGATGTCAATTTTGGAAAATCCAACGGGAAGGGAACAAAGGAGAAAATTCTCCCCTTTGACGACTTGCCAAAAGGTTCCCACTGCAGCGTAGACATCCCCCCAAGTTGGATTTTCGGAAGTTCCTACTGGGAGGTGCAATAAGGGGAAAAGTCTCCCCCGAACGGTCTGCCTAAACCGCTGAAACTGGAAAGTTCAAATTTGGTATGCAGGTTTCTTCTTCAGTGTAGATAACATATAAATCGTGACTTTTGGAGAATCTAACGCGGAGGGACAAAAAAGCGAAAATTCTCCCCCTTGACGGCCTGCCAAAACAGCTTGGGCTGGGAAGTTTAAATTAGATACATATATTCCTCCTCCAATGTAAAAAATGAAAAAGTTCAAATGTGCAAATTTGCAAAAGTGCAAATGTTCAAAAGTGAAAATTTGATTGTTTTATGGTTTGATAGATTGATGGTTTAATGGATCGATGGTTTGATGGATTGATGGTAATGTAAATGTGCAAATGTATAAATATACACTTGTGCTAATGTGCAAATAGATAAATGTGCAAATGGGCATATGTGCAAATTTGTAAATGTTAAAATGTGTAAATATGTAAATATTTATTTATTTCATTCACCATCGCCCAGCCCAAACTTTAGGAGGTAGGACGCTGAAATTTGGTATGTAGGTTCCCCCTGTGGCGTAGACATTTGCTAATACGAGGTTCTTGTAAATTCTTTCGGGGAAGAGCAAAACAGAAACAAAACTTTCCTTTCGCGGCCTGCCCAAACCCCTAAAGCTAGAAACCTGAAATTTGGAGTATGTGCTAACTGATCGATGAAGTCTCCCCCTTAACAGCCTGCACAAACCGTTGGACCTAGGAAGTTGAAATTTAGTATGAAGATAACAGTGAAGATGTAATTTTTGGAAAATTCAACGGGGAGGTGCAAAAAAGGGAAAAATTCTCACTCTTGACATCCTGCCCAAACCGCTGGAACTGGGAAGTTAAAATTTGGTGCATAGGGTCCTCCTCTGGTGTAGACATTCCCCTAGGTCGGTTTTTCGGAATTTTACGTGCTGGACAAAAAGGTGAACAATCTCCCCCGTTAAAGGGCTACCCACACCGATTTAGCTAGAAATCTAAAATTTTAAATTTATGTTAACTGCTAACTCATTGATCAGCTACATTTTAGAATTTTTGCCAGGTACATAATAAAAATGGGGGTTCAATGGGAAAAATCTGAAATTTGAAATATGTGTTACCTGGAGTATGGGCTAACTCATAATTGAGGTACATCTTAGAATTTTGATCTGGGACATGGTGAAAATTGGGGTCTCTGGGTAATTATCTTGGAACTCCGTATATTCCCGGGCGTTAGCCCGGACAATCCCGGGCTTTAGCCCGGGCAACCATTTTCTACGCTAACAACGTAGCGGGCTTTGCCCGCTAGTATTATAATAAATTTGATAGATTGTACTAATTTTCTTGTACATTCACTAAATAAATGGTTGCTTCTACTGTAAGAAATTTCTAAACGAATTTTTTTTCCTAAAGTTGATTAGAAATACCAATAATTGGATAATAGTATCCTTTTTTGGTTCCTTTTCACTCTTTTTAATTCACAATGCCATATTTTTGGTATTTGGTTATTCCAGATAAAATAAAATCCTTACAAATAAATGTTATTAGTTTTGATCGAATTGCAACTAATCTTTTCTCTGGGTGTATGTAACTTTTAAATGATATAAAGGCAATATCTTATTCGTAACTTCCGACTGATATTTTGGCGATATATATTCTATAGACATTTTATCTTCTAGAAGAATCGATTTCGTATTGTCTAGATGTATTGCTTTCTGGACACGTTTCCTACCAAATGGGGTATCTTCCGCAATAAGAAAACGATTGTCGCCGCAGTAAAATATTTCTACCAAGCACTACGATTTCCTTCGTATCACGATGTTTTTTGGGGGTTATTTGTAAAACACACAGGAAATTATGTAGGTATAATCAACGGCAAATGACAATTTAAATAACAGCATTTGCCGTTGAAAAGGTTTACATCACATTTGAATTTAAATCAGCAGCAAAAATGTAGTTTTTAAAAACAACATACAAATGTAGTAAAATTAACAGTACAAATCTGGTAAATTTGTCTAAAAACACATCAAAACATGTGGTTAAAAACAACTACAAATGTGGTTCAAAATTACTACACTCTAATTAATTTCTGTTGAAATTTACCCAACTTATAGTAGGAAACTGTACTCGTACTATAAGTTGGATAAATTTACTGTGTGCGTAAATGAAAAAAGTACACACATTATGCGTAAATTGATGAACAAAAAAAAGGTAAAATTACATTAAAAGTGCCTAAAATTTAAATGAAATTTTGAAATTGAAGAGTAAATTTACCAAATTTGTGCGTAAAGAAACACGATTTTCCTGCAATGTATACATATAATTCGTAAAAATCCTAAAAAATGCGCATATTTTCTAATTCAATGTTTGTTTTTTTAATAAAAACAATAAATTAATTGATTAGTAATTCACAATAAAAATAAAAACAATAAAGAATAAAAACAATAATTTTTTTGATTAGTAATTCCAAGTAATTGGTAAATTTAAAAAACTAATAAAGTTTTCTTTTTAAATTTTGAAAATGTTTTAGATTTTTTTTTTTTTTTTAATTTCAATATGTCATAATTTTTTTACCATTATAAGTTAGTATATTTACAAACTTTGAGCGTAAAATTTTTATTCAACAAAATAATAATAATTTTAGGCATAATGTGTTTAATTGTGAACACATAGTGTCTAAAGATACTTCGTGTTTGTATTATTGTATTTGAAAGCGTGGCAAAAAAGTTTTACGCATATGGTGTTTATATTTACCGAATTATCGTAATATTACATAAAACTTTTCCCATTTTATAGTAGTAAATTTACAAGCATTTTTTAGAGTGTACAAATGAAGTTAAGAACAACAACAAATAAAATAACAACAGATAAAAACAATTACAAATATAGTAAAATTTTAATACATTTGGCATTCGAAATTAGCATTTTTTATTTATTTGTTTTTAATTTATTAATTACACTGTACAACAATTTCAAACTTTTTCCAAAATTACGGGGTTCCGAAGATTGATTCTTGTTAAGGAGACACAAAAAAATATACGTGTGTCGGCATTTTGATAGATAACATCGGAGGCGGTTAAATTTTTCCAGCCTGTTCATCCAGCATTCCGGTATAAAAAACTATGTTTTCTTTACATCTGAGGTGTAGGGTATGTTCAGCAACTTTGTAGATAATGGTATGCAGAACATATTAACCCTCTAACTCCCCCTCATAACGGCATTTTTTGGATTTATTCTAACAAATGGTAAAAAACACCCTGAAAAAGGGGAAGGGCGGGATGAAATCTTCTACAAATTCTTAGCCATAAAATTCTACTATATATGTCAGAACACACGCCACAACTTAGGTTAGGTAGATGTGGTAGCCTGCCAATCAGACTCACTTAGACTATAAAGACCCTTGTGATACCACAGAAGCTAGTAAAATCATATCACTAGCTTCCCCCGTCGAACCATCCCGATTGCTTCAAAAAGACCCTAAGTCGGCCGATATCGATATCAACCCCATAACTTAATACGAACTCCAAAAACCAATTAAATTCAAAATTGTCCATTAAAGGTTAATTTAGTTTATTTTAGTTATTGTTCACGTATGTAGGTCATCCCATCTCTGACGAGAAAGTTTTTCACTTATTTACCGAATATTTTGCATCTTCGTCACTATGCCTTTAGTTTTATTGTTAACCTTCTTCCTCATTATTGTTTTAGGTGAACGAAACTCAATGAACTTTGGCATTCCGATGCGTTGGCTAAAGCCAGGTGAGCACAACGAGACTTCATGCTATGTTTGCCAAAATAGTGGCATAATGAAATTAGATAGGCATAATCGAAAGAACTTTTTGTATAAAGGCGTGTTTTCAGCTTTGCTTCCAGTGCCACATTCGGATGTGCTTCCGGTACCTGCACTACCTGTTCGTAGTCCAAGTCTTCTTTGGGAACCTGGTACAACAGCCGAAAGGAGAACGACCGTCTCTAATTTTGCACAATTCGAAGCAACATCTAGCCCTCTTAAAAAAATAGTCTTAAAGCTGTACTTCTATTTTATGACAACTCAAAAATCCGTAGTGAACTACGAGGAGCATAAACGGCGTGTTTGTTGCGATTTAAAAGTATTTGCCTTTCTCTCTGGAATGCCGTCTGGACATGTAAAGTATCAATGCCTTTTATGCAAATGGGATAGAGTTGGGAGTCCACAGCTCACGGGAAGTTAAGCGAACACAACATCATTCAGCCACCCCTAGTACCAACCAATACTTCTGCCTACATATAAAAAATTGGTGTTGAAGAACTTTGTAAAAACTATAGTCAAAAATGGGTCATCTTTAGAGTTTTTGAAGTAACTTTTTCCGAAACTTAGTGAAGCAAAGATTAAAGAGGGTGTAATACAGCTTGTAAAAATTTTTGGTCACAGTTTGAAATTTCGTTTGTTTTGTTTTCAATCCAACAGGTGTTTTTGTTGGGCCTGATATACGGAAGCTCATGCAAAATGCTGAATTTGATCTTATTCTTTCCCCAAACGAACTGACTGCATGGAAAAGCATTAAAGACGTTATATCAAATGTCTATCTCCTTCAGATCAAACATACACGAACACCATGCGGAATCTGATGAACATGGTGAAGGTATGTCTTTCTATAGAAGAACGATGTAAAGGCAAGAGCATTTTATCTCTTATAACAGATTTGCGAAAAAGAAGATGATTTGAAAACAAATGAACTTATATATTTACTAAGCATTTCTTTTTGTATATACGTCATTAAAAGCGTTTTTTGTTTGTAGATCTAAAGTGAAATTTAATATAAAATAATTTGTTCATAAACATCAACCGTAAAATATCAATGTTTGAAAGACTTTTTTTTTATTTTTTAAAATTAAAAATTTTTGATTAAAACAACTTTTCCATACCAATGGCTGACAATTAATACATTTTCAAATACGACCAAGTATCATCATCAAATTGTCTTTATGGACTTTATATCTTTTATAAATTCTAATCCTAACCTAATTTACTCCTATTGTTATATTTTTTTTATTTTTTAAAATTAATACTAATAATAATACTAATTGTACTAAATCTAAATAACATCTAAATTAACCTTTAATGGACAATCTTGAATTTGATTGGTTTTTGGTGTTTGTGTTAAGCTTACGGTTTTATTGTGTTCTGACATAGTTTTATATACCGATATGCTGCAAGAACAGGCCAGAGCTGGGAAACTTTAACCGCCTGTAAAATGAAATTCTGATGTGATCTATCAAAACGCCGACAAACGTATATTTTTTTTGGTCTCCTTAGCACGTCGTAACACCGTAATTATTTTTGTGTTGAACTGTGTTATTACAAAGTGCAATTTAAAAAACATTACCATTAATCAATGAAATCAAACAATTAAAATCAATATCATCATTTTAAAAAATTGTAATAAAAATAATTTAATTGCAATTGATATTAATGCAATGCTAATCAAATCATCAATTAATTAATCTATTCAGTTAATTGGTCCTATGTATGACTTAAACTTAGTGCTCATCATATATTTATGGTGTATTTCTGACTGGAGACTACAGCTGGCAGTCACGGCCCCAGTCTAGGATGCAATAGGCTAATCACCTGTTCATTCGAAGCAACATTAATTAGTGAAACCAAAATAAAAGAAAAACGATCGAAAACTCTGATGACGATTATTGGCATGATAACACGGAAACGATTAGGATTATAGAGCGTACTTACTCTATCGGATTCTTCCGAACTAGCTCAGGTGAAGTGTAAATGGTAACATATACTCGTAACCTTTCTTGGTTTTAGTGAAGTCAGATGTCCAGAATGTGGTGAACAACAAACATTGACGGTTTCACTTTTATATATTCAGGAAAACCCTTAGCCGAGCCGAGATCCAGTCGCAAAGGAGGCAAAGAAAAGTCTAATCGAATGACAGCCACATGGCGACAGAATAATTGTGATAAAGCTAAAAGCAAAGGCGGGGAATCTTACATGTATTCAATGCTATACCCTGACCCATTCATCGGAGAGACAGATCAAGGAAGAATTTTACTGCAGGCTTAAGTCTATAATGACGTCTATTCAGGAAAGCGATATTAAAATTTCGATGGGTGATTTTAATGCTCAGATTGGTGCGAAAACCGTGGTAAGGAGGCCTTTATTGGCAAGCATGGGGTTGGGCGATTGACGTAGATTGGCGAACTGTTTTGGGAAACATGATCCAACTACAGGTTGGTTATTGGTGCACTTTAAATAGTTTGTATGTTAAACTGGTTTTGTTAAAATCAAAAAAGAATGGTTTTGTTAAATCAAATGGTTTTTCCTATTTATTTTTAATTGTTGTTTAAACAACTGACACATCAGTAGGTTAGGTTAGGTCGAAAGGAGGAAGAAGCATCGAAATGCAACATCATATCGCTACGATATACACCTAGGCCTCTGCTGGGCCTGTTGTGCGCTCCCTAAGAACATGGAGATTGTTAACGTCCGATTTTCAGAAACCCGGTTTCCCGGACGTAACTCCTCAAGGTTTTCCAGTCGACGTTCCTCAGGTATTCCAAGTCCGATATAAAATCGCCCCCTAGGTGCCTGGATCTTAATTCTGCAAATGCCTGACAGTGGCAGAGAAAGTGCTCCAGCGTTTCGCTCTCGTCGCCACACGCTCTACATTCGTCAGAATTTGCCCGTCCAATCCGGTACAGTTGTGCCCGTAATCCTGCACTGACCTCGGACTTACTTCCATTAAGGAGGCCTCTTGTCCTCTTCTCGTCTTGGCAACCCCACAAAATTCCTAGTGGTCCTGGCCTCCCTCCCGTTGATCCAACGGGCCGTGTGGGTTTTCTCTTGCCCACGACTTTAATTCCGCTTTTGTTGCCTCAAACGGTTTTGCGTTTGCCAAGTTAACTGCCTCGAGTTCTCTTCCCCCGACGGCTAGTGTATTGGCCCAAATAATATGGATTCTGCCCCCAGAGGAAAACTCAGTAAACTCAGCTCTTATACAGTCCAGCAAGGTTCTTGACTTAACCCTACCAGCTGCTATCGGCCCAATCGCCCTTTGGCTATCGGTGAATATGTTAGCGTCTATTCGCCCCATATTCGATTTAATCCATCTTACACACTCCGTGATAGCACGTACTTCCGCTTGGAAGCTGGTGTTGTGATCAGGAAGACGATATGATATCTCGGTAGACCCCCATACCTGTTCTATTCCTCAACTTAGATCCGCCTGTGTAGCAACAGCTCCCCACGGGCATTCTCCCCAGATTTCCGCTCGACCATTCTCCCCTATCAGGGATCATAGTCTCGCAGTTTCCGACGATTTCCGTCTCCGGTATACGGTCGGGCATGTCAGATGAATGTGTGTAACCGGGCAACATGCCCAGAATACACTGATGATCTGCTCTAAAATCACCTATATATAGCTCGCCAAGAGATAAGAGGCGTTCGGCCGCGAGTGCCGCCTCGTACATCACCTGCGTTTCGATTGGTGGTATATCCAGTAGTGTCTCCAGAGCCTTGGTTGACGTGGTGCACATTGCCCCACTTATACCCAAGCAACACGTACGCTGGACCCCCTGAAGTGATTACAGAGGCATACGTTGAGATCGATCTTATTACGCTCCTGTAAAGCCAGTGTATCATACTCGGACTTAGGCCCCATTTCGGGTCTATGGTCCTCCTACATAGCGCCCAACACCGGCTCGCCTTGTTGGTTCTATCCTCTATGTGGTGTTTCAATTTTAGTTTCCGATCAAGGATTACGCCTAAGTACTTAACCCTGTCGGTCACTGGTATCGTCCTGCCTGAGAAACGTGGTTCCCTTTAGACAGGAATTTTTGTTCTCCCCGTGAACATACATATTTCCGTCTTCTCCGGGTTAACGTATAGGCCCCTAGGCTGAGCCCAGTCGAAGACCGTGTTTAGGGCCGCCTTGGCCCTTCTGCACAAATAGTTCGGATCCTTGCCCCTTAGAAGTATTACAACATCGTTTGCAGAGCAGACTGGTTCGAATCCCTCTTCGGTCAAGGTCCTTAGGAGACTATTTATCGCGGTTACCCATAGCAGTGGAGATAAAATCCCACCCTGTGGCGTTCCGCGAAGTACCCTTCTCCAATAGTTACACCGTACATTTCGCAACTAATCCATCTATTCCTTAGCATGTGGGTGATCCAGTCACTAAACGTCCGGTCAACCCGAAACCGGCCCAAGGATTGGATAAGAGTATCGGTCAGTACGTTACTAAAGGATCCTTCGATGTCAATGCACACCGCCAGTGTGTACAGTTTGCCATCGAAGGATTTCCGTATATAGTGTACGACCTCATTTAATGCGGTCTCCACTGATCTGCCCTTAACATAAGCATGCTGCTTATATTTCAGGTCTCTGGCCGGTATCCTACTTTTAATCATGGCATCAACTATCCGCTCCATGGTTTTAAGTAGAAAGGACGTTAGGTTAATCGGGCGATAAGACTTTGGTGTCGCAAAGGTCGGCTTCCCAGGTTTGGGTATAAACACTACCCTAGCAATCTGCCATCTAACCGGAGTGTGTGCGAATTTTAAGCACGCAGTATATATCACTGACAGATGAGTTTACACTAAGTCCACCTCCTTCTGTAAGAGTGCCGGGAATATTCCATCCAGCCCCGCGGCCTTTTATGGTGCGAAACTTCTGATCGCACTCTTGATCATTTCAGTCGTTACGACCCTATATCCTCCAGTCTCATGATCCTGGTTGAAGATGGGTTTTGGATAAGAATTTCCTAATCTTCGAAACATCAGTAACGCTATCTACGCCTTGACCGGTTGAAGAGTTTGCGAAGATTCCTCCCCAGATCCCGAATCTCCCCCGTTACCCACGGATTCCCCTGTGAGGATCTCCGCTCTCGTAGGGGGCAGCTCTCCTCAAACGATTCAACCAGAGCGTTTGTGAGCGTTTCTACTTTGGCGTCTATGTCCTCCTTATTCCGGCATTGACATGTGCCCAATCCCAATCGGTTCCCCAATCCAGCCCGAATTGTACCCAGTCGGTCTTAGACCTGTTTCGAAATTTTATCGGCAGAAGAATTTTTAACCTTATATACCGGTGGTCCGAGAAGGAGTGTTCATCCGAAACCCTCCAATCCCGGATCTCGTCTATAAGGTCCTCATAGCAAAAGGTTATATCCAATACTTCTTCCCTGATCCTATTGACAAAGGTGGCCTTATTCCCTACGTTCAACGCAATCAAGTCTTTTGTATTCAAGAAATCTATGAGGGCCTGTCCCCTACGATTGGTGTTGGTACTACCCCAAGCTACATGATGAGAGTTAGCATCACAACCTACTATAAGTTTCATACCTTTTCTTTGCGTCTCCTCAGCCAGTTCCATCAATTCCGACGTGGGTGGAAGTGTCGGAGTATCGAAGGGTAGGTAGATAGCCGCAAGGTACGTATTGCTCGGACGAGACCCTGTATCAGAGTAAAAAAGTTGATAATTAACATGGTTCAGCCCAGAAACCTTGTTACGAGTGGTCCAAGGTTCCTGGATTAAAGCAATGTGTATCTTACCTTTGTTTATTTTAGTCATCAGAGCGTTGGTTGCCGTCTCGCTCCGATGGAGGTTTATTTGGATGACCTCAATCATGGCCCTCCAAAAGTCTGTCACCTTGTCGGGTTTGACCATGGCAGCCCCTCCAATGGGTATCTTCCCGTTTTTAAAAAAGACAGCTTTTGAGGCGAAATGAGCCATACCTTTATTCTTGGCAAGGCTAGCCATGGAGTTCTGGTCGATGCCTATCACAAGAAAAGTACCCTCAGGGTCCTCAGGGATTACCAGCGTCATATACTGCATAGCATAGATCGTCCTGGTATTTCTTTTCGGCATAAGATGGCGGCTCTTTACCTCTTTCAGCGTGTAGCTTCCTCTTCCGCATCGGGGGAGGCTCCTTAACAGGTGCCCTTCCCTTCGGGGTTGGTTTAGCCGACGTGCTCGCCTTCTTAATAGCTAATTTTGCTTTGCCCCCCTTACTCGTCGAATTCTGACAAGAGCCTTCTTTGAGTGAGGTATGGCTAGGCTTAACTAGTCTATTTGACAGCGGGGAGCTCTTTTTCTTCTTGGGCTTATTTTCAGTATTTAGCTCTTCAGGAGATCTGATTCTCTTCGTCACAGAGACGGAAGGAGGATCCGATACAATCGGAGTGTCCCGGGATTGGCCCAATATGTTTTTCTGGTGCATCTTCTTCAGCTTTCTTCGTTGTGCCCCAGATAGCCGTTTTTTGGGTGTTGATAACATAGCTATGCTATCGCTGTTTTTTTGAGGATTCGGTGTCAGACCCCTCACCCTTATTCGAGGGCTGAGGTTGCTTTAAGCCCCCTCTGAGTGCGTCCTTCTCTTTCACCTCTACATATTTGCCATAGGCATTATGTACGCTTGTCACATTACTTGCTACTGAGGCCAAGGTACCCACCTCCGTAGCAGTTTTATGCTCACGATCGCAGGATGACGACGGCACATGACTCGCGAGCAGATCAACACTTGCCCTGCACCGTAACTTTCATATTATTATTATTCATTTCTATGTTTTTTTGTTGAAAATTTTTTTGGTCCGCGGGGAATACTAGAAATTGACAAAAACACCCCCGGATGACTGTAAAAAACAAAAGATTAATCAGTTAAAAATAAATGCTAAAGTTTTATCTACCAATCGTACAACATTTTTTTTATTTTTGTTTATTTTTTAGTTTTCACTATAGTACTTTTTTCTTTCTCTTTTAGAATAATATTCTTTGTTGAAGATGTTCAACAGATATTCTACAGCAAATGAGCAGCAGCGCATCATCAAATAATAGTGTAATAAACGTTTGGGCTAAAACAGCATTAGTACCAAATTTCGAAACACTAGACACATCGAAGCAGTCATACCGAAATTACAAATTGAAGTTTGAAAATTACACACAAATGAAGGGCATACACACTAACAAACAATACTACGCAAATTTGATGTTAAACTGGATTGGCTCTAAGAACTTTAGTATTGTTTTAGCTCTTGCAGCAGAACATATTGGTGGCTCAATATCAATTTTAATCAAAATCCCAAGAAAGTCGGTAATTTGCAGAATATTTTGCAACGTTAAGGGCAGACATTGGCGATTGCGAATTTCATTGCAAATGAAGGGCATCTGTGGCATATATTTTTTTTTGCGTGCGCAATTTATTTTTGGCATCAAAGATGATGGCATATAAGAACAACTATTACAAAATAAAATATGCGAATTTTCTGAAATCGTAACAAAAGCTCTTGCACTAGAGACAGCAAAAAGCGATTCCAAAGAACTTTCTCATAGAACAAGTCAATTAACGTCAAACGAAATTAACGTCAAACAGAATTTCGGGAGGGAAAGGAAAGAATAACAATTAAAATCTAAAATCAAATAAATCAAAAGAGGAGAAGTTTAACGTTGATGTTAAATCATTGGGTCTTAATGGTCTATGTCTAAGGTGTGGTAGAAATAACGACTAGGCTAAGGATTGTCTTAGTAACAAAAATAATCTCAAATGTTCCGAATGTCAAAAAACTATATTGTTCCAGAAGATTTCAAGCCTATTCTTAGTCGTAATTGCTGTCGTAAATTAAAATTAAAAATTAATTGGGACCAAATCATTCCTATGTGCTCAATAAACCAAGTAAGTGATACTGATGTAATTACATCAATAAGTGACGAATCTCAACCGAAAATTGGGTGGGTTAAACAATATAAAATCTCCCTTAAGTTACGTAAGGATGATAAACCAATTTTTAATAAAGAATGTGAAATACCATATACTTTAGTCGAAAAAGTCAATCAAAAACTTGATCACCTATAAAAATCGGCTGTTATTTATGTATTCTCCACGAATAGTATGATCTTTCTGTTTTGTTGAATCATTTATTCATTTAAAGCTATTATTTCCTTCCAAATGTCTTGTGTCATCCATGCTTTCTTTTGCGAAAAATACTTGAATGTTAATTCTCTATTTTTAAAACACCGAAGCTGTTTCGGTTTACCTATAGCAAAATTTTGTTGTAGTCACCTTTTGCATTGCAAAAAGAAGAATAGTTATGCGATCTTTTGGTGACTTCATGCCAGCGATTTTATGCTTATTTCTATTGAGTGCGGAAGAACGCAATGCTTTAAAATGTAATCCCGTTTCATCGGCATTAAATATGTCTTTGGGATTGTATTCGGCAATCAAACTTGGAAGGATTGTTTGAAAACTTTCAGCACCTTCTTGATCAGCTGATGATGATTTTTTTAAACTTTTGCCTTCTCTTCGTTGCCATCGGTACAACCAGCCAAGACTTGGATCGAATTCTTCGCTAAGTGCAATGGCAAATTGTTTAAGCTTTTTCATGATCATATTGGCACCAGACAAACGCATTTGGTTGAACCATTTTGCTACTGCTTGGTCCACCTTCTTGGACTTTCCAACCCGTTCTCTTTTTCGAGACAAATTATTACTTGCTTTACTGCTTTGAATAATTGATTGCGATTTATAGTGTCCATGGAACACCCATACTCCTTAGAAACGTTCTGTTTTGTGGAATCTTTAATTTCACCAAGAATCGCAACTTTTTGCTTGATAGACAAGCTTACTCTTTAATTTGTACTCATTTTTTATATCAATATTTTCTCAAAATGATTTTAAATCATAAATTAACAACCATTACTATTTGATGTGTTTATTTGCGATTGAACAGCTGATTTATAATAGAGATGGAACAGATGTCCATTCAATAGGGATGTTACTTGTGACTTTTCAATTGTGATGGAACAATTTGTGTACACATTTTTATTATTAATGAAGATTTGAACCTGTGCATGCGGATTTTTTACATGCAATTTCTTAAAATTTTATTTTATTGTGGTGCATAAAAGCGAGATATGCTCATAAGCGAAATGCATATACACAAAAAATTTCGGGTATTTTACATACAAAAGTAAAATTGTTCAAGTCGCGGTGCATATAAGAGTTAAATGCTTATAACCGGCGTGCACATAAGCGTTAAATACTGTATCGTTTTTTGGCCGAACTGTTTGTTTAGACACTTCAGCATTATAAAATATAACTTAGGCCCGATCAAGGACCCTTGAAACCAGGATGAACAAACTACATTTTTTTAAGCCACGCATGATGCCATGGTGCCATGATGCCAAATGACGAAACTACAAAAAATTCTTAGGCGACACCATGAAATTCTTAGGCGATTTACAGAAACATTTAGCCATTTGCAATGGTACAACCCCAAGTACAGTGATTGTGTTGTGAATGTATACATGTTTTGTGTTTTTTGTCTCTTTCGTACTCACGTTTACCATTGTTTTGTTTGTTGTCTTAAGCAAAAAAATCAAATATCTATTTGTCTGTTATAATAATAATTAATATTGTGTTTTTGTTGAATGTTAGGAAAAAAAATTCAAACTTGTATACATTCACAACACAATCACTGTACTTGGGGTTGTACCATTGCAAGTGGCTAAATGTTTCTGTAAATCGCCTAAGAATTTCATGGTGTCGCCTAAGAATTTTTTGTAGTTTCGTCATTTGGCAACATGGCATCATGGCATCATGCGTGGCTAAAAAAAATGTAGTTTGTTCATCCTGGTTTCAAGGGTCCTTGGCCCGATTTCCAATTAAATTTAAATTTTTTTTGGGAAACAACAACAAATGTGTCAGTTAAAGTCCCAATTAGTAGCTTATAGGTAATTGAGGTAAGTATAATAAATTGTTCTTCCAGTGATAAATTTTCACTGTAACTTTAATGATCTCAAATGGTGATTAAAATTCTGAAAATTAATATAATTTTTATTTAAGAGAAAAATAGTCACTATTATCCCAAAATGTTACTTTTTCACTAAAAAATAATAGGGTTATATATTAAATTTGCCTGGAAACAAGTTGTACTAATTTTTCACTAAAATTCATTATTGTGAAAACAATTGTTTTTATGCAGTATAACCGAGGACCCTTGAAACCAGGATGAACCAACTACAAAATTATTAGCTACGCATGATGCCATGGTGCCATGATGCCATGATGCCAAATGACGAAACTACAAAAAATTCTTAGGCGACACCATGAAATTCTTAGGAGATTTACCGAAACATTTAGCCTCTAGCAATGGTACAACCACAAGTACAGTGATTGTGTTGTGAATGTATACATGTTTCATTTTTTTCCTAACATTCAACAAACAACAAAATTAATTATTATTATAACAAATTATTAATAATTATAAGAACAAATGTATATATGATATTTTTTTTTTTTGGTTAAAACAACAAACAAAACATTGGTAAACGTGAGTATGAAAGAGACAAAATATATAAAATGAGTTTTCTTAATGCAGGTAAAAAAACAAATTGTTGTTTTGTGTTGTTTGTCCCTTGCTTACTCATGTTTACCAATGTTTTGTGTTTTTTGTCTCTTTCATACTCACGTTTACCATTGTTTTGTTTGATGTCTTAAGCAAAAAAGATCAAATATATATTTATTTGTTTTTATAATTATTAATAATTTGTTTGCTATAATAATAATTAATATTGTTGTTTGTTAAATGTTAGGAAAAAAAATCAAACATGTATACTTTCACAACACAATCACTGTACTTGTGGTTGTACCATTGCTGGAGGCTAAATGTTTCTGTAAATCGCCTAAGATTTTTTTGTAGTCTCGTCATTTGGCATCATGCGTGGCCAAAAATTTTGTAGTTTGTTCATCCTCGTTTCAAGGGTCCTTGGTATAACAGTTTTTCCACATGAAACCCGAACAACTTACTATGCTTTAGCGGAAAATCTACATATACTTTGTGAGGCGGTCTTCTTGTTTTTAAGCATTTTTAATCTTTTATATCTTTGGAAATATTTCACATTATTATTATCCCAAAATTTATTAATTTCTCGGAAAATTTTAAATAAAATTTTTGTAATTATATAGAAATTTTGTGCAAAATTATTGAATTTTTAATAATTTATCCCTTCCATTTTCTACCAATTTTAGATTTAATCAAATGTTTGTGTATGACTTGGCAACAGTGGAGCATGAAGAAACTATGTCACGAGTAAGTTTTTGTTTGTTAAATTGTTGATTTACACCTAGTTACAGATTTTGGCAGTATATAAGTTCTGTTTGATTAATAAAACCTCAACTTTTGAACATTATGCCGAATTAAGAAACAAAAGTTTGAGTGCTATTGAAACATTCAGTCAATAATGGGTCCATTTGTTTACATTTCCAGTAAAAAATAGGTAACTTGTAAAGAACAAAATAATTTGCAAAAATTGATAATTGACAACTGCATTAAAAAGTTTCAAATTTCACTTCAAAACCAATTTAAGAGAAAAAACTGGTATGTAAACATACAAAGACAAACAATCATGTGAGGAATAAATTTTGAATCTAAAAATTTTATAAAAATATATATGGAAAAATTTTACGAGAAAGAAAATTTTACGAGAAATTCAAATTTCTTCGAGGGCCGCACTAAAATCTTCGAGGGCCGCACTTGCCCAACGTTGGTATATATTTTATTTCGTTTATTTTCGTCTATAGATATAAAGGGTGGTCCAACCATAATGCACGATGTTAATTGTAAATAAAACAAAAAGTTTTCAGAGAATTATCTTAATATTTTTTATTATGATAGATTGTGGACACATTTGGTCGATTATGCTGACCAAAAAAATCACGAAGTGCATTTTCATTTGAACGCCAATTTTCGTAAAAAGTTGCAACAATCTTAATGCGCTGTTCAATTGTGTACCTCTCCATGGTTGAATTTGTCAAAAACTGAAACAAAGAAATGTCAAATTAAGTTGGGTAAAGAACTTGTCGTTAGGGTGTGACTCATTATTTCCCCTAACTTCTATTAATGAAATATTAGATTTAGGAGTCGTTTTTGACTCAAATTTAACATGTGTCAACCACATTGATTGTTTTAAGCCTAAAGCTTATGCTTTAATGGCTTTTGTCCGTAGAAATTGTAAAGGATTTCAAGACCCTTAAACATTGTTCGCTCTAAGCTTGATTATGCATCTTTTATCTGGAACACTTATTATATTGTTTATACTAGCCATATTGTTCGAATTCAGAGAAAATTTATCAAGTATGCTTTGTCTTTTATAGAATTTCCGAAGAAACTCCATCATATGAATCTCAATGTAAACTTTAGAAAAAAGGAGATCAAGTCAAGCTGTTATGTTATGTTATGTCCATTTTTACACTCATAGAAAAAACGTGCTAAAATCAAGATTTTACGTCCAAAATCAAATCATTTCAATCTTAATAGTCTGTTAAATACGAAAATTCTTAATTCAAGAATAAAATCTTAATTTTTTAAGATCGCATTCAAGAACACAATCCTAAAAAAAATTCTTATTTTAAGATCGCATTCAAGAACACAATCTTAAAAATACTTATTTTAAGATCGCATTCAAGAGCACAATCTTGAAAAAATTCTTATTTTAAGAACGCAATCAAGAACACAATCTTGAAAACTAAGAATATATTCTTAAAAATTTAAGAATATAATCTTAATGAAGTTCCTGATTTGAGATCGCTTTTAAGAATGTATTCTTGTTAAAAATGCTAATTTGATTTTGAATTTGAATGTCGAAATAAAACTCAATAATTTATTTTATTATATACTGTATTTACATATATACATATTAGGGCGGGTTAATTTTTTTTGATGAAGCGTATAGCAAAAACTTAATCTATAGGTGATTCTGAGAAATTTTGCTCACGAGACCATAGCCCTGAGTCGGATTTGGAGCCCCCCAAAATTTCAAAATATATATTTTTCCATATATACATAGAATAATTTAATTTAATTCGTCATAAAATCGTATAGAATTATAGTAAATTTCTCAATCTGGGCTTTATTGAAAGGTATTTTTATCGCCTGTATTGATACCAATATTTTTTTTTTATTTTTAGTAGAGATATTAGGAATTTTTTGTCGAAAAATAGCCTAAAATGAACTTTTAACTAATAAATTCGAAATTTTCTTCGATTTTTTTTGCATGAAAGTTCAGATAATTTCCAACAACTTTTATTACGATCAATTTTTTTGTTTTCGAACTCGTTTTTGTAGGAAAATCGATCTGAAAACATCAACATTTTCAAGGTTTCAACAAAAAACACTATTTTTACATTTTTTATTCAATTTATTTTTAAATATTATTCTCAACCTACAATTTAATGTTTTAACGTGGTAATATTATTTTTTAAGGTCCTTTTTACTTTCCATTCGAGGAGTTTTCTTACGACTTTCTAATGTCACTGCTATAACTCGTTTTGAAACACTCGTTAATAATTGTACATGTCTTTCTGTTCCTTGTATGTGCATTGGAATTTGTGGATCAGCCAGTGGTGGCTCATCGAAATCTAAGTATTCTACCAAGTGATCATATGGAATCTGTCGAGTAAATGCTGGTTCAAATAATACATCGACGTTATTCATATCAACCATATTGATATTTAAGATAAATCGAAATTTAAGATATATTTTTTGTAAACTCTGAGTTTAGTTGGATCGCACAATTTTTCTCACATAAACTGTAATAATATAAATTGCCAAAGTTTTTAAATTGGTCGATGGTGTATTAGTTGTTACATATAATCGTAGTAATCTACTTGCTTTGGTTATCCAACGAGAATGTGCAATTGGTCCCATTCGAAATTGCTTTAGCTATTTCATATAAATATTTAACATCTGTTGATAGTTCGAGTTCATGTTCATGATCCATAATTGCAGGCATATTCAGTGGTATTGGATCAAAATCAGCTACTACCTGAAAAATGAAATGTTTAGATCAATTAAAATGCAATTATTTTATTTAAACTTTATTCCAATCGAAAAAGTAAAATAATGACAATAAATAATGATAATAAATGATGATATTAAATAAAATAAAGTGTTACATACCTGCAATTTCTCACATTCTTGAATAGCTTTGAATAACTCGTGGTCCACTGGTGACTGTTTTGTCCAATGCTTCATATAAGTGACGAAATGGCAGTTCATTGAAATGAAGCAGACATATAAACCAGTGAATTTGTCTATTTAACTGTTTTTCAAATAATCCTAAAACACCATTTTCTGTTCCAGTATATGCTGGCTCACCATCATTGCATATGCCAATTAATTGATCAACTGTTAATGTTTTATTGTTGAATTATTCATTCAGTTTTCTGTGTTTGGTTTTTGCATCTTCTTGACTACCCAAATTTACATATCCAAGTAACTCAATATAGGGCTCTTACAGAACAACTAAATGCGGTTCTTTTACCATAGTGGTATGAAATTTGTGATTAATTTTCTCTGTAGTTAATGAGTCATCTTTTCTACCATCAAAAGAGAATGCAGTTATGGAAGAATTTGTATGTCGTGTATGAAGCACTGCATCTCTAGATTTAACTTTTTCTCTAGCCGCTTTTGATTTATCCATAATAACAAGATTACCATGAACGTCTCTAAAATTTATATCTTCGAATAAAGCTGTTGCTGAACATGAAGCGACTCTATCTGTAACACCGAATCTATCACACATCATAGCAAAATTTAAGGCATCGTATCTTTGAGTATAATGACCTCGACTTAGTTGAACAGTTGCTTCTGGAACTTCTGTTGCTTCATTTTCATCTTCATCCATGTGTAATTCAGGTGGTTCGTAACATTGATCATCGGTAAGGGTTGGTTTTGTTGTAGCTACTTCTTCAACGTCTTCCGTATATTCAGGCATTGTAAATTTTCTATCATTATGCTGGTCCATCATAAATTCTTTTAGATGTTCTGGAATCAATCCACACGAGCATTCTGTTGTTTTTAATTTGCAATTACATTTGCCAATATAAAATAATTCGTTTATTGAATCAACAAATACTTTAAATTCATCTCTTTCGTTTCTATGTTGTACATGTTTCTGGTATTTATCAAGCAAACCAGTTAATTTTTTTAAAACACTCTTTCTATTTATGATTTCAATATATAATTTACACCAAATTTGGATCAATTTATCTGTTACGTGAGGAGTAAAAGTTTTATACGAGAACATTTTGTTGTCAAATTTAACACGATCACTTAAAAAAAAATAATATTTTAAAATGTCTCATTTAGTAGGCAAACTAAGATCATTTAAATCACTTAATAAACCAAAAACAACAATATCTTGATAAGGCATGTTAGTCAATCTAGAGTCAAAACTTGTTGATGTTGTTGCTTCCATTCGCGAAGACACCGCAGACGATGTCGATGGTTCTTGATTATCCATAATAACTTTGATATTATCACTGCACTCTTTGATTGTGTCCACTAAATTTAAAAATAAAAAAAAAATATTGGTATTATGATAACCGAGTTTTTGTTTAAGTATTTTGGAAAAGCAAGCTTGGCAACGTTTAGTGTTGGTAAACGCCATTATTTTGTAACGTCATTATTCAGTGTTACAAAGTTGTTCAATTGAACAATGCTGCCAGGTACACTTAAAAAAGTTTGTAAGTTAAAATAACTGAAAATATCCTTTAAAAGAAATGATATTTCATTTAAAAACCGGTATATTTAATTTTCATTTAAATTAAATGCCATTTGTTATTTATTTTTAAATGTTGATTAATCAACTGACACATCCGTAAGAAACAAATGATATAATCAGTTAAAATAAATGTCAAAATTTTACCTACCAATCCTTAAAAAATAACTGTTTTTTTCATTTATTTGAAATTATTTCCGTTTTTGTATTTTTTGTTTTTTTTTTTAATATACTCGTATAATACAAAATGTATGTATGCATATGAAGCTATAAACACTTTTTGTGTGAATGTTTTTGTGTATGTATGTGTGTTTATGAAGTTCTTGTAATTTGTATTGAAAAATTTTGTATATATACAACCAATTTAAATAAAAAAACAAATTGAAATTTTTTGAATATTTTTTTTTGAAACAGGCAGCAAACAAAATTTAAATTTGTAATAACTGTTACGGACACAAATAAACCACAAGTTTCCGTTTTGTGGGTAAATTTTTATTAAATTTCAAACAAATGGAAAAAATAAATGAAACTGAAAAAAATGGTAAATGATAGTTAATTATTTCGAATAAATCTATAAAAAAAGTTAATAAAGATATTTCTTTGAAAAATAAATGTATGTGGCTTTATTTTTAAATGAAACGGAAAACTTTTTTATTAAACTACAAACAGTTAACTACATAATATTGTGAGTGTTTCAATGCAGATTCTGAAAGGTGATAAAAATAGTAAACAAACCCAGATTGAGAAATCTATTATAATTCTATCCGATTTTATGACGAATTTAATTAAATTGTTCTATGTATATATGGAAAAATTTCTATTTTGGGGGGCTCCAAATCCGACTTAGAGCTATGGTCTCTTGAGCAAAACTTCTCAGAATCACCTATAGATTACGTTTTTACTATAGGCTTCATCAAAAAAATCGTTCCATACAATTTAACCCGCCCTAATACATATATATATGTGCATGGCGCATGATGCGGGACGGGTTTTCGTTCCACAAGTTACTATGAAGACATTTTGATACTTTGGGGACTGTCCTTAAACTTTTCGTTAATCTACTGTTTACACTGAAGACATTTTACTGGATACAGCGCATATTACAGGGACTTTTTGGCTGTATATACAGATGTCTTCAAAGTATGCAAAATGAATACATATATATATATATATATATATATATATATATGCATTGCCCATACTTTGAAGACATCTGTATAAACAGCCAAAAAAGTCCCTATAAAATGCGCTGTATCCAGTAAAATGTCTTCAGAGTAAACACTAGAATAATGAAAAGTTTCAGGACAGTCCCCAAAGTAACAAAATGTCTTCATAGTAACTTGTGGAACGAAAACCCGTCCCCGCAATATGTGCTGTGCACATATATATATATATATATATATATATATATATATATATATATATATATATATATTCATTGCACATACTTTGAAGACATCTGTATATACAGCCAAAAAAGTCCCTATAATATGCGCTGTATCCAGTAAAATGTCTTCAGTGTAAACAGTAGAACAACGAAAAGTTTAAGGACAGTCCCCAAAGTAACAAAATGTCTTCATAGTAACTTGTGGAACGAAAACCCGTCCCCGCAACATGCGCCGTGCACATATATATATATATATATATATATATATATATTCATTTCGCATACTTTGAAGACATCTGTATATACAGCCAAAAAAGTCCCTATAATATGCGCCGTATCTAGTAAAATGTCTTCAGTGTAAACAGTAGAATAATTAAAAGTTTGAGGACGGTCCCCAAAGTACCAAAATGTCTTCATAGTAACTTGTGGAACGAAAACCCGTCCCCGCAACATGTGCTGTGCACATATATATATATATATATATATATATATATGTATATATATATATATATATGCATTGCCCATACTTTGAAGACATCTGTATATACAGCCAAAAAAGTCCCTATAAAATGCGCTGTGTCCAGTAAAATGTCTTCAGAGTAAACACTAGAATAACGAAAAGTTTAAGGACAGTCCCCAAAGTAACAAAATGTCTTCATAGTAACTTGTGGAACGAAAACCCGTCCCCGCAATATGTGCTGTGCACATATATATATATATATATATATATATATATATATATTCATTGCCCATACTTTGGAGACATCTGTATATACAGCCAAAAAAGTCCCTATAATATGCGCTGTATCCAGTAAAATGTCCTCAGTGTAAACAGTAGAATAACGAAAAGTTTAAGGACAGTCTCCAAAGTAACAAAATGTCTTCATAGTAACTTGTGGAACGAAAAACCGTCCCCGCAACATGAGCTGTGCACATATATATATATATATATATATATATATATATATATATATATATATATATACGGGAACGATTTTTCGTTCCACAAGTTACTATGAAGACATTTTGTTACTTTGGAGACTGTCCTTAAACTTTTCGTTATTCTACTGTTTACACTGAGGACATTTTACTGGATACAGCGCATATTATAGGGACTTTTTTGGCTGTATATACAGATGTCTTCAATATATATATATATATATATATATATATATATGTGCACGGCGCATGTTGCGGGGACGGTTTTTCGTTCTACAAGTTACTATGAAGACATTTTGTTACTTTGGGGACTGTCCTCAAACTTTTCGTCATTCTTCTGTTTACACTGAAGACATTTTACTGGATACAGTGCATATTATAGGGACTTTTTTGGCTGTATATACAGATGTCTTCAAAGTATGCATAATGAATATATATATATATATATATATATATGTGCACAGCACATGTTGCGGGGACGGTTTTTCGTTCCACAAGTTACTATGAAGACATTTTGTTACTTTGGAGACTGTCCTTAAACTTTTCGTTATTCTACTGTTTACATTGAAGACATTTTACATACTTTGAAGACATCTGTATATACAGCCAAAAAAGTCCTTATAATATGCGCTGTATCCAGTAAAATGTCTTCAATGTAAACAGTAGAATAACGAAAAGTTTAAGGACAGTCTCCAAAGTAACAAAATGTCTTCATAGTAACTTGTGGAACGAAAAACCGTCCCCGCAACATGCGCCGTGCACATATATATATATATATATATATATATATATATATATATATATATATATATGTGCATAGCGCATGTTGCGGGGACAAGTTTTCGTTCCACAAGTTACTATGAAGACATTTTGTTACTTTGGGGACTGTCCACAAACTTTTCATTATTCTACTGTTTACACTGAAGACATTTTACTGGATACAGCTCATATTACGGGGTCTTTTTTGGCTGTATATACAGATGTCTTCAAAGTATGTGAAATGCATATATATATATATATATATATATATATATATATATATTCATCGTGCATACTTTGAAGACATCTGTATACACAGGCAAAAAAGTCCCTATAATATTCGCTGTATCCAGTAAAATGTCTTCAGTGTATATAGTAGATTAATGTAAAGTTTGAGGTCAGTCTCCAAAGAATCCAAATGTCTTCATAGTAACCTGTGAAACGAAAAACCGTCCCCTCAACATGCGCTGTGCACATATATATATATATATATATATATATATATATATATATATATATATGTGCATAGCGCATGTTGCGGGGACGGTTTTTCGTTTCACAGGTTACTATGAAGACATTTTGTGCATAGCGCATGTTGCGGGACGGTTTTTCGTTTCACAGGTTACTATGAAGACATTTTGATTCTTTGGAGACTGACCTCAAACTTTACATTAATCTTCTATATACACTGAAGACATTTTACTGGATACAGCGCATATTATAGGGACTTTTTTGGCTGTATATACAGATGTCTTCAAAGTATGCATAATGAATATATATATATATATATATATATATATATATATCCTGGTGAACAATGTTAACCATAGCCGTCCCTAAAAGCACATTTCTATTTACAGAAGCATGAAATACCTGTCTATTAAGAGGTAATGCGGAATTACCGCCATTAGAAGTGGACTGTATAGACGAGTAGCTGTACCCGAACCAGCAGCCGAATTAGAAGAAGTATTCTTCAGAGTTGATGCCTCACCAGCAGCGGAATCGCGATGCAACAAAGTGTGATGCCGTTTATTACACTTTGAACAACTATGAATGCTGTTGCAATCTTTAGCTTCATGTGTCCTTGAGAGACAATTGACACAACAATGAAATTTCTTTACATTCGAATACCTATCAGCAACCGATAAACTTTTAAATCGAGGGCAAGAGCGCAAAAAATGCACCTGATTTTTACACAAAACGCATGAAGTGTTTGTAAAAGAGGAAGCCGCAGTATGATGGGATTTCATCTTTAATTCAGCGGACCTTTTCGAAAGATGTGAACCCCTAAGATCACGAGAGCACTCTAAAGTGTCAATCCTTTCTGTCAGAAAGCGGTCTAAATCACTCAAGAGGGACAACGCCTTTTTATCCTTAACGGACTGCTCCCAAAGATTAACGGTGATCGCAGGTAACCGTTGAATACACATAAAAACGATCATATGCAAACTTAAATCCCCGGTCGCGGAAATGTCCAAAGCAGACAAGGCAGAAAGACAACCGTTTATACCGCGTTGTAAAGTTTTTAAGCCCTCATCCGTTTCCTTGTCAAGGAACGGAAGATCGAAAAGCATAATGAGCTGGTGGTTCACCAGTCGACGTAAATTCTAGTTTTTGTCCGTTAAACTCTTCCAGGCAATATCGAAACCTTTATTCGTAAGCGGCGCTTTTGAAACAATTTCCCGCGCATCGCCACTTGTTTTCTCCAAAAGAGCAAATAATCGCACAATTGGACTAAGACGCGAGTTATTTATGTAAACCGCTGTAAAAAGATCGCGAAAAGTGGGCCAAGAAATAACTTTACTATCAAAAACAGGTATATTGCACGGCGGAATGTTGAAATTGTGGCAAAAATCATCAGAGTTGACCGGTAAAACCGGAGACTGATTGCCGGTTTTCATGGTATCAGCGTTTCGCGGTTCAAAATTATACAATTTTTCGTTAATAGCAGCTAAGCAGTTGACGTACGCATTAAAAGTCGCGTCGTATTTCGCCTCAGCTGCGTCTACATCAGCTGGTTCAGCGCTATCCACATTTTCCAAAAAACTTAAACACGATTTATAAGACATTTTAACGCTTTCCCACAGAACACTTAGTTCCTTTCCGCGTATTTCGAGCGTAAATACCGTGTGTACATTCTCGCGAAGTTCATTAAATTTGGATTCGAATTTTATAAGAGCATCGGACTCTCTAATAAAAATATCCAAAGCGTTATCAGACATTTTATTTTAAGTTTAAAAAAAATAAATCCGAAAAAATGCAAAAAAATTCGAAAAAGTTCGAAAAAACCCGAAGAAATCCAAAAAGATACGAAAATTTACGAAGAAAATCAAAAGATTTTTCAAATTTTCAAAGAGTAATATAAAAGAATTCGAAAATATATAAAAATCAAAAATTTCCGAAAACCCACGAAAAAATCCAAAAAAAATTCGAAAATTTACGAAGAATATTAAAGTACTTTTAAAATTTCACAATAAATTTGACCAAAAATCCGAAACAAATAATCCCAAAATTATTTGAAATTAAGAAACACAAACTCTATAAGTCGCGACTAAAACGGACAGTAGGGTGCTTATACGCAGTTTATTAAAGCAATAACAACAACGAAGCTGTAATGTTAAATTGATTGTAAACAACACAGTTTGTATGTTTGTATATTAAAATTAAAGGAATAGCACAAAGAGAATAGAAAAAAAAATAAAAACCACTTGTATATATGTAAGTATGTATATTACAAATTATTAGGAAAAAAATCACTTTTAACCAACCCGACGGCTTTTTGCAAAAATAAAAAATTAAACTTTATTATATATTTATGCCTTTTTTTTGGTAATGAAACACAATTATTTTTATAAATTTTTAGGGAAAAAATAATAATGTCCGTCCGTGTAAATAAACTCATGACACCAAAGAGAATTTAATAAAAACAATTGTTGTAAAGCAATAAAAAAAGGGTTGTAAAGCGATCTCAAAACAACATTAACCAAGGTATCAAAAGAAAAAGTTCTTAATTTTATTAAATTAATTTTATTAAATGAATAAATTTAATATCCTTATGTATGCACTTTATCCTTTTTTTTCTATTTTTTAACACTAAAAAGCTCACATATAACTGAAGTATACTCACCTTGTATTAAATAAATAATTCGATGAATATAAAATTAAAACTTGTTGTTGTTGTTTCCAAGGCACCAAGATGGGGGCTGCGGGAAATTTAAAATGTTGTATAAATTAATTTGTCGTTCCAGACTTTTAAAAACAATATCCGGCTCGAAGGATCAAAATGTTTGCGTGAGGGCAAAATATGTAAATAAAAGAAAAAAATACAATTTCGAATTGTTGAGAAAAAGATCTCAGAATTTATTAAAATTTTTATATAGTACCGTCGGTGACGATGTGCACAATAGGTATCCAAAAAAACGAATGAATCTCTCAAGAAAGGAGACAACTTATCTAAAGTGATGAGCAACAATGTTTAATACCCGTTAACGGTTTTACTCGCTAGAATCTGTGTAAAAACTCCCAACAAAGTTGTACAAAAAGGGAAGTAATATTTAGATTCTAACAGAGCATTAACCCACCAAAGGCAAAGGTGCCGAAAAATACTCGGCACAAAATTAATGATTTGTAATTAAACAGTAGTATTAATATCATAAATCTATTTTTGGATGAATTGCCAAGCTTGTTGGCATGCGTTAGGATATTTTAACGAGATGACTTGCAACATATTAAAACAAATGTCTACGCTTTCAATAAATGAGTTACATTTAAGCAAATTGTTATTAAGAACTATGTAAAAGCTTTTTATGCCTACATCACTCATACCCTCAACTATTAAAAATGGTTGTACTGTCAATCCCGCTGAATAATACTTATCGATAACAATATCAATTTGTCTTCTGTAGTCATTAATTGTCTGCACTCGAAGGGAAAAACTGTCCTGTGCATCTACTATGGTGACCTTTTTCCTACGCTTTACCGAGTTATTTTCAAATATAGCTGATGATGGTAAAATTGTGTTGAGAAGTATGGTGAATATATAGTCCTGGGCATCTATAGAAAAAAAGAGGAGCAGGGTTAATAAAAATATGCTTTATATACAAACTTTTGTTTCCTACAAACCTTGGTTTGTCGATGATTTAGCATTGCAAAATAATTGTTTGCAAAAATCGTTGTGTATGTTTTTTTCATAAGAAAGACCAATTTTCCTGGGTACATAGTTTGGAAGTCAATTTTAATCTGAAATTTGTAAGGGACAATGACTTAAGCTGTAATCAGCAGTCGAAAAATATCTTACCAATTCCGGCGCTCTTGAATGACTGAGTTTTGGCCACCTGCGTAGTAACTCAAGACTTCCCATTTTTTCCAAATCTTTCTGGCGCATACTGTATGTGAGATTCCATTTATGACAAACTTCCTCCCAATCAGCACTATCTCTGCTCAATGATAGTTTATAAGCAGCAGCAACACATTCATCAATTTCCGAACTTTGCATTTGATTTGTTGACCCAATTTCTGTTTCAGCAATTTCTTCTTCATCCAAATGAAGTGTGTTTGTATCTACGCTACTACTGTTGAATGATGAAGCTGTTAGTTTGGCTTTCTTGCTTCTTTTGTTTCGATATTTTGAATACAACTTTCAACTGGGATTTTTTCCCCCATTCGTGGAATATAATAGTAGTCCTTTTTTTAAAAACAATATATTATTGACGATAAAATAATTATAATTATTTTGTAATAACATCAAAGCACGTTACAGTGATGCGGTTTTAAAACTGTTTCGATACAAAGCAAAAAAGTGTCTTGTTTACTTTGTTATAAAATCACTTTGCATATTTTTTACGTCAGCGCAGTTTGCTTTTTTTATGTGAATCGATAACTTTTAATTTACATTTAGGTTTTATATTTAGTAATGCATGACTTTATTCAGTTACATTACAAATGACGTTTTGGAACTAAGCCTAAATGTTTAACAAAATTACCTTAAGTTCATTCTTAGTGGGAAAAACTTTGCAAATTTCGACCAATATAGTTTGAAAATCTTGAGTACGAAGTGAGTGAACCTTTCTTACAAATTCCTCAACTATGATTCGGATCATTTCATCACGCTTATCATTTGTAAGGTTTTTATGTATGCTATAAAATTTAAGTATTTCGTTGCCACTCAATGACTCATTTAACAACGAAACTAAACCCTATATAAAACAAATGGCAAGTTCAAAAGAGAACCAACAACAATCGTGGCAATTATAATTGGAAATGCAAAATCTGACTTACCTTATCAAACATTTTTTTATGAGCACCAAAGTTTATTGAAGATGTTGGGGTGAAAATTGGTTCCCTAGAGTTTTTCAGCCAATCACCTATCTTCGATGGCATTGAAAGCGTATCCTCGTTTATTCCAAACTTAAAACGAAATTATTAGTGGTATTTTGAGTTTTTTTGTAATTACCTCCCTCGTTTTCCACGCGAACAACTTTTCGCGAAACTACATTCGAAGTCCCAGAGGAGGAATTGCTTCTTTTATGTCGTCCTTTTTCATGTATTGCAAACTTTTAAAAGTCACTTTGCAGTCTGAAACAAATAAATGCAATGTCCAATAACAGCTGATTAAATCATTTTATGCAGGCAAGTATGTATGTGAATGTAAACAATATTGTATTAGCACGCATTTCTTTTTATATTCACGTTTTCTTAATTGTTTATAAATAAATGTATATGACGGAGTACTTACCCTTAAGATATCTGAAAACAGACTCCATTTGAAACTCTTGTAAAAGATTTTTTAACAATGTGTCGTCTGATAACTCCGATTCAATTTCCTCCGGCGTGCTGCTCATGTGATATTGTCCATCAGCCAGCGTCAAAAAGTTTTCACTCCTGTGAACTAAATCACCTAAGTTCTGATCTTCAATTATGTCTTTCTCTAAGTTCTGGTTTTCCATTATATAATATTTATTTTTTCACTTTTATTAAACACGTGTTCTTCGGTCAGCGTTTTGCAATTTATTACACAACACGCTTTAATTATTGCCAAATTCTAAAAAGTCAAGAACTAAATCTAAACTTTAAGAATTTGTTCTTAAATTCAAGAATACAATCTTAAAATTAAGATTTCGTTTTTGAATTTAAGAATTTGTTCTAAAAATTTAAGATCACGTTCTTAAATTGAAGAATACAATCTTAAAATTGAGATAACGTTCTTGATTTTTAGAATGCGTTCTACAAATCAAGAATTTATTCTTAAATTTGAGAACGTAAATCTTACTAAAAATATTTTAAGATTGAAACTTGAAGATTTTTGCATTCTACATTCAAGAATTTTTTTCTTAATTTTAGAATGTCATATTTCTACCAGTGCACTGTCCCTTATAAGTTGGAACATACCAGTAATACATTTACGGCAAAATAATTATTTTTATGTTAAAGTTCATAGACCGAATTATCAACCAATCACAAGAGTTCATAACTTATTTAATAAAATTAACAATAAATCCAAAGAAATTAATTATTTGCCATTAGAGCTTACGTAATCTAAAATAATTTTTATAAACATTGTAAATTACTTAATAAGGAAATGTTGTTAGTTGTAAGTTTAGTCTGTAGGATTTTTGTAAAGGGTGGTCCAACCATAATGCACGATTTTAATTGTGAGTCACACCCTAACGTCAAGTTTTTTGCCCAACTTAATTTGACATTTTTTGTTTCAGTTTTTGACAAATTCAACTATGGAGAGGTACACAATTGAACAGCGCGTTAAGATTGTTGCAGCCTTTTACGACGAATGTGTCCACAATGTATTATAAGAAAAATATTAAGATAATTCTCTGAAAACTTTTTGTTTTGTTTACAATTAACATCGTGCATTATGGTTGGACCACCCTTTATATCCATAGACGAAAATAAACGAAATGAAATATATACCAACGTTGGGTAAGTGCGCCCCTCGAAGAAATTTGAATTTCCTCTTTTCAATAGATTTCTCTCAATTCTTTCTTGTAAAATTTTTTCAAATATATTTTTATACAATTTTTAGATTTAAAATTTATTCCTCACAAGATTGTTTGTCTTTGTATGTTTACATACCAGTCTTTTCTCTTAAGTTCGCCTTGAAGTGAAATTTGAAACTTTTTAATGCAGTTGTCTTCAATTATTGCCAATTATTTTGTTCTTTCCCAGTTTACTATTTTTTACTGGAAATGTAAACAAATGGACCTATTACTGACCGAATGTTACAATAGCACTCAAACTATTGTTTCTTAATTTGGAATTAAAAAGTTGACATTTTTATTAATCAAGCAGAACTTATATACTGCAAAAATCTGTTACTAAGTGTAAATCAACAATTTGACAAACAAAAAATGAGTTGATTTAATTTTTTTTTGGTGTCTAAAAATAATTTGGTCATGCCCCATTGTTGCCAAGTCATGCCCAAAAATTTTATTAAATCTAAAGTTGGTAGAAAATGGAATAGATAATTATTAAAAAATTAAATAATATTACATGAAATTTCTAAATAATTACAAAATTTTTATTTAAAACTTTCCGAGAAATTCATAAATTTTGGGATAATAATAATGTGCAATATTTCCAAAGAAATAAAAGATTAAAAATGCTTAAAAACAAGAAGACCACCTCACAAAGTACAGCTAGATTTTCCGCTAAAGCATAGTAAGTTGTTCGGGTTTCACGTGGAAAGCTGTTATACTGCATAAAAACAATGGTTTTTCACGATAATGAATTTTAGTGAAAAATTTGTTTCCAGGCAAATTTAATATACAACACTATTATTTTTCTAGTGAAAAAGTAACATTTTGTGATAATAGTGACTGTTTTTTAATAAATAAAAATGATATTAATTTTCAGAATTTTAATTACGATTTGAGGTAATTAAAGTTGCAGTGAAAATTTATCACTGGAAGAACAATTTATTATACTTATTTCATAAGACCCATTACCTCAATTACCTATTAGCTACTAATTGGGACTTTAACTGACACATTTGTTGTTGTTTCCCATAAAAAAAATTTAATTGGAGGTTAAATTTAAACGAGGCATTCAGAAATCGGGCTTGAATTATATATTTTAATGCTGATGTGTCTAGCCAAACAGTTCGGCGAAAAACCGATACAGTATTTACCGCTTATATGCACGCCAGTTATAAGCATTTAACGCTTATATGCACCGCGACTTGAACAATTTTACTTTTGTATGTAAAATACCCGAAATTTTTTGTGTATATGCATTTCGCTTATGAGCATATCTCGCTTTTATGCACCACCATAAAAAAAAAAGTTTAAGAAATTGCATGTAAAAAATCCGCATAAATGCACAGGTTCAAATCTTCATTAATAATAAAAATGTGTAGAAAAATTTTTCCATCACAATTGAAAAGTCACAAGTAACATCCCTATTGAATTATAAATCAGCTGTTTAGTCGCAAATAAACACATCAAATAGTAATGGTTGTGAATTTATGATTTAAAATCATTTTGAGACCAGGTTGGAAAGTCCAAAGGTGGACCAAGCAGTCGCAAAATGGTTCGACCAAATGCGTTTGCCTGGTGCCAATATGATCATGGAAATGGCTAACCAATTTGCCATTGTACTTAAGGAAGAGTTCGATCCAAGTCTTGGCTGGCTGTACCGATGGCAACGAAGAGAAGGCATAAGTTTAAAAAAATCATCATCAGCTGATCAAGAAGGTGCTGAAAGTTTTCAAACAATCCTTCCAAGTTTAATTGCTGAATACAATCCCACAACCATATTCAATGCCGATGAAACGGGATTACTTTTTAAAGCATTGCCTTCTTACACACTCAATTGAAATAATCATAAAATCGCTGGCCAAAAGATCAAATAACTATTCTTCGTTTTTGCAATGCAGCAGGTGACTGCCAACAAATTTTTGCTATTGGATACCGAAACAGCACCGGTGTTTTAAAAATAGAGAATTACCATTCAAGCATTTTTCGCAAAAGAAAGCATGTGTGAGGCACAAAGTCCTTACGTTGTTTTGTGCCCAACATTTATTAGTTATTTTTTTTATTATTATTATCTATAAAACTATATTTGTTTTGTTATTGAAAATGTTTCGTCTAAGTTTATTGTCCATTAATGCCAATAACATTAGAGCCATCTGTTGTTAACCAGATGCATATCGATACCAACCCTGTGTTGATAACTACAACTCTGAAGTGACACAGCTGTTGATATTGACAACAGATGTTTCTAACAGGCAATGAATGTAATGTGTATGTTTGTGTTTTGTGCTTGTTAGTGATCGTTCATCAGGTATAAATAGCAAACGAAAACAGAAAATCAAGCAGTCAGGTTGGTGGTCTTGCCAAAGTAGGTCGTAGTGGTTAGAGTGGTTGTATGCCGCTAAAATTTGTTAGGTTGGTTGTATGCCAAATTTAGAGAGTGGGCGTGTGCCCTAAAATTGTTAGAGTGGTTGTATGCCGCTAAAATTTGTTAGGTTGGTTGTATGCCAAATTTAGAGAGTGGTCGTGTGCCCTAAAATTGTTAGAGTGGTTGTATGCCGCTAAAATTTGTTAGGTTGGTTGTATGCCAAATTTAGAGAGTGGTCGTGTGCCCTAAAATTGTTAGAGTGGTTGTATGCCGCTAAAATTTCTTAGGTTGGTTGTATGCCAAATTTAGAGAGTGGTTGTATGCCCTAAAATTGTTAGAGTGGTTGTATTCCGCTAAAATTTGTTAGGATGGTTGTATGCCATATTTCGTGATTCGTCGATGTGTAAATTATATTGTCAACGCCGTGTCGTATACTCGTGTAAAACAAAAAGGAAATTGTGTCATAATTAAATGATCTAATAAAGAATTGTAAATTTTATAACGTTTAAAAGAACAAAACCTCGTTTTTTTTATCCATCCCGGACAAAAACAAATTTTCTGTTAACGAACCCTGGGCACGGTTGAGCATACCCCGGCCCAAGTGAAAACACGTCGTTACACATGTATGACACAAGACATTTGGAAGGAAATAATAATAGCTTTAGATGAAGAAATGATTCAACAAAACAGAAGGATCATACTATTCGTCGATAATGCTTCAGCTCATAAGCAGGTTAATTTGAAGAACGTTGAAGTTTGCTATCTACCAGCAAATACCACTTCGATTTTGCAACCATTAGATCAGGGAATAATTCATGCATTTAAGGCATACTATCGTCAAAATATAATACGCAAACAAATTTGCGTTGTACAATCAGGGAAAAAACTTGAAGATTTCAAGAAATCCATTGATATTTTAAACCGTTTCAAAAAGGTAATACATATTGTCAATTAGATTTTTATTTATAAGCATATTGTTATGATTTTACGCTTTATAAAATCTTTGAATTATTTGCCTTTTAAATAAATCGAGTTCTTTCTATATTGGAAATAATAAACACTGTTTGAAATTATTTATAGCTCTATTTATTTATAACAGGCATTAAAAATTACAGAAAAACACTTAATAGTACACTTTATACACACGATGTAAATAGACTAAAACTTAGCCACACTTTAGTTCTTAACACTTCAGCGTTTTATTTAAACTGCCCTGCTGTATCACCAAGTACCCGGTTTTTTATGAGTATTCAGGTATTCTAGTTATTTCCAGTTATTACTACACTAGATTTTTCCAGCTGTCAAAGAATTTGCGTGATGAAATTTCTTGTGTTTTGAAATTTCTGTAACACTGCCGCCCACTTAAGCCTAGCTATTCCTTTTCCATAGTTCGCTAGTCGCTCTAGATGCACAACCTTCATTTTGGACCTTGGTCTTTCTGTATTCGGTATACCACATCATTCAACATTTTAATTACCCAATGCGTTTGTAATTTGGGATATATACCTTTTTTTCGTTGCGGGTTAAATAGCGAAACCAGTTGACCCTCTTTAAATACCTCAGAATTTGCTGCCCTATCGTACCTCGCCTTTATCTTATCGCTGACTATTTTAATTCGATTGCGCACAAACTCATAAGCTCCTTAAGGTCGTATTGTCCCTGGGAAGCGTTGTGGTTGTCTTTATCTTTAGCGGCGGGTTTAACACCAAGTTCTAAATCGCCAGGCCATATAAGTTCCGTTCCGAAAATAACTTTTGCAGGTGTCCGGGAGGTAGAATCGTGAACAGTCGATCTGTATGCCAGCCGAAATTTGGGGATGTGTTAGTCGCAGTCCTTCTGGTGTGTACTAATCACTTTTCTTAAGTATTCCTCTAAAGTGCGATTGAATCTTTCGACGATACCATCAGATTATGGATGCAGCCGGGTGGTTCTACTTTTTCCTATTCCATACAACTCACACATTTCCTTGAAGATAGCAGATTCAAAATTCTTTCCCTGGTAAGAGTGTAATTCTAATGAAACATTGTAGCGGCACACCCAGATATTCACAAATGCGCTTATTACCCTTTTGGCTTTCTGGTTCGGTAAAGCGTTTACCTTAGTCCATTTACTGAAATAGTCGATCACCACAAGAACGGTTTCCGAAATCACTGACAGGGAAAGAGCCGGCTACATCCATTGCTATCTCCTCAAATGGGGCACCCGAGTTGTATTGTTGAAGTTGACCACGACTTCTCCTTACTGGTCCTTTAGCTGCGATGCATTGCGCGCAATTTGCTATCCAATCGCTTACAGCTTGCTGACAGCCGACCCAGTAGAATCGTTGTTTTTACTTCTCTATGGTTTTCGTGACACCGAGATGACCACCACTGGGACCGTCATGGAACTCTCTTAATACTTCGTCTATTTTGCTTGACGGCACCACAATTATCTTTGTCTCAGTTTTGCCGTCCGCACTTTCCCATATGCTTAAGCAGTGATTAATTACCTTTAGACTGTTCCACTGGGCCTTCATTAGCGGACTTTCAGCTGATATTTGTTCACGGGTAAGCCTCCGGTCCTCAGCTTTGTCTGACATAATTTTAGACAGTATGGGGTCTTTCTGTTGCGCCGCTCATCAGGCTTCATTTGACTCAATATGCATTAGTCTTATATCAACGATGTACTCTTTTCCTTCATCCCTCTAAGTTACAGGGGCGTCTTGAAAGAGCGTCTGCATTACAATGCGTTATGCCTTTTCTGTGCTCGATGCTGAAATCATAGCTTTGAAGCCGTTCAATCCAACGGGCTAGCTGCACTTCTGGTTGCTTAAATTGTAGCAGCCACCTGAGTGCAGAATGGTCGGTTCTTAATTGAAAGTGCTGACCGTACAGATACTTTTGGTATCCGCTTGCATCGCTATCCAGCACAATTTTTTTTCCGGGCCTTAGCAATGCTTGTTCTTGGGCTTCACCCCAATGAAATGGTCAGCTCATGTAGACTCGCAGCCACGCTAGCAAAATTTGGTACAAATCGACGGTAGTATGTGCAGAGGCTTAGAAAGCTGCGCAACTCGAGCAAATTTTTCGGGCAAGGCCAATCTTTTACAGATCGAATCTAATCTGCATCGGTTGATATACCTTCTGCAGTTACGTGGTGCTCAAAATACTTGACTTCCCTCTGGAACAGTGTACATTTCTTTGCGCTAAGCTTGAGTCCAGCCGCAGATATTCGCCTTAAGACTTCTGCTAAGTTCTTCAGATGTTAATTGAAAGTTTTTCTCATGATGATTATGTCATCAAGGTACATTAGGCAAGTTTTCAAGTGGTGTCCTTTCAGCACATATTCCATTAAACGCTCGAATGTTGCTTGAGCATTGCAAAGTCCAAAGGGCATCACATTAAACTGCCATAATCCGTCACCTGTGCTAAAGGCAGTTTTCTGCTTGTCTTGGTCACAAATTTCTACTTGCCAATAACCACTTTGCAAGTCCAATGTGGAGAACCATTTGGTTCCTGCTAGCTGTTTAGAGTGTCGTCAATTCTCGGTAGTGGATAGCTGTCCTTTTTGGTGATGTCGTTTAGGTTTCTATAATCAACACGGAATCGGGTGCTGCCATCTTTTTTCCTAACTAAAGCTATAGGCGAGCTGCATGGGCTAGGAGATTGTTCGATTACTCCACTACGGTCCATTTCATTGACTAACTCCTTTACTTCATTTCGTTTTGCTAGAGGAATACTTCTGGGCGCCTGCTTTATTGGCCTCGCTTCACCGGTATTTATTCGGTGTTTTACAATCGCTGTTCCTCCTTGACTTTGGTTTTTCATGGCGAAGACAGAGCCGTATTTCCTGATTAACTGTTTGGCTTTATTTCTATCAGGCGGCGCCAGTTCTTTTACCTACTTCTCTACATATTCTGCCAGCATTTTTCGATCTTTAACGTACGCATTGGAAGGTTTTTTTCGCAACTGATTATTGCTTTGGCGCAGTACATTTGGCTATTTCAGAGTTCGCTTTGACAACCTTTTTACCATTTTATAGGTTCAGTACTCTTACAGGAACTCTTTTGTCTTTGCTGGTTTTCACGACGGCTTTCGCTGTTATAAGGTAACTTTTTATTTCTGATGGTTCTACCACCCACAAGCTGCTGTTCTCACAATCTACCTCCATCCGCACCCATACTAAAGTTTCTGCCCGTGCTGGTAGTTTTTGGTGGCTTGCATATGTTGGTAATTATTAGTTTCACATTTACCTTACCATAGACAGAAGCTTGCTCTCCAGTAGCTGTTCGCAAACTTACCCCGTGCAATGTTTCAACTGGCTTTCTAATTATATCGGGCCTGTTGATGAACTGTGATGCTCTGTATCTATGGTCAAAATGTGTTTTGTCCGTTGATGCACCCATAAGCAGAAAGGTTTGGCTAGCTCGTTTTAGCTAAACGGTCACTCTTGAGGTGGTTGCTGATCGGCCCGGAGGCTTTTTCATTGTGCTTTGCAATTTCGCTGAAAATGTCCCAATTTACTGCAGTTGTAGCATTTGTCCTTCCGTTTGCCTCGCTTTTCACCAAATGCCTTCATAACAGCCTCTGTTAACTTGGTGCTTATATCCTTTACAGCAGTTACTTCGATGTTACGCAGCTTAAATATCTGCGGCTTAGAAACACCTTTGCAGTCTCTTTGGCCAGCACGAATGAGACAGTTTCAGAAAAAGTCGATTTCTACTTAGCACACACCGCATGTCTCATATCAAAATCACGAATTCTATTCACAAATGCTTCAATTTTGAATTGATCCAAGAATGGATGATTTTCGCCTGGATAAGTCAGCTCCACCAACCGCTCAATATCTGTCGCAAAATTTCCTTTTTGTGTTCGCCACCATACTTTCGTTGCAATGCCACCATTATGTCATCATAATTATTTCGGCAGGTGATTGGCACATTTCTATAATTTCTGCAGCGTTTCCTTTTAAGGGCACAATCAACTCTATAGCAATTTCTTCGTTATTCCACACATTTCTGGCGGCAACTGTCTCAAATTGGAGCTTAAAAACATTAAACGGTATGCTGCCATCAGAAGTAGCGGCTTTTGCTCTACCAGAACTTTCCTGAATAATTCGTACTGAGCCCTCTTGACATTGGAGATTATTTACTTTATTTTTTAGATCTTGTAGTTTTTACTCGACATCATTGCCTTGTATTTCGACGCCATTCTCTAAGTCGGAAACTCTTTTGGAAACCTCAGAGACTTTCTCATTAGTGGCTCTAGAAGTTTCTTTTCCATTTTAGCTAGCAATTTCTCGTTCGTTTCCATCTTAGTTAACAATTTCTCGCTGTCTACTCTAGAAACTTCTAACAGCTTCTGGTTGTCCGCTCTCGAAGCTTCTATCAATTCCGCGTTGTTGTCTTCCATCTTTGGCATTATAGCAGCTAACATTGCGCCAATTTACTCAATTCCTTCTTGAGTTGTTCCACTTTAAGCTCCTCCAATTTCATGACTCCTTATTATTTTGCAATCCCACTTCTGACACCAATTGTTACGATTTTACCTTTAAAAATTGTTGATTTATTTACCTTTTGAATATATCTAGTTCTTTCTATATTGCAGATAATAAACACTGTTTTAAATTATTTACAGCTCTATTTATTTATAACAGGCACTAAAAATTACAGAAAAACACTTTATACACATGAATACTGAAGGAGTGTGTACGTAGTGCTATATCAGTACATATAGCACTACGTACCAGCATGCGGGTTCGCCCCTTGCAAGGTGGGACCCTTACCAGAGACTAATGCGTGACAAATGCACTTTTAAAATCAACGTGAGGGTGGCAGTGCCGAGGGTCTGGGTGGCTAGTTAGTGCGGATAGGAACTAGTCGTTAACAGCTCCTCTCAGCGTCATGGCAAAGCGCTGTTGTATGTTAGTTGCCTAGTCCACGCACGCCGTCACTGTGTCGATGGTTCGTTATTTACGGCCTACTCGTGGGAAGAAAATTGAGAATTTTATAATTAAAACTAAGGATGGAAACGGGAAGAAGAGGACGCGACGGACAAGGTGATCGGCCAGGGTAGAGACGAGGGTCGTTCGGATGTCACGGTCAAGGAGTCGGGTAGGACATGTGAGGGTGGATTGACCCTTTCAATCGTTCATGACAGCATCATGGAGCACGAACGTCAAGTGTTGACCGATTTATATGTGGATGGTCTTCTGGGACTGTCGAGTGACTCCTGTGGTGAAACTGGGGCTACTCAGAGGTTGAAGACACTGACTCTGCTCTCTGACGAGGAGCATGATATCGAAAGTGTATCTGCTCACAGTCAGACCACAGAGCCTGCCTCTTCCACCGGTGAGGCCAGGGGACATCAAAGAGGACACTCGGGAGAAGATTGTCGACAACTTCTTCGGCAGGGCGCCGTGGAGGAGATGCCAAGCGCCCCTCAATGCAAACGAAGGAGGAGAAGGCGCGGAGCGGAACGAAGAACGTTTTCCGCGAGGGACATAGACGGCACCAACAAAGCGTCGCTGGATTCGAAAGAATCTACGCCCTGTCAGTACCGTTCTGGGTTAGTCCTCTCCCGGGAAGAAGCAGGTGGATGTAGCTATCAACCCTGACAATACTCAGAAGAGTAAGGGGCTGGTGGCTTCATCAACTTGCCGTACGGCAAGCATTACGGAGAGTGCTGCTGCAATGACCAAGGCGCTCATGTTTTCGGAACGTGCTGCGGAGGGCAAAGGAGCGACACCCAAGGTAGTAATGGGCAAAGTGGTCAAGGCAACGGATAAGGCGAAGAAGGCTAGTAATCCTCCGTCCGATTCCTCTATTGGTTTCCGTTAGGAGACCAATATGGGAAAAGTCTCGGGTAGGAACAAGTTTTCAAACCAGGGTCGTCGGGGCCATCGAGCTCAGTGAAGAAGAAGTCTGATGCACCACCGGAGACCATTAAGAGAGTCAGATTTGGAGATGATCAGCCTTTTTCATCAAACAAGAGGGTGAAGAAGTCGCCGAGCGTGTATAATCTTCTTCAGGTGGCCGCCATCGATCGGAATGATCCAGATAGGAGGATCAGCACCGATCTATGGCAGCTAGTTGAAGGTAGGCTCATTGACGAATTGGCCGTATTTAGAGGCAAAGAGGAGGATGTATCCTTTAATGGTGAAGACTGGGTTAAGGCAGTAAAAATTGTCAACTGTAGTAACAAGAATTCCTTGGAATTCTTAAGAATCTCGATTGGTAAGTGCAGCGACTTTAACCCGGAGGCAAAGCTTGAAGTCATACAAGCCTCCGAATTGCCACTCAGGTCCATAGTGACAGTATGGATTCCACCACCTGTACGCGCGGTGGAAACCATACTGGCAGTACTGGGCAAGCAGAACGGTAGGCTCCTTACCAACCAATGGAGGCTTGTAAAGAGAATACCGGGAAAGACTTCCGGTTCGCCGTGGATCTGGAGTCCATGAAATTCCTAGAGGAGGTTGGGGGGTTGTTAAGTTCGGTTTGGGTAGCGTCAGGTTCCGGTAGCCGAAACATGACACGACCAAGGAAGTTGTTAGTGGTGCAAATAAACCTGCACCATTGTGAAGCAGCTTCAGCCGAACAAGCAACTTTCCTCATGAGCACCAGGACGGACGTAGCCCTTATCCAAGAGCCTTGGCTAAATAGGAATAAGGTTTGCGGGTTAGGAGTTACGGGATACACCCTGTTTGTCTCGTCAACAGAGGACACGATAAGAACGTGTATTCTAGCAAGGAATGAATTGAATTTTCTTATCTCTAATCTTAATCCTAATATTTGTTATATGGGGAAACTCCGACGTTCAGGAATAGTGATAGATCTGACATTAGTGAAACGTGACGAGCGACTTGTTGTGGATTGGAGGGTGGCAACGGACTGTACCTTTTTAGACCATAGACGTATAACCTTTTCTTTGAATTTTTAACTGTCTGGGTTGATCCGTTTAGGAACCCGCGGGTGATGAATTGGGACTCCTTTAATGAAAGGGTCCGCTCTGGGTTGGCTCAATGGGCCCCAGGCGACTTACTGCCGACTGATGTGGACCTATGAGCTGTCCTGCCCGGTAAAATTCCCGGGTAGGCGTAAACAGCCCAAATAGTGGACCAAGTAACTTCAGGTTCAAAGGTCGACGGTAAGGAGGATGATTAACAGGGCCAAGCTCACGGGAACCCTGGGTATTTGGAACACCCATAGGGCTCTCATGGAGGCAGTTCTGTGAATCCATTCATAACGTCAACGAGCTGTCTAGATTCCTTGGATATTATCCAAGGATCCTAGGACCCTGGGGTTTGTCCAAGGTATCATACCTGGACTTAGTTATACATGGACTGAGTCTGGCTCTGAGACCCTAACCCTACTAATGGAGGCGAACTTTCCTGGGTGTACGGAAACCGGAGGTATGGACGATGGTCAATGGGACGGAATGTCTGTGATATCGAGTCATACGTCCGCCGGCGTCGAGGAAATAGTCACAAGGGAGAAGCTTGAGTGGGCGGTCAATATGTACCTTCGTCCCATATAAATCACCGTGTCTGGACGGTATTTTTCCGGTCATGCTCTGCAATATCCCGGGAGACGCATTATTTCTGCTGGTGAATATATTTAGGAAATGCCTCAGTGGGAGGTATCTGTCTAGGGGGTGGAGAGAGGTCAGGGTGATTTTCATACCCAAGGCTGGCAGGGCAGGCCACTCAAAGCCGGGGGATTTCAGGCCTATCTGTCTTCATTCCTATTAAAGACACTTCAGAGAATGATAGATCTATATCTTAGGAGTAATATTGATACCCACCTCATTAGCAACTCTCAACATGCCTACCTTAAGGGTAAATCTGTTGCGAATGCGCTACATGAGGTGGTGGGTTGTATTGAGCACGGCCTGAGGCATAAGGAATATACACTCGCCGCGTTTCTGGACATAGAAGGAGCCTTTAATAACATTAGGATTGAGCCGATTAGGGATTTCTTGGTGAAGCTGGCAGTTCAGCGCTTTCTGGTGGAGTGGATAGTCTGCATGCTTGGCAGTAGGATTATCAACTCGAGGCTAGGGGATCATAGTATAAGGAGAAAGGTTTCCTGGGGGACACCACAGGGGGGATCTATCTCCTCTCTTGTATTTGCTTGCGGTCAATGGGATTCTCAGGTCTTTTGATTCCAGGGGTAGGAAAGTCGTTGCCTATGCGGATGACATAGTTCTCCTCGTCAGGGGTAAATTTCTGTCCACGATCGGTGAAATTATGCAGGTGATGTTGGGCGAACTCTCGGCATGGGCGAAGGATAGAGGGCTGGGTGTAAACCCTGCTAAGACTGAGCAGGTACTTTTTACCAGAAGGTACAAGATAGAGGGTTTTAAGGCGCCAGTGTTGGATGGCGAGTTAACTTTATCTGACAGTGCCAAGTATTTGGGGAACTTCCTCTATTGTAAACTACTACACATGCAGAAACTCGATCGGTAAGAATTGGGGGCTAAGACCGAATATGGTGAACTGGATTTACACATCGGTGGCACGCCACAGGCAGCGTTGGATATCCTACTACATCTGTCCCCTATTGAACATTTCGTGAGGAGTGTGGCGGCTAGGAGCTTACTTAGACTCTATGAGTCTTCGTTGATTAGACCTAGGCGGGGTGATCACACAAGAATTCTGTACGTAGTGGGTTTGCTTAATCAGGGTATTATTCTAGCGGGAATTTCCCGGATAGGGAAGTTTGGCGTGGATCGAACGGACTGTTTGAGGGGTCGGTAGTATT